>OZ023268.1:120379914-120838743 GCA_964006375.1 Tillus elongatus | reverse complement strand
TTGTATATTTTGAGTGGAGGATGCTAGTCATCCGCGTAACTGTTGATGACTGGGTCTAATGTGCTAGAGAGGTCATTGATGTGGAGAAGACTCTGGATTAATTGGAACAGTTTAGAGGAATGGCACCCACGACAACAGAAATGGTCCGGTTGGAGAGGGAAATTTGCTGTCCAGGTACAGAGTTTTAGGGCTAGGGCATAGGCCGGAAATTTATTAAGCAGCGTGCCAAACCTGGTCGAAAGCTTTGGATATGTCTAGAGCGACAATCTAAGATTCACCGTGTAGTTCCATAGAATTGTTCCAAGAATGGGTGACAAAGGAAAGGAGGTCGGCAGTTGATCTGCGCTGACGGAATCCATACTACCTGTCGTGGATTAGACTGTGTTTTTGAAGAAATTTAAGTAATTCGGTGTTTATATACTTTTCCATCACTTTAGAGGCGACTGAAAGGAGGTAAATAGGCCTGTAGTTACTAGGAAGCGCTTTGGATCCTTTCTTGGGGACAGGTTGTACTCGAGCAGTTTTACAGTTACTAGGGAATATGCCTCTATTGTAAGATGCCTGAAATAGACGAGTCAGGACAGGAGCAAGGGCTGGTGCGTATTTTTTGACAATAGCTGGGATCTCGTCAAGGCCAGTGGCTTTCCTGGTATTAAGAGAAAAGAGCATATTTCGTACCTCTTTAGTTTTGAAAATGATATCCGTCATTTTATGTGCGACATTGGGGACTGTTTTTGGTTGAACATTTAGAGGTGGGTTGAAAGTAGCATTTCCGGCTAACGGGGCAAAAAGTTCAGCCTTGCTCAGGGCGGAAGAAACATTTTCATCCCTTGAAACAAGAGGTGGGAACGTGCTCTTGCAGAAATTTTTTCCCATAGATTTTGCAAGAGTCCAGGAAGAATTGCTGCCGTTTGAGCTTGAAAGGACTTTGTTTTTGATGTGGTTATTAAACGAGTTTTTGCCTCAGAAAGAATGCGGACATAGAGGTTTCTTGCGTCGTTAAATGGTTGACGGTTTTCTTGACTGGGATTGTTTAGAAGCATTTTGTGAGCTTTAACCCTTTCAAGTCTTGCCTTGTCACAAGATTGAGAGAATCACGACTTTTGAGTGGCTGAGCAGGTTTGCTGTGTACGTGGAATAAATAGTTCCATGCCAGCTTGGATGATTTCGGTGACGTTTTGTAAGATATCAGAGGGATCAGGATGAGAGAACATATAAATATTTGTTAAATTTAATTATTATTATATTTAATTATAGTTAATGACATATTGTATATCATTAAATTGCCTGTGTATACCCATTTTTACTGTTCTGTATGACAACATAGTTACCCTGTCAAATAGTGTTTTCTATATACCGCCGGCGACAATGTCAGGTTATTGAATGACTAACATAGAAACATGCTACAATTTTTAAAAGTCTGTGGCTAATGAGGCACTTGTCTCCAGGCGACGAACTCTCACACACACTCCTATTGTCTATTGCTTTTATGTAAAAATAGAATAACGAAAAACTATTGATTTCCTAGAATTCACAGTTTTGTTTTTTTCCACGAAGAAGCCAACAAAAAATTATTGTTTATAAATCTAAACAGTTTTTATTAGCTCCTGTAAAATTATGTTATTAGCAGATAGGAGGTATTGTCACATCATTGACGATGTTGACATATTGTCTACAGGCGCATCAGCTTCTGGAGAAGATTGTGAACAATAGGCTTATGTTGCTGCTAAAAAGCAGCGAACCAAATTCTAGTGATTACTTTACAGCCATAAATTACTTGACTAAGATCTAGATATAAGCCACACATACAAATAATATGTTAAAATATTATTGTAAATAATATTTCAGGCTACAAAGATATTCAAGACAATAGTCACGCTGAGAACATACAAGGCTGGTGCACATAGTTTCTACATAAAGAAAAGTCAACTTCAACAAATTGGGCTAGGACTTATTTTGCTGTAATCCGCTTTAATCAGATATCCGCTTTAACGTTATTAGATATTCTTACCATAATATAATTTCATTCAAACATTTTGTGTAACACTTTTTCTTGTTTAAAAAGAAACGAGTAAAAGTCATTATCTGTTATACAAGGTAAGTGTATTGCTTCCGAATTAGTATCTGCGAGGTGTGTATCTTGAGCTTTAGATGGGAAAAGCTTATTAAATATTAACGACCAAGCAGACGTTGCAGACTCAGACTCTGCTAAATGGGAAGCAAGATTGCTTGAGGTCAGACTAGCGGTTGTTATCAATAAAATATGGCCGCTAACATTCTCTCTGAATTGCTTTGTAAACTAAAGACGTGCTAGTGTTAAGAATTCAGCACTTTCATGTGTATTAGAAATAGCATCGGCTATAAGCTTTATTTTGTTTTATATATTAACAATAGTGAACTAGTATGACAGTAATGTAATTAGTTGAGCAAAAAATTAACTAATCTGCATATAAATAATGAACGAAAAGTCTGCACGCAGAAAGTATGCTGTAGTAACGAATTTTCATAAAGATCTTTTAAATACGAAAAATCGTCGAACTGTAAAAAAACGGTATCTCCAAAAACAATAAATTTGGCTTGATAAAATCATGTACACACGCTTTTTGACCCAACAGTCAGAGTCCTGAAAGATTAAGACAGCACAAAAGTAATACATATATACAAAGAAGAACTTCTGTCTGAACTTTTGTCTGAACATAATACAGGCGCGCATGCTGCGACAAATCAGCAAGAATATAGTGAATCCATTAACCTACCTTCTAAATGCCTGCAGGGTTTCTTTCCAACAGCATTAAAGAGAAGTATAATTAAACACCTGCATAAGGCCGGTGACAGGTCAAAGCTTTGTAATTATCGGCCAATCTCGCTTATGTCAAACTTTGCTAAAATATTTGAGAAAATATTGAAAATCAGATTCGTAGCCTTTGCAGGAAAATATCATCTACTTTCGGAAAAGCAGTATGGGTTTAGAGAAAATAAGTCAGCACAGGACGCCATTGCCGATTTGATTGGACACATATATGGTAAAATGGATTTGGGAGTTCCAGTGGCGTGTGTGTTTGTGGACCTAACCCAGGCTTTTGATACTGTTTGTCACGATGAATTACTGGATGCTATGTGGAGATTGGGCTTCAGGGGACCAGTTCATACTTTGATGAACAGCTACCTGACTGGAAGACTGCAGAGTGTGGCTGTAGACGAGGTAATGAGTCAGCCTAGGGAGGTTAGGTATGGTGTTCCGCGGGGAACGGTCTTGGGTCCTATTCTTTTCAACTTGTACATGAGTGATCTGTTTGATATAGAAACGAGGGGAAAATCATTAGCTACGCAGATGACACGGCGCTCGTATATTCCGGGAAAACTTGGCTTAGTTTGAAAGATGTAATACAGGAAGATTTTAAGAAAATAATGTATTATTGCGATGAAAAGAAATTGACAATAAATTTTGAGAAAACCAGAATTATGTTTTTCAGGCACAGGCAAAAATACGGATCAAATTATGATGGGATAGTAGTGGAAACACAAGAGCAGGTTATAGAAATAAAGGCGACAGATTCGGTGAAATACTTGGGAATAGAGATAGACTCTGGTTTGAGGTGGAACAGACATACAGAGACGCTAAAGAAAAAACTCAGATCGCTAATACCAAAATTTAAATTTTTCAGAGATTTGGTTAGCAGGCGACAATAATTGATTATGTATGACGCATTAGTTCAGGCCCTGTTAGCATACCGAATAATAGCCTGGGGTGAAGTTACGAAAAACTATTACACACAGCTAGAGATAGTTCAGAAATGGCTGAGAAAGGTAATCTTGTAATCTTTAACAGGGAAATAACCTATCCTACAGACCTTCTTTTTAGGGAGTCTCAGATTTTTGATTGTCGACAACTCTTTGTGAAGTGTTTGCTGGTGTTTTGCTCAAAATGTTCTTATTTGTTGCCTCCCAGAAACCACGAATACGCAACAAGAAGTAGAGATGAAATCGCATATGTACCCAAATGTGCAAAGACAATAGGTCAGCGCAGTTTTGATTATCTGGGTCCCAAGATATTTAACGAGGTGACCAGATACTTGAAACGGACAAATATGTCAAGGGCTTCGTTTGCTAAAAGATTGGCGAGTTGGATTGGAGAAATGCCCAGATTGAAAGCACATCAAATGGTGGATTTGAAAAACTGGTACAACACAGAGTGACCAACAGTGAATGTTCAACGGCCTGCCACTGCATTTGTTGGAGAATTTTTGCCGTTTTCACTTGCTTGGGTAGTAGCTCAATATACAGACAGCATTTCGCTGTGGGTGAAAAGAGGTGTGCGTGTGTGTATGCGTGTGAGCGCGTGTGCGTATATGCGATGTGTGGGGGTGCAGATGTGTAAGCGCAGATAGATATACATGTAGACATGCGCCTGTGAGGAAAGATAGAGGTCTGTAAAGTATGGGTAGGTATGCACAGATGTGTGTGCGCGAGTGTGTGTGTGCGTGCGGGTGGGTGTGTATGGATGGATGTGTGCGTCTGTGTATGCATGTGTATGTATTGTGATATGATGTAGCAATGTCTTGTTTATGGTCTTGTAATATTCATATACTGTCAGCCCACGCACAAGAATAAAAATACTTTTGTGGGAGGATTTGTTTATTGGATTGTTGATTATTTTATTAACTGCGCATTGTTTATAATCTGATTTATTGTAATTATTGTCCAATAAACTGTTATTATTATTACTTATTATTATTATAATCTTGATTCGGGCCACAATATACATTGGAATAATGTATCTATTTTACATTGTGGAATATTCGGTATTAGGTAAATTTCTTAAGAAGATTTGGAAATTAATTTGTGACACGTCAACTCTAATTTTTTTAAATATACATTTTTGCACAAAAGGTATGTTCCTCCTTCTCCTGCTTTTTAAATATGACGTCATCGACTTTTTTTTAAATGAAAAGAAGCGTTTTTTCATTTTCATAGACCACTGAATTGTCTACACGACACCAACAAAGTTTTGACACCTCACATTCTTAAGTTTTCCAATGAAACCCATTTAAAGAGTGAAAACATAAATTATATTCATCACAACAATTAAAAGAAAAAGGGTCTTATTCAACAAAGTAAACTATTGCTTCCTTTAAATATGATGTTCTAAATGCAATCCACCGACTTCTTGACAATAAGCAATTCTGTTAGCACATTCCTCTTGCACATTGCGAATGACATCAATGCTAGTGTGACTCATTTCTTACATATTTTAATTTTTCAAATCTCCTAGGTTAAATGGTTTGTTAACATATATTTTTGCTTTCAAATGCCCCCATTAAAAATCTAGGGGTGTAAGATCTGGGGACCTAGGGGACACTGTATTAGTCCTCGCCTATACATCCACTTGCCAGGAAATCAGTCAGTTCAAAACTCTCGAACAGGACGTTCAACGTGCAGAGGTGCACCGTCTTGCTGAAACCGAATATCAGTACTTGGTAAATCAGGATGATCTTAATTTGGAAAACTTGCAGCAAGAGCAGAAATAAGGTGATTCCTTAGAAACGCATGATATCGCTGCCCAGCGAGAGTTTCTTCGAAGAAGATAGGACCTATGATTCTAACGCGAGAAAATTATGATATCGCTGCCCGTTAAAGAGTTTCGTCGAAGAAGAAATAACCCGTGATTATATCGCGGACTATTCCTGCCCACACGTTAACTTAACAATGGAAATATGTATGTGCTTTCGTCGTTCAGTGAGGATTAGCTCTACTCCAATACCTCTAATCTTGTTTGTTCACTGTTCCATTAAGCGAAAATAATGCTTCGTTCGAAAAAAGGATTTGGCGAATTTGGATTAGGGTTGCATAAAACTTGCATTATTTCATAAAAATGCATTCGTTGTTCAGCGACATCTTCACTAAGTTTGTGTAGCAGCTATATTTTGAAAGGATGGTGGTTTTATAATTGTAATGGCGGCAATACTGATCGCTGAGAAATTGTACAGTCGGCTGCAATTGATCGAGATGTAACATGAAGATTCTCACCTACAGTTAACAAAATATCAAGTTTTACGTCTTCATCGATTTTCTTAGGACACCCTCCACTTTGAATGGGTTTAGCGTCCCGTTTCTCTGAATTTCTTCTCGATTTTTCTTACAGTGGATTGGCTGGTACGTCTATAGGATATTTCGCATTAGACAAATTGCACACATCTTGCGTTTCTGGTTGTATCACTGCATCTAACAAGAATTAAAATTTCTGTACGCTGGATTTAACTTAAATGTGCAACACAAAATTATTATATATATATATATATATATATATATATATATATATATATATATATATATATATATATATATATATATATTATAATGGGGAAGATTGAAAAAGGAATTCTTTATATAATTATATTTTTATGTGGTTACACTGCTAATGTGTAATATTTATATTAAATTATTTATTATGCTACAAACACCCCGTATAATATTTATTTCAATTATGTATGATATGTTATTTTAATTAGGTCAGGTGTATATAATATGTATTATGGTATATTTGATATATTGGGTCTTTTTGAAACACCCTCTATGTTAAAGTTTATGTACATAATGTAATTTTAAATAAATAAAAAAAAAAGTATTATTATTTTGGTGTATGACCGTGTTTTATTTATGTTTCTTGCCTTGCATATATGTGAATATCTAGTTGCATATAATACTACTTGAAAATAGGATTACAGTTTTCATGTTACCACCTGCCTTTATTCAGATCCTACCGGCCATTATCCCTCATCTCCAAGGTTTTGAAGGGTGCTTTCCTTTTTTATTAGCTTTTTCCTTTTTAATTTATCTTTAAATTTTAACTGATTTGAGTCATATATGTTATTCTGGTTTCCACATTATAATATTTTTCAACATCTCTACATACATGTATTAAAATTTTAACATCAATATTCTACTACAAAACAGTTTATCAATAAAATTCAATAGAGATCTCTTTTTATATATGCATGCTCTTTATATTTAATGACAATAATTAATCTTACGTGAAATTACTAAATTTGACAGTTCGCATAAGCAAAAGACTTTAGTAATTTAAAGGTTGGGTACCTGCTTTTTACTCCAGCTGTCACTCTTTGATTGACATTTGATCATTCACAGACCTCCTTCTGGACAATAAGCTGTACATGTGGTTTTCTCCATCAATTTCAATTGTAGTTTGTAGACAAAATCGCATCAATCTTCTACCTGGCAACGAATCGTTCGTATCCGAGCAGTTCTGTTCTCCATGGCAACAACACGGTATGTACCTTCTTCTTTGCTGATTACACTTATATTTGTGTTGTTTGTACTTTAAACGTGTTTATCAATGGCACTTAACCTCATAATACATTTTCCGGCTATTAATTTTCATAAATTTCCTGGTATCATACTGACACCGTATAGCGTCCCTAAATTTTTATATCTAAATTTCAAAGTCGCTAAACACTTTTTACATAATACTTCACTTAAACGTTAGTTTATAATGGCCTCTATGCGTCACTACTACATTTGAAAATTATTTGCTTCAATTTGTTAAAAGTTTTTACTGTTTTTAGGGGACTAACACCTTATAGCGTCCACCCTTCTCAGAGCTAGAATACAAGAGAGTTTGTCAACAATTTTCCTCTTATACATTCAAATTTTATTTTCAAAGCATTCTCTTTTCGTTTAATTTCTTGTTTCTTCAACTGTCAAAGATCGGTTCTAGTCCTTGCTCGGGCATTCACTCTGGTCTGATTTTGATATATTCTGATATTCATGTCAAATTTATACATATTTATCAAATTTCAACTTTGCATACAAATTTTTGAACCTTTAGCTTATTACACCTCGAAACTATAGCCGTTGTCAAGAAATCTAACTATTGATGAGCTCTGTGCTACTAACTACATATTTATTTCAGTTGAATTAAGTTTGGTCTGACTGGTTTAAAACTTCAATGCACTTCATAGCTTTGAAAACTTATTACATTTTATAAATTTTAAAACATTGATTCAATCTACTGGTTTTAAACGGCTGAAAGTACATAAAACATTAATTTAACTTGTTTGTAATAGTGGTTTTATAGCTATCACCCCTTTAAGTTCTGTGTAATAGGTTTTATCTCACATCAAACTTTTTGTTTACGTATAACCATCGCAAAAAATTATTCATAAAACTTAAATTACAACTCAACTTGACAAACATTTTGATTCTTTGTGCAGTTCAAAAACACTGTCTATTTTATTTACACTTTATTTGTCATAAAACTTGTGCCAGGTCTTTACTTTCAAAAGTTTATATATGTGACCTTGACCTAATTCTTTTGCACCTTTACTTTTGTGTCTATATTAGATTAAATGTTTCATAACTTTCTTATATTTGGATTACAAACAAATTCATTATTATTATTTATTTGAGAAATGCCTTTTTCATTCATTTGAACGTTAAATTGTTTTGGTATCAAGCTGCGCTCAGCATTTTACTTAGTATTTCCTATCTTAAGCTTAATTTCTCCTACACATTGTTTCTATTATCTTTTTCATTGTATTCTTGGCTCTCCATTCTTGTGAAATTGAAAGAATACTGGAACTTGTTTAGTTATAGTCCAAAACTTAGAAATTCTACTGGATACCAGATCGTCTGCATGTTCGGTTAAATGTTTTACAATATTTTTACTATTATATTACTTTTGAGTGTTAGCTTGTGTAATTTAGATGAATGTATGTATATTGTGAGTGTATATGTATCGCTTTTACTAATTTACCTGTCCCCGATATATATAACATAATTTGACTATTTATTTCAAACATGGTGTTTTAGATTTCTTGTTACTACTGTTGCCTCAATTTTTATTTCTAGTTTCTAGATTTCTTAAGACTCCATTAACAATGCTTGTACTCAAAACTGTTCTGCGAAGGACATCTTTCCACTGGAGTCAGTATCACGCAAGGTACTACCTGCGTTTTTACATTGCTTGTACTTTGGTTGTACAATGCCTTATATAATTTAAAATATGCTGCCAATTTCTAAACCGGTTGGATATATATATATATATATATATATATATATATATATATATATATATATATATATATATATATATATACAGGCTGTTTCAAAAAACATGCACCATCGCTCGTGGGGCAATTCCTTACTAAAAAATAAGAAAAAAAGTTCTTGTGCACATGGGCCCGGAAACGCATAGTTTCCAATATACAGGGAGTTGAATTTTAATTTTTTTTTTACTTTCTTATAAATAATTTCAAAACCACTGGATTGATTTTAATGAAACTTGGAACTTGAAAGTGTATTATGAAAGTGCATATTTTCAAGTGAGAATCTGCTTACAACTGCGTCAGTGGCGTGCGTACGGGGCAACTGTAAAAATTCATTTGGGGAAAAAATATGTGCGCCACTGTCTTTTTCCAATTTTGATACATCAGTTATGAAGCTTATTACATAATCCACAAAAGCTACCTCTTGGTATTTTTTCGTTCAGGGTATCCCCTAGGAGATATGATTAATTTTATAAAAAGGGGCAAAGTACCGATTAGTCGGCGTAATAATAATAATAATAATATATGTTTACTGCAACCATAAGAACATGAAAAACAAAACATACAGTAAACATTACAGCAATAAACGTGCAAATAACTAACCTACGTAAAACTTATTGGTGATAAACATTGAAATGAATATTGCAAACATTGATAAAAAATGATAAATAAAAAATAAAAATAAAAAATGAAAAAAGTAATCTTAAAGACACCATGATTTTTCCAAACTCTTGTTTTTTGTACATTACTCAATTGACTTTAATAACAAAGCTAAAGAAAATGTTGAAAGTGACCACCATTAGCGTCGTTACAATTATTTAACCTTCTTCTTACTCTTCTGCAAATATTTTGATCTTCTCTAATGCTGTCAAATGCATATTCTATTCTTCCCAACAATTCTTCTCGTGTATTTACTGGTGTTTTATACACTATTTCTTTTAAATGAACCCACAAATAAAAATCGAGAGGATTCAGGTCCGGAGATTGAGGTGGCCATGACACCGGACCTCCACGACCAATCCATCGGTGACCGTATGTGTTGGCTAAATATGTTCTTACAACTGCTGCAAAATGTGCGGGCGCACCATCATGCTGGAACCACATGGTACCATTTCTCATAAAAAGCGGTAGTAACAACGGCAAATCATTTTGTAAAAAGTTTAAATATGATTCATGGTCAAGACGATTCGGTAGAACAACAGGACCAATTATGTGATTTTCAATAATAGCAGCCCAAATATTGATGGAAAATTGATACTGCGAATTTGCAACTCTTAGAGAGTGTGGGTTTTCATCGGCCCATGTATGTAAATTGTGAAAATTTACGATACCTTTTCGCGTAAATGACGCCTCATCAGTAAATAGTACACGTTTAGAAAAATGTTGGTCGTGCCTAAGTTTGTTTAAGAACCACTGACAAAACATTACCCTTGGTTGAAAATCTCTAGGTACGTGTAAAATGATGGGGATATAAACTTTGATCCTTCAGAGTTCTGTGAACTGATGATGCCGAAATATCACCCAGTTCGGTGGCAATAATTCTCGTACTTGTACTAGGATCACGCTCAACTCTATTTAATATTGCCTCTTCAACTCGTACAGTTCGGCGGTATCTTCTGCGTCCAGAGTCAGCTTTTAAAGGTTTTAAAGAACCAGTTTCTCTCAAATGTCTTACAATACGTGGGAAAATATTTTTGTCAGGAATTCTTCTTTGCGGATAAGTTTCCTGATAAACTAGCACAGCTTGTCTAGCATTTTGATTTGTTTGTCCATAAATTAACAACATATCAGTCAAATCCGCTGAAGTGTACTTGAAAACCATCTTGAGAGGAGGAAATAATATTAATGAGCAGCTCAGCATCAACAAATAACTAAAAACGAAAATACTGCATCGTATCAAAATTTAAAGAATAGCACGAAAACTCGTTTGACGCCTACAAAGCACTTCAAAATTGTAGAATTTAGAGAACTGTCAAAAATTCTAGTTTCATGGCACTTTACGATTACTGTTTTCATTACTCCTGTAGTCCTGTAGCGATCGCCATTCACCGTAACGGCGTTTCCTTGCTCATTTTCGAAGAAAAATGCCCCAAAAATGCCGCCAGACCAAAATCCGCACCAGACGGTTAATCGTTGTGGATGCATTGGTTTCTCCACGATGACGTGTGGATTTTCTGAATCACAGATACGACAATTTTGCTTATTGACGCGTTCTCAGAGGTGGAAATGAGCTTCATCTTAAAATATGATTTTTCGGTAAAAATGCTCATCTTCGATCAAGCGGTCTTCGGCCCATTGAGCAAACCGAAAACGCATCGGATGGTTATGCGGCTTCAGCTCTTGCACTAATTGAACTTTGTACGCATTCATACCGAGATGTTTATGCGACAGTCTTCTCAAAGAAGTGCGTGAAATGTTCAATTCTTGAGAACGATGACGAGTTGATGATGATGGTTGTTCACGCACACTCTGAGCAACAGCAGCGATGTTTTTGATTGAGCGCACTGAACGAGTACGTACACAGGTTGTTTTATTCAACAATGATCCAGTTTCATGAACTCGCTTCACAAATTGATCCACAAACTGCGTTTTTTGGCTTATCCCTTATGCCAAATTTTTTTCGTCAATTTCTTACAGTTTGAGTAGAAGACTCATCATTTTGGAAATAAGTCTTTAATATTTCCCAACTTTGAGCGCAAAGCGACCCATTTCATAAATGCCAAACATAAAACTAACTTTCTGTCACATCGGAAATGTCATCAAACCTTCCAACCTCAAAATAACCTATAACTCCAATTCCAAACGTTAGATCGCCCACCCGTATATATATATATATATATATATATATATATATATATATATATATATATATATATATATATATATATATATATATATATATGTATAAGAAATTTTCTCAACGTTTAAAATAGCGATCTCTATCAGTGGAATATCCTGAGTCACTAACATATTAGTTTTAGAAAAGTACCGAAAACAAAAGTCATAATATTTAAAACAGTTAAGGTATCTCATATTTTTTCAATTATAATTCATAATACATACATTCAGTCTTATCTAACTGCAAAAAATGGTCCACCAAACCATATACAAATGCTGACTGTTTAGAATTATATAGTTAGGTTCTAATACAGACTTGTTAGTAAATTTTAGTCTTAATTCCTCGAAGAGCGCTAATCGGATAGTAGTAAAGTGGGTCCCCAGCTCAGAGCATTTCCATTCCGCAGTTCTCAGAGAGATGACGTAGGATGAGCCGCAATACTAGAAGACCTCCTCATAGTGATATTTAAATCCTCCATAATGGGAAACAGGCGCTCATACGCTGAATATAACATAAACTAGAAGATAAGGATAGCGTGTCAGATGACCACTTTGGCCGCACTCCAAATATATTATCTAGAGTGTGGATCTTATCGTTACTGCCACAATTATCGTCACTTATGTTTCTTGTTATCCATGAAGATTATTTAATGTTGTATATCTGGCTGCCTCTTGGTGTTTCTGGAGTGTTAATGTATCGGTTTCGGGGATGCATTCACGCTATCTCTAAGAAGTGTCCACCAAGTACACACAATTCACCTAAACACATATTTTAAACCAGGTAGTCGTTTTCTTTTTAGCGAATTTTCGTAGGAAGAACTCGTTACTTACAAGATCTATATATATATATATATATATATATATATATATATATATATATATATATATATATATATATATATATATATATATATAATTTTTAAGCGAGTTGATAAAACTTCCAAAAAATTTGTGTGCTGAATTCATAAAGAAAAGAGCTTTCAAATGATGTAACACTTGACCCATCTTCCCTATTTAAAATATAAGGGTTGTTATCGCCACCCTTAAGGGGTTGATGTGACAAAGTTGAGTTTTATGTTAAAACATGTCCCTCTCAATATTAAAATTGACGTATTTCAGCGTTTCTTAAAAAGGAATTTCTCTGGACACAAATCGGTCTGTTTCGTCGTTTTCAATGCGCCACCTTGTATAACATATGATGTTAATTACGTTAGCCTTCTTTCTATTTAGACAACACCAGTTTGTAATATATTTACAGTGACAGGTTGAAAACGGTTCGGGAGTATGTAATTTTATTTACTATAACACCATTTAAAAATTAGATCAAAAAGATTAAAATTACTGGCAGTACTTTGGGAGCGAAATTTTCTAAAACTCATTTAATAGCTAATAACTAAATTTCCTTATAATAACTAACAAACGTCAGACTTAAAACGACATATACCACTTAAAGTAAAAACCTCTTAAATGACTTTATAATCTTCGCAGATACAAAAGTCTGGACGCAGCAAGTGCGTTATGGAAGTGATTTTTTATAAAAATGCTTTTAATAACAACAAATATGTCTTTAATGCAAGCAGTCATCAATTTGGTTACCAGTGTAACCTATATAGTAGAAACAATGTGCCATATGTTATCAAAATAACCTATTGTTTGAAAATGTACAAAAAATTTCCGACAGTAAACTTACAATGTTGGTTTCTTAGCCAACAAACCTAAGGTTAATAGCAAATTGAGTTATTGAAATTTGAAGCAATTAATGAAAATTTGCTACCAAAACGCACTTACTGCGTCTAGATATTTTTCTTACAAATATATTTCGATAAAAAATGCAACTAAATATTGGTGTTTGAAAAAAACATTGTAGGGATCACCAACAAGTTATGGGCCAGTCTGTGATTGTCAAAATAATTTTATAAGATGCAGCTCAAAACACCCTATAATTAACTTATACAATTTTTTCTCATCTCTTGTATAATAATAATTATAATGAGCTTTACCGTAGAAATGCGTCACCCTGTATATATGTAAACAGATAAAAACTAAACGTAAACCCGGATAGGGATTCTAGCGGGCCTAGTTTGCGCTCATTTGAAGAAATCTTTTTAAAATTCTAAAGTCGCGGTCTCCTACTGACGAATTTTTTGTACAAAAATTTGCTAAAAATTATGGACCATTAAACCATAAACTCAACTAAAACTACCGCCAAAGCATCAGAGGGAAAATAACTAACCTGTTGCATGTCAGCCTTTTTGTAAAGCTTCGATCTTTCATATCTGTTGACAAACATCACAAACACTGTTTAGTCCACCCACTAACAGTAATAAAATCGTAAATGAATAATTTGCACTTATATATTAAAATTCCCAAATAACAGAAATAATTTGTCAACTGAAATTGAAAACAGATAAACGATCTAATAATGTACGATAAACGTCAGTTACAGCGTGTAACTGACCTGCGCAATCATATCAAATGTTCCGTTGCTGGGTAACGATTCAGACTTATTAGATCTCATATACCTATAAACCAGTTTTTACCAATGTCAATAAAAAGCGGTGAAATTAAATATTGATGTTTCAAATTTGAGTAGGTCAATTTTCTGTAAATCTAGAAAGCTGAATTTTGGTACGTAGTTAGACCTTACCAAAAGAAATATGTCCACCAAATTTCATCGAAATAGCTTTGTAATTTTCGGAGAAAGAATTTTTTTTCGAAATTATCCGATTTTCCTGGATAACGAACTTATCCAAGCTATTATTAAAAGAAAGGCAGAAAGTTTCACTAACATCGGTTAATTACTTCTTTTTGAATTATCAGTTGGATATATATATATATATATATATATATATATATATATATATATATATATATATATATATATATATATATATATATATATAACATTTAAAAATCGAAACTGACACGGAATATGGGTTCTAGGGACCGAAATTCGCGCTCATTTTAAAAAAATTTTGCAAAGTCTCACCATCGATATCTCTCTATTTTTTTAATAAAAATTCACTAAAAACTTTAAAAAAAACTTGGCCATTGAGCCGTTTTTATAAGAACCAATCGTACATGTCAAACTTTTGGGCGCAACTTTGAAAAAAAAACTAAGGCAGAATATAACGATTCTCTTATCATTTTTATAATCGGCATGTATAAATCTTGTTGCTCCTAATTTGGTTTCATCCTAGGCGATACCAGGGCTCACAGCGGAACTAAATAGGGGCTTAATGTTTGCCTTCAAAGACATCAAACTAATGTCTAGAATTTGCCACAGCCGAATGATTAATGCAATGAGTTTATTACAGCTAAATATATCTAATTACATATTCACTATCCAAACTTAGTTACAGAGGGAACCTAATAGCTTTCTCCAAATGATCATAGCACTATAATAGTTCAATTAGAAAGGATGTCTGAGGTGCAAGAAGTAAAACAGTAGCTTCTTGCTAAGCCCCATTTTAAATATAATACTGTTTGTCTTTGTAGTATAGGCTGGAGCTTGACTAGGAAATTTATATATTTTGGCCGTATTTTAAACTAAAACGTTACAAAATTCATTAAAAAAGAAGAAAATAAACATAGAGTACTTTTGGTAATCTAACTAAGTAAGATTAATTATACTTTAATTAGTAAGTCTTAAATTAGCCGCATCTTTATAATTAGTTTGAAATTTATTAAACGGTCTACAAGAGACCGAGGCCTCAGCATCTAACAAACAAGCTCCAGTGGGTGCCAAGATGTTCAAGGATTAACAATAATATCTTAACATCTCATCTGTTATTTATTTTAAAATCTCTATTTGCGATTGAATGTATTAGTATTTCTTTTCAAAATTCACTTATGGGGAGATGGTGATATCTGAATTTAAAATTTCTTCAGATGAGTGCAAAGTAGACCTCCTAGAACACATATTCGGGGTGAGTTACAATATATATATATATATATATATATATATATATATATATATATATATATATATATATATATATATATATATATATATATATATATATATATATATATATAATACTTATAGACAGACAGAGAGATTTATTTGACAACTTTTTACACTTAAAAATACAATAATTGTGGCAAGTCGAAATATACTAGTAAAAAATCCAAGTTTTAAAAAGTACAGAGCAAAATACACAGCCATATAAATTAGTTAAAATTAACTATAAAATAAGTGAACCTTGTATGTATTTCTTGATCGCTGGAAACTATTTTGTTTTTGCCCACTGCATTTTACTTTTGACTCAGACTTTTCTGTAAATTCTCTGTGATTTATGGTGCGTTTAAATTATGGGACACCCCTAAGTAATAAGGACAGACCGGAAACAAGTAAAATTTTAAGTTAAACTATTACGGAAATTTAATTAAACTACCGAACACCAAAGTTTTAATTTTTTGGGAAAGAACTTATTGGAGAATTTCAAAATGTCCGATAAAAGTTATCAACAAAGTTTAATAGATCTAAAATCTAAATAAATTGTAACGTGCGGTTAATATATCTTATACTTGAAACTAAATAAATTTAAAAAATTAATGAAACTATAAAAATTAACGCTGTTTTAAATTAGCCAACAATTGTAGATTATTCATTTAGCATCAAAACAATACTAGCATGTGTGCGAGACAAATAGATTTATTTTGTTAGAACATTACACTGAGAAATAAATTACTAGAACTAGCATTATAAAAAATATATATATAAAGATAAATTGGCCAAAATAATTTAACGAACAAACAGTCAACCACAGCTAACCTTATATAGCAATAATTCAGTGACAGATAATTACAACCCAAGTAAAAAATTAAGGCATCATGACTGTTAAGGCGTCTCGTCTGGAGGATTAGACCTCTCAAATTTACACATTTCTTAGTAGCCTTCTTTGTTATAATATTTACCATCTGTACAATGCAATTTTAAAGGCGATTAAGAATAACCCAACAGGGGTCATTTCTTGTTTACAATTGACCATAAGTCTGCTAACCTATCTCAGGTAAAATTATATAGCGTAGGAAAATTTGATATTTATTTATGTTAGTTCCTCTATGGGATGTCGCCTTGAGTCTAGCACTGGTGGGTGTCGGGTCTAGACGAACCCGGAGGAGAGCTGAGATTTTTAGGGGTGGAATAAAACTAAGGGTTGAGGCCTCTTCTGTGAGCTTCGAAACGGACAAACGACCTCACTTGGATGCTGCTCAGATGCAGGACTTCATGATACTGCACCGAGTCAAACACTGACGGATGTCTGGTCCAGACGAACTCGGAGAGAGGTTATCTCTCTTTGAGCTTTGGGACGGGCAAGCGACTTCGCTCAGATGGCAGTACATCTGTCAAACAAAGTTTCACCTCGCAGGGGTGGATTACAACTGGAGGTTAGATGCTGCTCGAGAACGGGACTTCATGATACCGCCTCGAGGCAAACACTGATGGATGTCGGGTCCAGACGAACTCTGAGAGTGGTTATCTCTCTTTGAGCTTTGAAACGGGCAAGCGACTTCACTCAGATGGCAGTACACCTGCCAAACAAACTTTCACCCTCAAGAAAAGATCGACTCCCTCAGGGAGCTGGAATTGATGGGTGAAATCTAAATAATTAGACGTGAGCCACAATAGACCTAAGGTCGCGGTGGAGGGACTGAAATAGCCCACTCACAATAAAATCTAATCTAATCTAATCTAGTTCCTCTATAGACTCGAAACAACGTTTTATATTGAGATTAATTAAAATCAAGCCCTTATGCCGTTTTCAGGTTCTCTTTTCACCGTTCTTTAAAACAGATGTATCGCTAAAGGGTAGTATTTATTTAAAAGTTAAATTATTCAAGTTTTCTCTCTTGATCCCCAAAAAATAAAAGGGCAACACATTTTAGAGCATCACTCTATACTGAGCTGAAACGAAACCTCCCTTAATAAAACTACACTTACCCTATGCAGATGCTGGAGTAAGAGTCTTTCTAATGTAAGAGAAAACAAAATATACAAGCTGATGTCTAGTAACTTCCTTCACGTCATTATCATCTGTTGCGAAGGTGAGATGCGCAAATTATATCAAAAGTTTGCAGCATATCCCGAGACGATGCCTGCCACGCCAGCAGAATAATCTCTTTGGCAACATAGATAAACTATAAGCAGTGGTGAGTAATCAGGGGTGTTAAAGATGTAGGTATAATACGCGGGAAATTATAATTATTTCAGATACTCTGGATACTGGGACAATGGTGTGTATGACCAGTTGCAAGAACAACAATTAATAAGAGGTTCAAACAAAGGGTATCAATTAAAAATAAAATGAAACATATACAAGTGGAGATAAAAAGATAAACGCTTAGATCTAACACAATAGGTTACCTTGTATGCTGATAATTGACATTTTTATTTTTATTTCTGGTTGTGTTCCCCGATTGACTGCATCAGCGACTCTTGTGTTTTAAAAAAACTGGAGGAAGTTGAGTATTATTTACTCAATTTTTTATATCATTTTTTTTTAAGTCGGTCTATTTCCGCGACGATGGCCAATCATCAAGGCTAGGGAGCAGTTTCATCTCACTATCCTGGAAATTTTGCCGAACCCTTGCCTTTCTGTAAGGTGGATAGGGATTTCTTACGTGCCCAACATCGCATGCAGACGGGACCGACGGATTTACGCCCCCTCGGAAGGGCGGAACGTGTAGACATCCAATTTGCTCAAATACAATGCCACAACCTCGGTTGATGTTAATGCTGGAGTTTGTACTGAAAAGGTGAAATAAGAACCCTGGGATCGAACCCGCTACCCCTCGGTTTAGAGGTGCACGTTCTTACCACTGAACCGTCGAGGCGCTTTTAGTTAATTCAATATCTATGCTTGTATACCAGCTAACTTTAGCAGGAAACGCTTATGTCAGTAGCTTGTTCACATAGTTTTATTTTTACATTTTAAAACATTTTAAGATGAAAAAGGCCTGGATGCAGCAAGTGCGTTATGGTAGTGAATTTTTATTAAAATGTTTTTAATAGCTTACTTTTTTTTTAAAGAAAGCAATCATCAAATTTGCTTACAAGTATAACCTGTATAGGCGGGAAAATGTACCATATTTCATCAAAGTAATTTTATTGTTTGAAAATCTACAAATTTTTCTGAAAATAAATTTAAAATATTCCCGAAAGAACTGGTTTCCCGGCCAACGAACCTTATAGGTTAATAGCAAATTGAGCTATTTAAATTGAATTGTTTTCATTTAATGAAAATTCGCTACCATAACGCACTTGCTGCGTCCCGAATTTCTTTTCTTACAAACGTGCATTATACTTCGATGCAAAATGCAAAAATGCAATAATAGAAGGCGTGTTGGGTAAAAAAAAAGGAAAATTTGTATCACCAAAAACTTATGGGCCAGCCTGTCATTGTAGAAATATTTTTTAAGATGAAGCTCAAGACACCCTATAATTAACGTATACAATTTTTTTCGTATCTTGTATAATAACGGATATATTGAATTTTATTATTTTTTTTACGAAAATTCTCCAACAATTATATACAATTAAAGGATAAACTCTATAGCTAAAACTACTGCCAAAGCATCAGAGAACGAGTCTATTTGAAACGAATGTTCTGGAAACATTTTAGTAAAACGAAGGACAATGACGGTTGAAGCTATATATATATATATATATATATATATATATATATATATATATATATATATATATATATATATATATATATATATATATATACATATATACAGACAGACAGATTTATTTGACCACTTTTTACACTTGAAAATACAATAATTGTGGCAAGTCGAAATACACTAGTAAAAAATCCAAGTTTTAAAAAGTACAGAGCAAAATACACAGCCATATAAACTAGTTAAAATTAACTATACAATAAGTGAACCTTGTAAAATACAAATTACTACATGCGAACATACAGACTAAGACACATAAAAAGGAAAAGAAGAAACAACGAAAACACGGACATATATACAGCGTTATCTAAAATTCACACAAACGGCGAGATACAACACTATGGAAGCATCCATGTACTCACGGATTAAATAATAAGCGTTTTGCTAAAAGTAATGCTTTATAGCATTTTTAAATCTCCCATAATCTAAGGACTTTATGTGAGCTGGTAGCTTATTATATAATGTATGTGTCACACCGATAACTCAAACAATAATGAGCCGTTTTGATAAAATTCAGTGAGTACTTTCCTTTTGCAATTAAATTGGACAAGTTGGTTACCCAGGAAAATGGGCCCAGTTTTTCGCGGAAAATTTTGCGGTTCCTTTGGGAAAATTTTTATGTGTTCGGAAATAACAAAGTAAGGGCAACCAAATTTGGTACGCACATTTATGTTATTAACGGTAAATGATATACCAAAATTTAAATCTGTGAGTTAAAAGACAAAAAGTTATAGGCATTTAAAAAAATGAGGTTTTCCTCAAACGGTCGAAGTCGCGGGTTGAAACGTCAAAGTTAGCAACATTTAGGCAAAGAACCCGAAACTAATACGAGTTATGTAGAGAAAATGCCGCAAGAAGAATGTTTTATAAACCCTGGAGTCTCAGCTTCAACCGTCATTGTCCTTCGTTTTACTAAAATGTTTCCAGAACATTCGTTTCAAATAGACTCGTTCTCTGATGCTTTGGCAGTAGTTTTAGCTATAGAGTTTATCCTTTAATTGTATATAATTGTTGGAGAATTTTCGTAAAAAAAATAATAAAATTCAATATATCCGTTATTATACAAGATACGAAAAAAATTGTATACGTTAATTATAGGGTGTCTTGAGCTTCATCTTAAAAAATATTTCTACAATGACAGGCTGGCCCATAAGTTTTTGGTGATACAAATTTTCCTTTTTTTTTACCCAACACGCCTTCTATTATTCCATTTTTGCATTTTGCATCGAAGTATAATGCACGTTTGTAAAAAAAGAAATTCGGGACGCAGCAAGTGCGTTACGGTAGCGAATTTTCATTAAATGAAAACAATTAAATTTGAATAGCTCAATTTGCTATTAACGTATAAGGTTCGTTGGCCGGGAAACCAGTTTTTCGGGAAAATTTTAAATTAATTTTCGGAAATTTTTTGTACATTTTCAAACAATAAAATTACTTTGATGAAATATGGTACATTTTCCCGCCTATACAGGTTATACTGGTAAGCAAATTTGATGATTGCTTTCTTTAAAAAAAAAGTAAGCTATTAAAAACATTTTAATAAAAATTCACTACCATAACGCACTTGCTGCATCCAGGCCTTTTTCATCTTAAAATGTTTTAAAATGTAAAAATAAAACTATGTGAACAAGCTACTGACATAAGCGTTTCCTGCTAAAGTTAGCTGGTATACAAGCATAGATATTGAATTAACTAAAAGCGCCTCGACGGTTCAGTGGTAAGAACGTGCACCTCTAAACCGAGGGGTAGCGGGTTCGATCCCAGGGTTCTTATTTCACCTTTTCAGTACAAACTCCAGCATTAACATCAACCGAGGTTGTGGCATTGTATTTGAGCAAATTGGATGTCTACACGTTCCGCCCTTCCGAGGGGGCGTAAATCCGTCGGTCCCGTCTGCATGCGATGTTGGGCACGTAAGAAATCCCTATCCACCTTACAGAAAGGCAAGGGTTCGGCAAAATTTCCAGGATAGTGAGATGAAACTGCTCCCTAGCCTTGATGATTGGCCATCGTCGCGGAAATAGACCGACTTAAAAAAAAATGATATAAAAAATTGAGTAAATAATACTCAACTTCCTCCAGTTTTTTTAAAACACAAGAGTCGCTGATGCAGTCAATCGGGGAACACAACCAGAAATAAAAATAAAAATGTCAATTATCAGCATACAAGGTAACCTATTGTGTTAGATCTAAGCGTTTATCTTTTTATCTCCACTTGTATATGTTTCATTTTATTTTTAATTGATACCCTTTGTTTGAACCTCTTATTAATTGTTGTTCTTGCAACTGGTCATACACACCATTGTCCCAGTATCCAGAGTATCTGAAATAATTATAATTTCCCGCGTATTATACCTACATCTTTAACACCCCTGATTACTCACCACTGCTTATAGTTTATCTATGTTGCCAAAGAGATTATTCTGCTGGCGTGGCAGGCATCGTCTCGGGATATGCTGCAAACTTTTGATATAATTTGCGCATCTCACCTTCGCAACAGATGATAATGACGTGAAGGAAGTTACTAGACATCAGCTTGTATATTTTGTTTTCTCTTACATTAGAAAGACTCTTACTCTAGCATCTGCATAGGGTAAGTGTAGTTTTATTAAGGGAGGTTTCGTTTCAGCTCAGTATAGAGTGATGCTCTAAAATGTGTTGCCCTTTTATTTTTTGGACGATCAAGAGAGAAAACTTGAATAATTTAACTTTTCAATAAATACTACCCTTTAGCGATACATCTGTTTTAAAGAACGGTGAAAAGAGAACCTAAAAACGGCATAAGGGCTTGATTTTAATTAATCTCAATATAAAACGTTGTTTCGAGTCTATAGAAGAACTAACATGAATAAATATCGAATTTTCCTACGCTATATAATTTTACCTGAGATAGGTTAGCAGACTTATGGTCAATTGTAACCAAGAAATGACCCTTGTTGGGTTATTCTTAATCGCCTTTAAAATTGCATTGTACAGATGGTAAATATTATAACAAAGAAGGCTACTAAGAAATGTGTAAATTTGAGAGGTCTAATCCTCCAGACGAGACGCCTTAACAGTCATGATGCCTTAATTTTTTACTTGGGTTGTAATTATCTGTCACTGAATTATTGCTATATAAGGTTAGCTGTGGTTGATTGTTTGTTGGTTAAATTATTTTGGCCAATTTATCTTTATATTTTTTTTTTATAATGCTAGTTCTAGTAATTTATTTTTCGGTGTAATGTTCTAACAAAATAAATCTATTTGTCTCGCACACATGCTAGTATTGTTTTGATGCTAAATGAATAATCTACAATTGTTGGCTAATTTAAAACAGCGTTAATTTTTATAGTTTCATTAATTTTTTAAATTTATTTAGTTTCAAGTATAAGATATATTAACCGCACGTTACAGTTTATTTAGATTTTATATCAATTAAACTTTGTTGAAAACTTTTATCGGACATTTTGAAAGTCTCCAATAAGTTCATTCCCAAGAAATTAAAACTTTGGTGGTCGGTAGTTTAATTAAATTTCCGTAATAGTTTAACTAAAAATTTTACTTGTTTCGTGTCTGTCCTTATTACTTAGAGGCGTCCCATAATTTAAACGCACCATAAATCACAGAGAATTTACAGAAAAGTCTGAGTCAAAAGTAAAATGCAGTGGGCAAAAACAAAATCGTTTCCCACGATCAACGTGCTGAAAAGAAATCAGAAAAATGCAACTATAAAGAGTAATTTTAAAATCACGACCAACACATGCTTTAGCTTAGATGTTAAAATATATTTATTCGCTGCTTTACTGTTCCAAATAATCTTTCAATTTATAATAATAACATGCGCTTAAAAATACCTATAGACCGCAGATATACCTCATTTATTAACAGCACTCAGAACAGAATATAAACCTCTCTGTTTTCTAATTTTTCTAAACAGAAGGTATCATGAACGTCGCCCCAAATTTACCGCAGAGCTGGGAAATAAAGTTCACATATTACAGTGACAGTTACTGTTCAGCGTTCGGGCTCTAACCTAGAACAATTCGGAGTCTTGTCACGTAATTTCTGCTCAGATTCATGTGCCACCTGCTGAAAATGAAAATAGACACCAGACGTGGCTTTACCAAGCACATATCCACTAGCGCTTTTGTATGGAATACCCGATTTTAAATAAATTTCAAACTAGCAAAAATATTGTGACTTTCATTCTACCAAAACATCCTGGTTTGTATATAGAGGCAGAAATGTTGCAATGGAACCGAAATAATTCTAAATAAACATCAAATTTTATTCAAATGATAGTACAGGATTAGGTAGAATGACGTATCCATTTTAAACTGCATTTTAGTGAATTTTCTTTCACAAAATTCACTAATGTGGAGATCGCGACTTTTGAATTTAGAAAAAATTCTTTAAATGAGGGCTAATTAGGCACCTAGAACACATACCCGGGGTCAGTTTCAATTTATATATAAATATATATATATATATATATATATATATATATATATATATATATATATATATATATATATATATATATATATATATGTATCACACCGATAACTTAAAAAATAATACGCCGATTTTGATTAAATTTGGTAAATACCGTGCTTTTGCAAGTGGCCTGGATATGTTCGTTGTTATATCTCCGGAAATAACAAAAAGTAAGGGCAACTAAAATTGGTACCCGGATTTGTATCATTATAGGTAAATTACTTACGACAATTTAGCTCTTTATGTTAAAATAAAAAAGTTATCGGCATTTAAAGAAAAATAAATTTGGGTTTTCCCCAACACGTCAAAGTCGCGATTTAAAATGTCAAAATTGGCAACATTTACGTAAAGAACCTGAAACTAATACGGGCTATGGAAAGAAAATGTCTCAACGAGAATGTCCTTAATTTTACTAAAATGTTTATAGAAAATTCATTTCAAATAGATCGATTTTTTGATGCTTTGGCAGTAGTCTTAGCTATAGAGTTTATCGTTTAATGGTATATCACTTTTGTCTAATTTTCGTAAAAAATTAATAAAGCTCAATATATCCGTTATTATACAAATTGCGAAAAAATTGTTTCCATTAAGTATAGCGTGTCTTGAGAGACATCTTCAAATATTATTTCTACAATCACAGGGTGGCCCATAAGTCGTTGGTGATACAAATTTTCTGTTTTTTTTTAGAGCTCAATATTTCGAGCAGAAGTTTTTTCCGCATTCTGCAAGACCTTAAACCATTTTTTTACATCATCCGTTGTACAATAAGAACCTGCGCCCCTAGATCCAATGGTTCCGGGTTAAATTCCAAGTAGAAACGTCTAATTATGTTGAAGACATACTGAAAATTAACATCAACCGAGGTTGTGGCATTGCGTTTGAGCAAGCTGAATGTATGCACCTTCCGCCTTTCGAAAGAAAGGATAGGTGCATTGAGTTATCTGTCTCGTGTACAATGTGATGTTGGGTACCTCAATTATGCCTTATAGAAAGGAAGGTATTCGACAACATTTCCAGGATATAAAAGCGAAATTTCTCCCTGGCGTCGGTGATTGGCCATGGTCTCGGAAATATACCCACGTCAAATAAACAAAATACAAGTCTTTTTTTAATAAGAAAAGCAAAAAACACAATATTCAACAACCAAAGTATAGCAAAGTTCCATCATTTCACCCCAACCCTCAAAAAGATCAATACGAAGCTGTGGAAGATAACAAGTGCTCACTGAATACGGCGTGCCTTACAAAATTGTTATGCAGATAAGATGGATAGACTTGCTAACAACTTAATTATAATCCTTGAGTGTAATACTTTAGTATAATGTATCAGTTTGAATATCAAGTAACTTATTATCATACTTCAGAATGTTAAAACACATCGTAAAATATATACACATAATAAAGAGGCCTCACAATATATATATATATATATATATATATATATATATATATATATATATATATATATATATATATATATATATATATATATATATATATATATATATATATATATATATATATATATATATATATATATATATTGTAATGGTTTATTTATAATATAGGGTGTATAAGGTCTGCTTATGATCTGTCTCTAAAATTTGTGCTACGGTTTGTCTAAGTGCTTTTTAAAATGTGTGTGTCATGTTAGGTGCTTCGTCGTTCTTCTGGGATTTCATCTTTATTAGTGAATTTTCTTTAAAATAAATTCACTAATGAGGAGATCCCGACTTTTGAATTTTGAAAAAATTTCTTCAAATAAGCGCTAGTTAGGCCCCCCAGAACACATATCCGGGGTCAGTTTCAATTTTTATATGCTTATATATATATATATATATATATATATATATATATATATATATATATATATATATATATATATATATATATATATATATATATGTATATATTTGTGTGTGTGTGTGTGTGTATCACACCGATAACTCAAAAAATAATGGTCCGATTTTGAATAAATTTGGTGAATACCTGCCTTTTGCAAATGGCTTGGATAAGTTCGTTAGTCAGGAAGACCGGCCTAGGTTTTCCCGGAAAATTTTGTGTTTTCTTTAAAAAAAAATTATATCTCCGGAATTAAGAAAGTACGGGCAACCAAATTTGGTACGCTGATTTATATCATTATAAGTAAACTACCTACTAAAATTTAGCTCTGTAGGTCAAAAGAAAAAAAAGTTATGGGCATTTAAAAAAAATGGGGTTTTCCTCAAAACGTCAAAGTGACAATTTAAAACGTCAACATTCGCAACATTTAGGCAAAGAACTTGAATCTAATACGAACTATGGAAAGAAAATGTCTCAAGAAGAATATTTTACAAACCCTGAAGTCTTAGTTTCAACCGTCATTGTCCTTCATTTTACTAAAATATTTCCAGAAAATTCATTTCAAATAGACCCTTTCTCTGATGCTTGGCAGTAGCCTTAGCTATAGAGTTTATCGTTTAATGGTATATAATTTTTGTTGAATTTTCGTAAAAAATCAATAAAGCTCAATATATCCGTTATTATACAAGATATGAAAAAATATTGTATACATTAATTATATGGTATCTTGGGCTACATCTTAAAAATCTATTGCTACAATAACAGGGTGGCCCATAAGTCGTTGGTGATACAAATAAATTTTTTTTGGTCGAAAACGCCTTATGTTTTTGCATTTTCCATCGAAATATAATGCATGTTTTTAAGTTAAGAAATTCTGGACGCAGCAAATGCGTTATGGTAGCGAATTTTGATTAAATGCTTCATATTTGAAAAGCTCAATTTGCTATGAACCTATAAGGTTGACCAAGAAACGGATTTTTTCGGAAATTTCTGTATGGTTTCAAACAATAAAGTTATTTTGATGAAACATGGCACATTGTTTTTACTGGTAATCAAATTTGATGCCTGCTTTCTTAAAAAAACACATTTGCTATTAAAAACATTTTTATGAAAATTCAGTACCATAACGCACTTGCTGCGTCCCGAACTTTTATATATGTATATATGTATATATATATATATATATATATATATATATATATATATATATATATATATATATATATATATATATATATATATATATATATATATATATATGTATGTATGTATGTATGTATGTATCACACTGATAACTCAAAAAATAATGCGCCGACTTTGATAAAATTCAGCACATACCTTCCTTTTGTAAATGGCTTGGATAAGTTCGTTAATGAGGAAAATCGGACGAGGTTTTCCGGGAAAATTTTGTGTTTTCATTCAAAATTATATCTCCGGAAGTAACAAAGTAAGGTCAAATTTGGTATGCGGGTTCATATCATCATAGGTAAGCTACCTACCAAAATTTTGCTCTGTAGGTTTAAGGACAAAAAAGTTACAGGCATTTAAAGAAAAATAAATTTGTGTTTTCCTCAAAACGTCAAAGTCGCGATTTAAAATGTCAAAATTGGTAACATATAGGCAATGAACCTGAAATTAATATGAGCTATGAAAAGAAAATGTCTCAAGAGGAATGCTTTACAAAGCCTGAACTCTTAGTTTCAGTCGTCATTGTCCTTCATTTTACTAAAATATTCCCATAAAATTCATTTAAAATAGACCCTTTCTCTGATGCTTTGGCAGTAGTGTTGGATATAGAGTTTATCGTTTAATGGTATATAATTTTTTCAAATTTTCGTAAAAAATCATTAAAGCTCAATATATCCGTTATTATGCAAGTTACGAAAAAAAAAGGTATACATTAATTATAGGGTGTCTTGAGCTACATCTTAAAAAATATTTCCACAATTACAGGCTGGCCCGTAAGTCTTTGGTGATTCAAATTTTCTTTTTTTTTTTAATCGAACACGCCCTATGTTATTGCATTTTCTATCGAAATATAATACATCTTTGTAAGAAAAGCAATTCGAGACGCAGCATTATGGTAGCGAATTTTCATTAAATGGTTCAAATTTGAATAGCTCAATTTGCTATTAACCTATAAGGTTGACCAGGAAACCAGTTTTTTCAGAAACAAATTAAGTTTACTTTCGGAAATTTTTGTACATTTTCAACCAATAAAGTTATTTTGATGAAACATGGCACATTGTTTCTACTACATAGATTGATGCCTGCTTTCTTAAAAAAACATGTTTGCTATTAAAACCATTTTTATGAAAATTCACTATCATAACGCACTTGCTGCGTCCAGAAGTTTTATATGCCTTTTTACAGTCACGTTTGATTAAGCAACGTAACACTTAGATTTAGGTTGCATGATTTGCATGCTATAAAAATGCTATCAACGCTGAAATAAAAACGTTGTTAATTGACCATATCAAAGCTATTTTTAGTTTTAGTTCTCCATACAAAGTAAGAACTCATCTCTTGCTTTTAGATGCTTCGTTGTTTATCCCTTATGTTTCACATTTCAGGTCAATCAAATCAAACCCTGGTTTTGTTTTCAAATTTACCCTCCTGATTTTTATACTTATATCTTATATTTGCTATTTATCAATCTACCCAAACTTGTAAATTTTGCTTCTGTACATCCGCGGCGCTTGTTTCCATTTTATTTATGATTTTAATAGATTCACATTTAGTTTTCTCGGGATTTCCGTTCATACGTTTTCTAATCTTTGTCCTTATGAATCTACAATGACGTTTTATCTTATTCAAATTCATTTTCTCGGATTTGCAGCTTTTAAATATGTTTTAATCCGGTACATATTAATTGTATTCTTATATGGTTTGCTTTCCTTATACTTGCCATACATTCCCCTACATTTTCATCATTTCAATATTATTTCTATATCACTTCATTTTCATATATATATATATATATATATATATATATATATATATATATATATATATATATATATATATATATATATATATATATATATATATATATATATATATATATATATATATATATATATATATATATATATTAAATTTTCATTATTCATTATTCATTATTCATTGTTATATATCAGAACCTCTCTTAGGCCTCTTCCATTCTTATTTACTTGTTTCGCTACTCCAACTGCTAATTGAGTCCCTATTCACCACCATATACAATTGATTCTTCAAAATTTTCATTTTTCTTGTACATTTTCTTGCGTTTAGTGAATTTCGTAGAAAAAATTCACTAATGGAGAGATTCCGACTTTTGAATTTTGAAATTTTTTTTCCAAATGAGCGCGAACTAGGACCCCTAGAACCCATATCCAGGGTCAGTTTCAATTTTTATATGTTCATATATATATATATATATATATATATATATATATATATATATATATATATATATATATATATATATATATATATATATATATATATATATAAGTATCACACCGATAACTCAAAAAATAATGCTCCGATTTTGATAAAATTTGCAACATATCTTCCTTTTGTAAATGGCTTCGATAAGTTCGTAAGTGAGGAAAATCTGACGAGGTTTTCCGGGAAAATTTTGAGTTTTCATTCGGAAAAAATTTATATCTCCGGAATTAACAAAGCAAGGGCAACCAAATTTGGTACGCTGGTTCATGTCATAATAGGTAAGCTACATGCCAAAATTGTGCTCTGTAGGTTAAAGGACAAAAAAAGTGACAGTCATTAAAAGAAAAATAAATTTGGGTTTTCCCCAAAACGTCAAAATCGCGATTTAAAATGTCAAAATTGGTAATATTTAGGCAATGATCCTGAAATTAATATGAGCTGTCGAAAGAAAATGTCTCAAGAAGAATGCTTTACAAAGCCTGAACTCTTAGTTTCAATCGTCATTGTCCTTCATTTTACTAAAATATTCCCAGAAAATTCATTTAAAACAGACCCTTTCTCTGATGCTTTGGCAGTAGTATTGGCTATAGAGTTTATCGTTTAATGGTATATCATTTTTGTCAAATTTTCGTAAAAAATCTTTAAAGCTCAATATATCCGTTATTATGCAAGTTACGAAAAAAAATTGGTATACATTAGTTATAGGGTGTCTTGAGCTACATCTTAAAAAATATTTCCACAATTACAGGCTGGCGTTTAAGTCGTATGTTATTGAATTTTTGCATTTTCCATCGAAATATAATACACCTTTGTAAGAAAAGAAATTCTGGACGCAGCAAGTGCGTTATGGTAGCGAATTTTCATTAAATCCTTGAAATTTGAATAGCTCAATTTGCTATTAACCTATAAAGTTAACCAGGGAACCAGTTTTTTCGGGAACAATTTAAATTTATTTTCGGAAATATTTGTACATTTTCAAACAATAAAGTTATTTTGATGAAACATGGCACATTGTTTCTACTATATAGATTGATGCCTGCTTTCTTAAAAAAATATGTTTGCTATTAAAAACATTTTTATGAAAATCCACTACCATAACGCACTTGCTGCGTCCAGAAGTTTTTTTTATTTCCTCTTGCTTTGCTCTCATTGTCATTGTCATTTTCTCCGATTTTCCTATTATATAGCTCGAGTTTTTCCTATATGTTAATCTTCTTTCTTGCTTACAGCCCCCTTTTCCTTAATATTATCCTTTATTTTGCCTTCCGGCCCTTGATTTTCAAAATTAAATTGACTCCTCCTTTTAAAATCATTCAATTTAATTTAAAACTCTTTCTCTCCTAATCTTTTTATTATTAGCACTGCTCATTGATCTTGCCATTCTGTTTGGCATCCAGCCATCATTTTTAATTCTCTTTCTATCTTTTATTTATTCGCTTGAAAGAGCGTTCCGTGGAATATAAATTTTATTTTGTTTGTTTAAATTCATACAAATCGTTTATTTTAATTGAAAATGATCTCTTATTCTCCCAGTCTCTTATTGGTATTGTTGCCTTAATTATGGTGGTATTTGTTTAAACTGCTCGTTTATCATTACAGATTTGATTGTCCTTCTTGGGTCTCCAAATGGTGGTTGTAACTAAACACCAACATTACTCGTTGTGCTCGTACAATCCCCGGATCAACTTTTATTTTAAATCGTACCCTTTTTGTTGCGGTGTACAATCTGTCTCGCTGCTATCTCGGCAGCAGATACAGTATTTCCCATGACTCGATATTTCAAATTTCTTGCATTAATGATAATATAGTTTTGTGGCAAAACTAATCCATTTTCATCTACCTTTGTTGTTGCAACTGAAATTTTTTTAACTTTTAAGTGGGTACAATTATTTCTATTTATAGAGAACGATAAGAAGGAAACACCACCTTTCCCTGAATTGTAATAATGGATTATTTCAGGTTTTTCCTTTGGACCAGATACATTTACAATGTCGTGTATTGTGGATAAGAGTATTACAGCTTTTCCCTGTTTTGGTCCGTATCAAACCAGTGTGATATTATCCTCGGGAAATCCAAACGTAGAAGAATGTTATTCACTAATTTTATTTGGCAAAATCTCTGGCGGTATATAAGGATTTGTTTTTAGCGTACCCACAACAGAAGATTTCCATGACATTAGAAACCTAGCTAAAAGAAGTGTGGTGAAAAATTATCCATCACAACATTTCTCACACTATTTTTATAATGCATGTATACATCTTTTACCACACGCTCACCTTGATTCTGTTCACGACCTTGCGATGATTTCCCTGTATAAATTTGCCCCACAAGAGGGTAAGAATTAGCACACCCACCAAATTTTTATACCATATTTGGCAGGTTTGGCTGGCATATCCTGCGTGAACCTGGTCCTGCCTCTATACGGAAATAGTTGTTTGTCTACCGTTAGGCATTCAGACGGTGTATAAATCAATTTTAAATTTTGCGTCAATAGAAGCCAAAGTTCTGAGATAGCAACTGCTTTATCAGTTTTCAATCTATCGGTTCTGGTATTCATATTGTCAAAACGTAAAATTTTTTGGATGGAATAAAATCTGTTGACTGACATTGTCGCACGGTACAATAGGTAGGCATCACTTTTCCACAAGTCTCTCAGATTTTCTTTCTTAGTGTGTCGCACTCCAGCAGTAATCAGTACCCCGAGATAACCATCAAATTCTTCTTATGTAAGAGGTTTCCAAATTTTTGGTGGTTTGTTGGAATGCTGTTTATTCCACTCCGCGTTGATGGCTTTGGCTTTGCGGTTTCTTTCTCGAATTATAATGTTGGGCATTTCTGGAGTAAAAATGCGTGGGAAAGTTTCCCAAACTGAGAGGGAATTTGTTGTCTTCAAAGGTCCAGATTTTTTTCGCAAAATATTTTGTGACAGCGTTTGACAATCAGGCTTTGTGGGCTGGATTACCAGATAGTTGCGCTTTTAGAACGCAAAACTAGGTCATCACAATTATCAACCTCAACCTCTAGCTGCTCATCTTCAGAATTGTCTTCTTCGGCAATTTCAATTTCATTCTCAGTGTCAAGCAAAACATCTTCTATGTCTGATTCTTCTGCTTGGTTATTTGTTGATGACAACAAAGGCGGTAAATATTCGTCTTCTGATTCGGAGTCTTCAATTTGTTCATTGTCGTTATCACTCTCTGAATCAGATTCCATAGCATTTAATTCCTGAAGATAACTTACTTGCTGTTCATAACTCATTTTGTAAATAATCAGATACATAGGAAAAATGTCAAAAATTATAACAAAAGTATAGTTTATTATCATTTATTACTTTTATAATCTACGTACCGTTGAATTCAGAACTGGAAACTACCCTAAATTTTTCTGCCATTTCGAAAATTCACTAATCACAGTACAATTTCCAATCTAAAAAAATGTTGTTTAGTCAGCGGTAGACAACAGACTAAATAAGTGCTCTAGCATCCACAAAAATATCGGATCACGAAAACAATTCTCCGAAATGCAGAATCCGTTGTTGTCAACGAAACACTGAGCGGAAGTATATAAGCCGAAACGGCTGATAAAGCTTTTCTTGGAACACCAGATGTGACATTATAACTATAACTATTTATAAGAATTAGAAAACTAATGATTTCTAGAATGGTAGGACAATAATGATTGCAGGTACCCGGGTACCCTTGTCGTGTATTATGCGTTAAAATTTGATTCGTGAAGGGGACGGTTAAATCAAGCTCAACTCACACAAGCACGACTTTACACTCACATTCACACAAGTACGTATAATTTAGAGACTTATATTCACAATTTATACCTGCAATATTCTATAAATAATAATATTCAAACAATAATTGTATTCTGTGACTCAACACAATGCTATGAATCATAAAAAAATATTGGGGGTTAAATATAAAAAATAATTTTCGGCAGCTCTAGAATAAAACAATAGTCGACTCATAATTCAACATTCCAAAAGAAACCCTACTCAATTTGCCTGATGCTATGTGACAGAGAATAATGCCAGCAAACATAAAAGCTTTTGTTCAAGAGGGCCCGAGCTTATCTGTCTACTGGGATCAGGTTGTGAAACGTCAAATTCTAACCTTTAAACGTTATCTTGTTTACAAAGAAAGGTAAAACTCTGGAACCTGAAACAATTCAGGCTCAGCGGAGATCCATCATGTTATTTGGTCCCACATAAAAATCGATACGTTATAATAAACAGCAATTTTGACTTAAATACGACAAGCTTTTCAAATTCGATGTGTCAACAAATTAAATTCGAACTAACCAGCTTAAAATAGTAGTATCGCCAAAAATTATTTGCAGTTAGTTATGCTCGTAAAAATAGTTTTCAAATAAGCAAATTTTCGTAGAAAATATTCGCTCTTGAGTAAAAAACGACTTTTGAAATTTTAAATAATTTCCTCAAGTAAGCACAAAATAGGCTTCCTGGGACTCGTATTTGAGATAAACGGAACTTTGAAACTGCTGAGACTATTTTAAAAAAATATATTTCAACAACACACCACGAGGGCTTACAGCCTAAATACTATCGCACCGTGCGTGTCGACAAGGAGAAAAGAGGCAACTTGTTAATTCTGGACTTGAAGGTTTGGAGGTTCAGAGAAGAAGGAGAAACCTGCGCCGACATGGAATTCCACAACTTGCAACTCCTCGGGACAAAAGAGCGGGCATAACAAGATGTTCTATGTCCGGTAACCTGGACAGTAAAAGGGTACATTAGCTCTGTTCACCTGGTAGATTTGTTGGGGGCAGCAGGTGGAGGAACTATTGAAGAAAGCTCCTCTGAGCAGTGCCCAGATATTTATAAAAGAGAAAGTGGTGACAAACGGCACGTCGGTGGGCAAGGATGATCTTCGTGGCCATGCTAGTGGACCACCACCGCCAATCTAACCATGACTCTATGTTTCCTAAAAGTACTTCCTAACATCAACGGCAAAATGCGCCGGTACACCGTCGTGTTGGTACCCCATTCGATTTTTCACTAAGATAGGTAAAATTTCGGGCAAATTATTTATCAGAAAATTTACATATGGCACATGATTTAGCCTAGGTGGCAGAGTAATTGGACCAATAATTAAATTTTCAATAATACCAGCCCAAGTAATGACGGAAAACTCATACTACGAGTTTACTGCTCTTAATAAATAGGCATTTTCTTTAGACCAGTTATGCATTAATATTTATAATTCCCTTCATTGTGAATGATGTTTCGTATGTAAAAAGAACACAACGGCAGAAATTCTGCTCGTTTTCCAACTTGTTTAAAAACCACTGACAAAATTCTTGTCTAGGCCGATAATTTCTTAGTAAAAGTTCCTGCATACGTGTGTAGTGGTATGGTTTTAACTGTTGCTCTTGGTAAGTTCTGCATACAGACGATGCGTAAATAATTCTTATTTCGTTAGAAACGATTCTGGTACTTGTTTTTTTCTTTATAGTCGGTCTATTTCTACGAGTATGGCCAATCACCAACGCCAGGGAGCATCACTTCACTATCCTGGAATTTGTGCCGAACCTTCAACTTTATGTAAAGAGGACAGGAATATTTAACGCGCCCAAAATTGCATGGACACAGGATCGACGGCTTTACGCCCCCTCCGATGTGAGGAATTTGCAGACATTCAACTTGCTCAAATACAATGCCACAACCTCGGTTGATATTAATTGTACACTATGTAATGAAAAACTGAAACCCTGGGATCAAACCCAGCACACTTCGGTTCAAAGGCATACGTTTTTACCACTGAACCACCGAGGCTCTTATTCTGGCACTTGTAGTGGGGTTATATTCCACTGCGTTAAGGACTGACTATTCAGCTTGAACAGTTCCTCGGTATCTTTTGCGTCCAGAATTAGGTTTCAAAGGTTTTAAGGCGCCGGTTTTCCTTAAACGTCTGCAGATATGTTCCAAAATATTTTTGCTGGGCGCTATTCGTTCGGAAAACCTATCATGATAAATTATCGCTGCTACTATTCCATTTTGTCTCGTTTTACCATAAACTAATAACATGTCGGTTTTTTCAGCCAAGATGTAATTAAAAAGGGGCATTTTAAAGCAATAAAGGGCATTTACCACTTTGACAAGTAAATGACATTAACAGCCTTTTTGTTTGATTCAGCCCAGGACATATTCAATACACTACGCAACAAAACATAATTGTATTTTATCCAGTGTCACAAAACTCGATTCAATATTTAACTGCCCGTTAGTTAATCAATGCGTAAGACAACCAATCACAGATACAAAATAATTGGTTGCCATGGCAAAATTCCAAATCATAGTTTTTTATTGGTCGTCTGAAACCTTGATTAGGTAACCGTCCGTTAAATATTTAATCTAGCTTTGTGATACCGGGAATAAGTCTCGTAAAAAGGACCCAAATCGACAAAATATCAGGAGGTAACCTTTGACAGTCACTAAGCGACCTATAAAACTGTCCACACCTTTTTGCAGTCACATATGTACTGATTTAAATAACTTTTATTCTTTAAAAGTTTTATTTGAGTTACTACAGTCGTTTTGAAGACTATTAGAATAAACCATAATAAAAAATCTTTTGTAGCTTGTACCCAGGTAACGAGGCAAAATCGGACCTACGTTGATATAAAGAACTGATTCTCACGTGAGGAATCTAACCGCGACCAATGGCACATATTTTTTTAAACACCCAGTATAGGTACATCGATCCAATCAACAAGTTCCAGCGAATGTGATATCGTTCCAGCAGCACAGAGCACCAGCACCATACCAAGTCAATGTCCGGCAGTACCTCGACTTAATATTTCCAAATCGGTGGGGGTGGATCGTTGGAATGGCCTGCACAATCACCCGATCTTACGCTATTAGACCTCTTCTGAGGGAATCGGTCAAAGTATGGTATACAGAACTAGATTTAACGCGGTTTAACTAACTTAATAAGAATAATAACGATTGCGATTAGGTTGGCCATGCCTCAGATGTTGATTAAGGTTAGAATACCTTTTTATTCCCCCTTTGAATGCTGCCAAGACGTTCAAAGCATGCATTTTGAACATCCCTTACATGATGATGGACGTTTTTTTTTCCTTTTTTCTTTTTCCATATCAAGATTGAAACGCGATTGGTTGAATTTTTAATGTGTTGCAGCGAAGTTTGTCGATCAGATGAATTCCTTTGTTTTACTGTTTTGTAATAATTTTTTAAAATTAATTCTAAAACCTGTCGTACATTGAGTTGATGAGTGATTTTAAGACCAAGGTAAATATTTTCTAAGGGTTTGCAATTTCTTTATAAACGTTCTGATAAATGAGATTGCCTTAAAGAAGACTAGTGCTATAGTTATGATTGTGTTTCAATTTATTATCATTTAAATTGGAAACGTATTTCCAGTTAATGATTGTGTAAGTAGATCGTTGAGTATTTTAAGCTTCGAGATAAAATGGCTTCGCCTATAAATTAAAACTCACTCACTTATTAAAACAAGTCTTCTTCTTAGATACAATTAATTAAAGAATAACTAAGTAAATGCGATGCATCACAAAGGCCTGTAAACTTTGTAATTAACGTGTATTGATCCAAAGTCTTACGAATAAATATTCAGTTTGTGTAAACTCTCAAACTTTAAAAATGCAAAGCAATTCATCCACTCGAACACTTGTATCATACTTTAAGTAGTTAAGAAAACCTTTTAACAAAGTTCAGAAAAAAGTTTCACGTTACATCTTTTATAACAGTGAAATAACTGCATCGTTAATATTTTTAAAATTGCTGCTTCGAAAGAGTGTCCAAGGGTAAGTTATAGCTTCTGTGGCATAATTAACGAAACGCTTGCTTACTAGAACCAGAACGTGTAGCTCTGAACTTGTTCTCAATTTTTTTGATGATAAACGAACTCGGGTAGAGGGAATTTCCGGTAAGAAACAGTTAAATTTTTGTTTTGTATGAACCATCCTCCATCGTTTTTGCTGAGTACCTGCACAGAATATAAACTGAGTGGTAGGCGTCAAACATTTAGAAATCGTTGGAAATTATTTTCAAGTTCGTCAGATGTCCGCTAGGGGGCGTAACACCAAGAAGAAAGGAAAAAATAGGATATCTCAGTAATATGTCCAAATAGACTGTATTGAAAATACTTGCAAATAAATTTCGTGTGTATCACCAACAATTTCTGTTTTAACTATTTTTCTCTAACTCTTCAGATAAAGTGGTGGGGGTAAGGCAAACATTGATTAGGAAAAAATGCTATATCTCGGGATCTCCTCATTAGAAAATATTGAATTTAGTGTCATTTAAAAGATTACTTCTTGCTCTATCAACTGTGTTGCAAGCCATGTCTTTGTTATTGTTGCTGTCATCACTAGGTGGCGCTTTTTAAAAATTTTAACACATTTTATGATTTTTCTCAAGAAACCTAAATACAATGATATAAATCTTACTACATAGATAGGAAGAGGACTAAAGGCTAAAGCAAGTGGTGAAAATCCCAAATCACTATCTTTTGTTTAGCCGGAGATATTAATGAAAAACTGATAAAACTGGAATTTAAACAAAACACTTTCAGCATTGACTAATTTAAAGATTAAAAACAGAAATTTATTAACTTGCAAATATAGTTTTATAGTTTTTTATTAAAAATAAGACTTATTTACGCATTCCTAACGCAATTATAACTTATTCGTTCGGTCCAATAATTATACTCTAAAACTGAAATAGGTAGGCTTTGGAAAAAGACAAAACTTTAAAGAAACGTCAAATTAGTTACTCTGAGTTCTTTTGTGTATAATTTAAATATAAAAAATGTTGCTTACAAATGATGAAGCCGTTGATATGATTGGTGTTTACTTTGAGTGCTTTCAAAATGCGGCAGTTGCTGAAAGAGTGTATGCAATGCGGTATCCGAATCGCCACCATTACAGCTTCCTCGCTTGGTGCAAAACTTACGTGAAGCTGGAAGCTTAAGGGGACCGGTGCTGCGAGGAATACGTTTTGCCAGAACTGAAGAACATATTATCAATGTTTTGGCATATATAGAATTTAATCCTCATGTTAGCACAAGAACATTGCATATTGACTTGGGAATATCACGGACCACCATCCAAACTATTTTAAAATAGTATAGGTAAGCTTATTATATCGTGAAATTCAAAATAGTTATTATTATTTATCTCACAGGGACCATAATGACGGTTGTGAAAATGATCAGACGACAGTCGTAAAAATTATGATATGGTAATACATGTTACCATAATGATCGTTTATGATCCGAGTAAGATACAAAACTTTATCTGCTGGCATTCATTAAAACTTAAGACCCTTAAAAGATTTGAATTTTATTTGCAATACGATGAAACTGACATTTTTTTACTTAATTTCATTGGTGTGAATGTAGCGTTTGTTTGTCTTTATTATTGAATTAGTTAGCCAGAGATTCGTGTTTTGTTTCTCGTTGTAGTAGCAGTAGTGCTATAGTAAATCTCATTATCGCACTATGGGCTGTTCACCCAAGCTAGACAGTTACATCATCAACCACCAAAATCTTTGCATATCAATAACAAGTACGTTTTCTCGAATTTAGTTGATTTTTGGTATATGAGTACTATTTTACTCAAAGTCTATTAACAACATTGAAATTACCGCAACTGTTCAACTTTCAACGTAGTAACAGTTAGGCTTTATGAATTGTTGATGACGTAACTGTCTAGCATAAGTGAACGCCTCTTGTGGTATAATGAACAGCTTTATGTTACTTAAATCCGATAACATAATGCGTCTATTATGTCAGCAGATAAACATATTTTTATTACAATGTCCTTTTGAATATATAATGATACTTATTTTGATTTTTAGACTACACGCTTATCATATTGTTTTGAATCAAGCGCTGAATGAGCAGGATTATGATCGGAGGCTGGATCATTGCCATTGGCTTTTAGATATGATCAATAAAAAACCCAATTTTTTAACGCAAGTTCTTTGGACGGACGAGGTTACTTTTCATAGCGACGGTAATGTGAATTTGCATAATATGCATTATTGGTCTACTGAAAACCCCCACTGGATGCGAGAAGTTCAACATCAAGGACGTTGGAGTCTTAATGTATGGTGTGGCGTAATAGGAGGTACAATTATTGGACCCTATTTCTTTGACCAGTCTCTTACTGGTAACCTCTTCTTGGAGTTTCTAAGAAATGATTTGCCAGTTTTGTTGGAAGATGTGCCCCTTGAAACCAGGCAAAATGTGTTTCTGCAGCTCGATTGTTGTCCAGCACATTTTTCAATTAATGTGAGAGAACATCTCGATGAGACGTATCCAGGCCCATGGATAGGAAGAGGAAGCATTATTCCCTGGCCAGCGAGGTCACCTGACTTAACATGCTTAGACTTTTATTTTTGGGGACGAATAAAGGACCTTGTCTTCCAAACAAAGCCTACGAGCAAGGAAGATATGAAGAATAGAGTCCGAAATGCAATTCGTAGTCTGTCAACAGCGCAAGTGGAAGCTGCTGTTTTTTCTACCCGGAATAGGCTTGAGCAGTGTGTAGAACGTGACGGCAGATACTTTGAGCATTTAAGGAGACACTAGAGTGCCTATCGTTTAGAATTACATACAGAGAGAATGAAATATTTTGTTTGAGGGCTCAGTATCAGTTTTTCATTAATATCTCCGGTTAGACAAAAGATAGAGACTTGGGAATTTCACCACTTGCTTTGGCCTTTAGTCCCCTTTCTATCTGTGTAGCAATATTTATATCATTGTATTTAGGTTTCTTGAGAAAAATTATAAAATGTGTTAAATTTTAAAAAAGCGCCATCTAGTAATTACAGTAACAATAACAAAGACATGACTTGCAACACAGTTGATAGAGAAAGAAATACTCTTTTAAATGACACTTGGTCCAATATTTTCCAATGAGGCGATCCAGAGATATTGCATTTTTTCCTAATCAATGTTTACCTTACCCCCACCACTTTATCTGAAGAGTTATAGAAAAATAGTCAAAACAGAAATTGTTCATGATATACATGACATTTATCTGCAGGTATTTTCAACACAGTCTATCTGGACATATTACTGAGATATCCTATTTTTTTCATTTTCTCTTGGTGTTACGCCCCCTAGCGGGCATCTGACGAACTTGAAAATAATTTCCAACGATTTTTCTTGGCCACATTTACTAAAGAAATTTTTTCCCCAAAGCTCTATGGTGAACGGTTTTCGAGATACGGCCGCTTACCTCGCTTAATTGGCCACCCTGTACTTATCACTGCTCAGCATAGGTTCCAATCTTCACATAGCCACTGATTGAGTAATCAAATGATTGAACGTTTAATAACAGACCGATTAAATCGTTAAATGGCCGATCATCTACTTTAACTTTTCATTCCTCACAGCATACTTAAGTGCTACAATTAGCCTTTTAGTGAATTTTCTTGAAGAAAGTGCACTAACAGAGAGGAACCGATGGTAAGACTTTCGGAAAATTGAGCGCGAATTGGGGTCCCTAGAACCAAAATCCAATGTACGTTTGAATTTTTATGTATATATATATATATATATATATATATATATATATATATATACATATATATATATATATATATATATATATATATATATATATATATATATATATATATATATATATATATATATATACATACATATATATATATATATATATATATATATATATATATATATATATATATATATATATATATATATATATATATATATATATATATATACCTGTATGTGTGTGTGTGTGTGTCCGAGCGATAGCTCAAAAATACTAAACTCATTTGAGCAAAACTTGTCACATATTCTAATTGTTGTACGACCGTAGACAAGTTCGTAAATCAGCTATATAACCGACATTTTTCCCCCAAAATTGTTCGAAAATATTTTTTAAACGATATATTTTTGGAAGTATTAGAGCAAATGGAACAAGACTTGATGTATGTTGGTAATTTTAAGTAATTTGGATTACAATCTTTAGAGTTATTTCCAAATTAAAAAGTAAAATATGAAAGACATGTGTTGAAACGACTTAGTGATTAAAGGCCAATACATGACAGTCAGAGTAGTTAACTGTCATGTGTAGATTGATTCATACAACAGGTATTAACTATACATCAACGGTAACAAAACAAAATAAATACCAGGACTAAAACATACTACCCAAACCAACAATCGTGAAATCTCGGCCAAAAATATCGAAAATTACAGACGACATTAAATTAAAGATTTTCCAAGTGATTCTTTTTTAACTGGGGGATTCAATAAATTTTTAAAATACACTATATTTGCAGCTTGATGAACGGCCCTAACTACATTTTTAAGCTGAAAGTGTAGTATAATATAGTTGCAATGTATACAAAATCAAGTCTAGTCTCTATAGGGATTATTTTAATACATTTTGTTCTTTTACCTTTAAACTTAAACGTGAGACGCCATCTATGGATGTTAATTGCACTTGTTGATATTAAATCCATACGTAAACATTTAATATAACTTTATTACTTCACTTGGTTAAACTTTATGATAGATTTAACTATAATAAACTTTATGATATAATAACAATTGCAACAGTACACGAGTACATAGCAGATAACCGACCGAGCGTGGAGGACGTGTGTTCACTGTAGCGGTTGGTAGAGAAGAAAGAGATCGCTCTGGTGTTTCTTCGACAGCTGGCTGTCGCAGAACATAACGTAACGTTTAACTGTCAAGAGTATTTATGCAGAAACACAGAGTAATGTTGACGGAAACACTGCGGTCGGAACCACCGCCACACCATCTAAGATAGAAACAGTCACTAAATGTGTTTCAAGTGACCATTCTATTAATTATGTAATTAATTGTTACGTTTACTTTTAATATAATATCAAATATCCCAGGACATCAATCCGGCGTTAAGTATAATGTAAACAAAACGATAGTTAACATATCCTAAGATTGGTCTTGTCTTTTACGTATAGGGTTCCAAGATAGATTCCCCCATGATGAATGTATGGTTTTTGTGTGTCACACTCGAAGAAAAAATTATGTATAGATTTCATACGTTTTGAACAAGATTTTTTTGACACGTCTGAATAGCTTTGTCACCTTTGAACCTGAAATTATAATTTTCAGCAGATTTTTTGTTATCGCTTATATTGAAAAAACCGGTTTGATTAGATTGACTAAAACGAAATCATTCAGGCGAATAACAAGGTAAAATAGCTGCTACGTATATAATTGGGCAGACACTTTACTTTTCTAAATACGGATTAAGTTTCCTTCTGGAAAGCTTTTGTAACTTTAATGAAATTTCTAATACAAGTTTCGTTTAAAAAGAGTTACACTATCTATGGATGTAGCAAAATTTAATTTTCTACCTTCATAGAAAATTGAATTTAGGGCATTTTATCCCAAGGGGTTAGGATACAAGATTTTTTGATACTATAGAGGTATCAATGGTAACACTTTCGAAAGAATTCTTCAAATATGCGCGTACTAGCACATCTAAAATCGATCTTTTAGGTCTGTGCAAGTTTAAACTATTAAATTGAGCAATATTCCGTACAATCATAGTGTACAATTCCTACGAAAATTTAATACTATAACGCACTTGCTGCGTCCCAAAATGTTCAATATTTATCCTTACTCAGATAAATATTTTGATAATTAATTTGAAGGCAGTTACAGATACGAAACAACAATAAAATAATAAAGCTCTAGAAGGCCGTAAATAACTCTATTCTAAAGGCAAATAAGTGCCGTCTTAAAAATCTGCCTGGGGGTAATTAGCCTAAACCTCTTAAAAGACAATAACCTGTACACAATTTATACTTTTATTTTAATAAACCGCTTTAACTTCATAGAATATAAGCAGGTTTAAACTTTTGATAATATGAGCTTGTATGTACCTTAAAGCATATTATATAATAATATAATAATAACAACAATATTTAGCTGTTTTGCTGTCACTATAACTTAACCATAGTTAAGCTCAACATATAAAACTCACAATATGCGGTGGTAATATAAAATAACTATATATGTAAACCCTATAAACTTGTGCACTTACCTCCATATTTTAAAAGGTATATCCCTGATCTGAAAAAGAAATATAGTTTAGTGTTGATAACGCAAATATAATAATTCAATATTTTTCAAAACTGTTTTACTTAAAGTTGTAGTGTGTGTGAGAGAGAGCGCGCTTGTGTTTTTTCTTTAACTCTAACCTATTTGTACTACCATCAGCGACGCCAGAGAGCAAGTTCACCCAACCAATCCATAAACTTTGCCAAACGCCAATTTTTTTTATTTTGTTAGCAGGGCTCTGATATTTTACATGGTCAGCATTGCGTAGCATACACGACCCTTGTTTCAAGAACGTGTCGCCATTAGGCACTATAATAGTTATTTTACAAACGTCCAAAATGACGTTCACATATTTTACGCGAACAAAACCTAAATCAATAATTTTATTTCAGATCAGTTTGTTTCCGTCTTTTAGTAATTTTTATAATAAAATAAAAATACAGAGGCAACGAGGATAAGACTTTCGTACGTTTTTTTCTCACGAGCGCTAAGTAGGGCCCAAGAACCCATATGCAATATCCGTCTGAGTTTTTATATGTTTATATATATATATATATATATATATATATATATATATATATATATATATATATATATATATATATATATATATATATATATATATATATATATATAACATATAAAAACTCATACGGATATTGCATATGCATATATATATATATATATATATATATATATATATATATATATATATATATATATATATATATATAATTCGTTATGTAATGCATAGACTATTTTATAAAAAAATGTGGGGTAGCCGTCAGTCGCAAGAAAAAAAGAATCTGGATTATATTGGCGAGCTTTCAGTATTATTAATCCATTATGATGGACCTAAAGCAAGGTTTACAGGTGAATTTAAAAAAATTAAACCTAACAAATATAAACAAAATTTTATGTTAAATTTCGATGAAAATTTTGTGAATGTGTGTTATTCCATTTTTTTCAAGACCAATTTTAGGACTTATATCCTTGATAATAACATAAATATTTCTGAACGCTCGGCAATATAATACAGAGTTTTCATCTCGCAACTGACGCTTATATCAAAATTTTTAAGAATAAATATAACATTTTGAACATGTTTATAGACTTTGAGATATTGAAATATCATATCATTAGTATCATATTAGTATCAAAAGACTGGACTATGTAATTATTTACAGGCTTCACTTAATAAACATGTTATAATTCACTTTCTTTTATTCCCACAAAAAGAAATGCTGAATGGAGAATTGGATTAGCATTAAAAAAATACACCACCTTACTCACCATCCAATTTCAAAATTTTTAAGGGGTAACTACTCTTTAAAGAAGTATGACGATAGGGATGAGAATTTTATATCCAAAATTTTGTCTTTTCTTTCTAAAATTAATTATATCTCCAGAAATAACAAAGTAAGGGCAACCAAAATTGGTACCCGTATTTGCCTTATAAAGAGTGAACCCTGCACCAAAATTGAGGTTTCTAGCTTTAAAGTCACAAAAGTTATGGGCAGTCAAAAAAAATTTGAAGTTTTCCTCAAAACATCAAAGTCGCGATTTAAAACGTCAAAATCGGCAATGTTTAGGCAAAGAACGTGAAACAAATGCGGATTGTGAAAAGAAAATGTTGCAAGAAGAGTGTTCTGCGAACCCTTAAGTTTCAGCTTCAACCGTCACTTCCCTTCATTTTACTAAAATGTTTACAGAAAATTCATTTTAAATAGACCCTTTCTCTGATGCTTTGGCTGTCGGTTTAGTTAAGTTGATGCTTTCGCTGTAGGTTTAGTTAAGCTTATGGTTTAATGGTATATATTTTTAGCTCATTTTCGTACAACAAATTCGTTAATGCATTTTTGCATTTTTTATCGAAATATGATGAACGTTTGTGAGAAAAAAATCTGAACGCAGTAAGTGCGTTTTGGTAACGAATTTTCATTAAATCCTTCAAATTTCAGTAATTTAATTTGCTATTAACCTAAGGTTTGTTGGCTAGGAAACCAACATTTAAGTTTATTTTCGGAAAATTTTTGTACATTTTCAAACCATACGTAATTTTAATAGAATATTGTATATTGTTCCTGCTACATAGGCTATACCGGCAATCAGATTGATGCCTGCTCGCATTTGCTATTAAAAACATTTTAAAAAAATTTCCAACTTCCAAATCGCACTTGCTGCGTCCAGACTTTTTTATTATTGACTGAATGAGTTCACCTCGAGGTCAGAACATATACAAAGAAATATATATATATTTTGTGTTTGTTTGATCTCAGCCACGAGTAGACAGAACATTTTGAAAATTTTAGATCTTACTAAATTTAGATGCCCAACTTATTGCAATAGAGATTGGTTGGGCTACCATTTAAGATAACATAGAGAATACGTTGTTATGTACATTTTCCTTAAAACCAGCCTGTATGTTATTATATTATTTCATTCGTAGCTCACTTTTAGGTCCCCAAATCGGTTAAAAGTCTCCATAAATCAAGAATTAAATATTAAAGCACTAATAACTTGCGGAACAAACTTCAATTAGGAGTATATTTTAATAAAAGGTTTTCATTCGTTATCCTAAGAACGACCAGAAATGTTGAGATTAATCAGATTAGAGTCCTGTTGGCGACCTAAATTGCTAAGTGGGTCCCAAAACCAACTCGTTGAAAGTTGTTCTGGATTTATACCGCTGCAATTCCAGTTTGTCCATTAATATTCATATCAAAGAGTGCAGACCCGCGGGCACTATGACGACGTTTATAATTCTACCAGATTTTAAACGTTATTTGATAGTGGAAAACTATGTTTTGAAGCATGATCATGTGATCTGTGAGTATGAAATCCATCAAAGCGTTCAACGGTTTAAAATCTGCATATGTTTTTTTTAACATAGACTGTGGTAATCAATACTAGTTTAAAAATCGTCACGCAGGAAGTGCGTTATGATAAAGATATTTCAGTTAACTTTTTTTATTTTTTATTTTATTTAAACAACACGCCACGAGGGCTTACAGCCTAAATACTAGCGTACCGTGGGTGTTGACAAGGAGGAAACAGGCAACTTGTTAATTCTGGACTTGAAGGTTTGAGGGTTCGGAGGAGAAGGAAAAAGATGTGCCGGCAAGGAATTCCACAACTTGGAAGTCCTCGGGGCAAAAGAGCGGGCATAACACGATTTTCCATGTCTGGTGGCCTGGACAGTAAAAGGGTGCATTCGCTCTGTTCCCCTAGTATATATGTTGGGGGCAGCAGGTGGAGGAACTATGGAAGAAAGCTCCTCTGAGCAGTGCCTGTGCAGATATCTATAAAAGAGAGAGGTCACCAACGGCACGTCGGTGAGCAAGGGATGGCAGCCTTTGGGTGAGGGTAGGGTCACCGATGAGACGTATAGCTCTTTTCTAAATAGAGTCCAGGATAGCGAGTGTAGAAACGGCAGCGGCACCCCAGATGTGGGAGCAGTGTTCGAGGTTTGGCCTTATTTATGAAGTACATAAAGAGCCCGGAAGAGGTAACCTAATTTCTTAGCAGCCGCTTCTGCAATTGATGTGACATGTTGGTGCCAATTGAGATTTCGGTCCACAGAAATGCCAACAAGTGAAAAGGACACATTACTTTGGATAACTTGGTTGTTCATTGTGATGAGTCTAGGGCTGGTGTATCTCTTATGAGATAGAAAGCAGGACTGATATTTGGTGGAGTTGAATTGTACAAGATTTCTACTTCCCCAGTATAATATTTTGGAGATCCACAGAGACAGAACCCTCCTATAGTCTGCGATTCTCCGAGAGACTGGCTTATAATATTGTATATTTGAGCTGAGGGTGCTGTCGTCCAATGAACTGGGTTGGATGTGCTAGAGAGAAGGTCATTGATGTGAAGAAGCGACAAAGTAGGGGCTAAAGCTGAAACTTGAGGGACTTCTGCATTAAGAGGAATGTCCATTCACGACAACAGAAATGCTCCGGTTGGACGGGAAATTTGCTGTCCAGGTACAGTGTTTTGGTGGTAGGCCATAGGCCGGAAGTTTATTAAGCAGCGCTATGTCAAGAGCGACGATCTGGAATTCACCGTGTAGTTCCATAGACTTGTTCCAAGAATGGGTGACAAAGGAAAGAAGGTCGACAGTTGATCTGCGCTGAGGGAATCCATACTGCCTGTCATGGATTAGATTGTATTTTTCAAGAAATTTTAGTAATTCGGTGTTTATATACTTTTCCATCACTTTAGACACGACTGAAAGGAGAGAAATAGGCCTGTAGTTGCTATGAAGCGCTTTAAGTCCTTTCTTGGGGACGGGTTGTACTCGAGCAGTTTTTCAGTTACTAGGGAATATGCCTCTATTGTAAGATGCATTCGCTATGTTCCCCTGGTAGATCTGTTGGGGGCAGCAGGTGGAGAAACTATGGAAGTAAGCTTCTCCAAGCAGTGCCCGTGCAGATACATACATACATACATATATATATATATATATATATATATATATATATATATATATATATATATATATATATATATATATATATATATATATATAAGAGAGAGAGAGGTCACCAACGGCACGTAAGTGGGCAAGGGATGGTAGCTTTGGGTAAGGGTAGGGTCGCCGATGAGGTGTACAGCTCTCTTCTAAATGAAGTCCAGGATAGCGAGCAGTATTCGAGGTTTGGGCACGTTTTTATATAAGGTACAGAGATTAGTTGGTAAAAAGTATTTACGAGCCCGGAAGAGGAAACCTAATTTCTTAGCAGCCGCTTCTGCAATTGATGTGACATGTTGGTGCCAATTGAGATTTCGATCCACAAAAATGCCAACAAGTGAAAAGTACTCATCACTTTGAATAACTTGGTTGTTCATTGTGATGATACTAGGGCTGGTGTATCTCTTATGAAATAGAAAACAAGACTAAGGTTTGGTGGAGTTGAATTGTACAAGATTTCTACTTCCCCAGTCTAATATTTTTTGGAGATATACAGAGACAGAACCCTCCATTAGTCTGCGATCCTCATCTAATTGGTCTAGAGAGACAGGCTTATAATATTGTATATTTGAGTTGAGTGTGCTGTCGTCCTGTGACCTGGGTTGGATGTGCTAGAGATGAGGTCATTGATGTGAAGAAGAGACAAAGTAGGGGCTAAAGCTGAACCTTGAGGGAATCTTGCATTAATTGGATACAGTTTAGGGGAATGTCCATCCACGACAACAGAAATGCTCCGGTTGGAGAGGAAAATTGCTGTCCACATACAGAGTTTTGGTGATAGGCCATAGGCCGGAAGTTTATTAAGAAGCGCGGCGTGCCAGACCTGGTCGAATGCCTTGGGAATGTCCAGAGCGACAATCGGATTCACCGTGTAGTTCCATAGACTTGTTCCAAGAATGGGTGACAAAGGAAATGTCGGCAGTTGATCTGCGCTGACGGAATCCATACTGCCTGTCTTGGATTAGACTGTGTTTTTCAAGAAATTATAGTAATTCGGTGTTTATATACTTTTCGATCACTTTAGAGACAACAGAAAGGCGAGAAATAGGCCTGTAGTTGCTAGAAAGCGCTAGTTAAAAACACTAATGTTCCGAAACGTCACAATGTTTGGGGTTGAAATTTTTTGGTTAGTTGAAAGAAAGGCTTTTGCTTTCCAAACAAATGTTTATTGCTAGTTCCGACGCGTTTCGACCTGTTAATCGGTCATCCTCAGGGGAATCTTGAATTTACAAAAAGGCTTGTCAGAAAAACTGAGTTTTCCGTTAGGCTATTTCTGCGAGGGTACAACCCAAAATATAAAATATATAAAGAAGGTACCAATAAATGACCTCAACATTAAGTCATAAGTTAAAAAGATATCTAACTACACAACTACCAAATATTACAAGTTAACAATTACTAACTACAAAGTGCAATAAAAGCAAATACAAGTCAAATTGAACCGTAATAAAACCCTAATTTGTCCCTAAATTTAAAAGCCCACAATAAATCTAAAAACTTATAAAAAAACCTTAAAAAGCTACCTTTTAGATGGGTCTTAAGTTAAGCTGAAGGTAAAAATTGAAGCAACAGTACACATTACAAACATTAGCAAGCCATGCAACTGAGAAGAAACTTTCAGATAATATTACGTATTATCTGAATGAAAGTGATCTTGGAAACGGATATTTTATGAAAATTGAAAACGTCAAAATCGCGTGTCTACTTGTCCATTATTAAACAGGACTAAAAAACTATACAAGGAACACGTTTCATCTCGTACTATAGGATGGATCCACTGGCCTCAGAGGTGTTACTAACAGGAACAGAAGCAACTTTTATTCATAGTAAGAACGAATTTTTTCAGCATGCAAAATTAAAAGACGTATCCATAACTCAAAAAATAACAGGCCGATTTTAATGAAATTTGGTAAGTGCCTTCGATTTGCAAGTGGCTTATATAAGTTCGTTATCCAGAAAAATTGGACCAGTTCTTCCAGGAAAATTTTGAGTTTATTTTCGGAAAATTTTTGTATCTCCGAAAATAATAGAGATAGGAAAACCAAATGGCATATATGTTTTTACATCAAAATTCAGATGTCTAAGTTGCAAGGCAAAAAAGTTATAGGCATTTTAAGAAACAAAATTTGGGTGCCACTGGTGATCAGAGGAAAGCACAAGTACAAAATATTTTATGTGACTGACAAAACCAATTGAATATTACAGACAACCATTAAGTTTTTTTGACGCAAAAAGGTCAAGAAGTAGCAGAAAAAATATTTTAAAAGTTTTATCATTTTTCTTTTTAAAACATCAAAGTGACGATTTGAAACGACAAAATTTGCAATGTTCAGATAATAAATTTGAAACAAATACGGACTATGTAGAATATTTGTCGTAATAAGTGTGTTTTACACAGCCTTAAGCTTCAGCTTTAACCATTATTGTCTTTCGTTTTACTAAAATACTTTCGAAAAATCATTTTCAAATAGACCCTTATTCTGATGCTGCGCCAGTAGTTTCAGCTATACAGTTTATGGGTTAATATATTTTAGAAAATTTTCGTAGAAAAAATTCGTTAAGGACAGGATCTCGACTTATGCATTTTTAAACGATTTCTTCAAATGAGCGCAAACTAGAACACCTAAAACCCATATACGAGGTTAGTTTCAGTTTTTGTCTGTTTACACATATACAAGGTGACCCATTTTTACGGTAAACCTCAATATATTTGTTAGTATACAAGATATGAGAAAAAAGTATATACATTAATTATAGAGTATCTCGAGCTGCATCTTATAAACCTATTTTGACAGTCACAGGGTGGCTCATAAGTCGTTGGTGTTACACACTCTCTTTTTTTAATTGAACGCCCCCTTATATTATTGCATTTTTGTGTTTTACATCGAATTATAATGCATGTTTGTAAAGAAAAAAATTAATGATGTTCATTGTTTTTGAGTTATTTCAATGGTTTTGCAACTTTTTACGTTTTTGGCACATATTTCAAACACATTACAAATTATGATACGGCGGTTTTCTCAATAGATAGCGGAGCCCAATGGAAATGATGCATTCCGAGAGCTTTTTGTTTGTGTTACTCGTCGAGAAAATCCAGCTGCAGTATACAGACACTATCAAATAGTGGCTGAATTTTAAAAGTTTTGACAGAAACGTTTTTAGTCTTTCTGTAGCAATTATTTTTGTAAGATTTTTGTGATATGTTGATATTTAATAATAAATGTTTAGTCAATTATTGTAAAAAAAAGTTGTCGAATTTTTTTGAAAAATATAATTTAGTGTAAGATTACTGAAGGCAATTTCTGTGAAAAATAGGTGATTTTTTGTAAAAGAAATTATTGAAAATTTTCATAATTTTGGTCCTTAAGCTGTTTTTGAACCATTATATCTTGGTAGGTGTGTAAATACCTCAAAGTGGTTCGTTGGCCAGGAAAATCGGACCAGTTTTTTCTGGAACTTTTAAAGTTTATTTTCGAAAAATGTTAGTATTTTTTGAAACCACAAAGCTATTTTAATGAAATGTGGTACATTGTTAATACTATATAGGCTATACTGCCAATCAAATGTCCTTCTTTTAAAAACAATACATATTTGCCATTAAAAACATTTTTACGAAAATTCGCTACCATAGCGCACCTGCTGCGTCCGGACTTTTTAATAAAAGGTTTGGGTAAATAATACGCGGGAAACACTAGGTAATAAGCTAGTATACAATAAACTCAAGGAAAAGTAAAAAATAATGGTTATATAAGATGATTCTCTTTAATGTTTCTTTATTATATCCTTATTGATTTCATCAAATAAGTTCTTAATTAAACTTCTGATCACTGTTTATAATAATTTGTTGGTTATGTACACAACTATCGTATATAAATATTGACTAAGAAATTTAAAATTCTTGAAGACCTTTTATTTATTTGCATAAACAGTCAAGTCACGGTATAGACAAAAACCAGTTAATCCCAATGAATACCTAACGATTTTTTACAGCATTACGAAAACTTTAATGAATAAATCAGGTTCTAATTTGCAAATATCGACTGTACCTTATACCTCCTTGTTTACATTGCTCGCGAGTCCGCTTTGAAATTAGAGTCAATTTCATCAACATAAATTAAACGAGGTCATGTTTTTCTAAAACTAATATGAATAATGTATATTTCAGAAAGCTGCTTCATCGCAACATAATCTTCCTGAAAGGTTTTATATTTTACATAGTCCGTTTTAGTTTTATGTCATAATTGAATTCACACTGTGTCGATATCTTCAGTCTTCTCAAATATGAGTATGTGGATATCCACATAATATTATGGAGGTCTGAGTAATTTTGAAAGTTGTGCTTTAAAGAAAACAAGATACTAAAAGAATCTAAAGGAAGCTTAATAGCTCTAACAACAATATTTCTTGTAGTCATCTTATACCGGGTGTCCCACGTAGACCTTCCATTAGCCGTCTCTGGAGTACGGCTCACAATTGAATTTTGAAAATTCACGCACGTGAGCTGAAAATTTTCAGTTCACTGAAAGTATTGACGTTAGTATGGGACTTCCGGTTATACTGGAAGTAGACATCAACTTTCTTATTTCAAATATAAGATGGTGTTTTTTATTACGGATCTAGATTGCTCGTCAGATTTTATGGTAGGTTTTACTAACATGCTACGTCATTTTTCTCAACCATTTTCGAGATATTTCTTAAAAACATTGTCACATTTAAATACCTGTATCTCTCTTATTTTTCAACCTGAAGAGTTGCAATTTTAAAGTGTAAATTCTAAAATGCCACAAAATATTTGGAATTTACTAAAGCTAGTACAAGTTAGACGGGTTGTCCGAAATAGACCGGTCAATCGTGACAACTTTAACACCTAATAACTCTCTAATTTTAAATACAAAGATGGAGCTTCACGACGCAACTCACAGATAGTAAGGTACCTACTCCAGGAAATATGTGGAAACAGATGGATAGCTAACAGTGGTCCTCATCGTTGGCCGGCTCGCTCACCAGACTTGACTCCACTAGATATTAGTATCTTGGCGTGCATTAGGAACAAAGTTTACCAAGAACCACCTGCGATAAAACAAGATATGATAGCTAGAGTATTAGAGGCCTTCAACGCAGTGGAGCATGATTACCTTTCTCGAGCCACAGGTACCATCATTAAAAGAGCCATCAAATGCCTCGAAGTGAACGTTGCAAATTTGATGACACACAAATCTCTTTGTTGCCTAATAATGCTTTCCTCTTATAAAATTTTGGACACTACAAAAAAGCTGATCTTCACCCTATGTAAATTCTCGGTAATTTTTTATCCACAACGTATTAAATTTTGTTTTAGGCATTTTAGTTGACAACACTTTTGTTCACTTTCAACACTTCCAAAAATATGTTGCCCACCCAATTTTTAGCGCTTTTGCTAAGATAAATTGAGTGGTATTAATTAATATTTACTATACTATCCGTCATTCTGGTGCTTGGAACTCAATCATTATTATTTGTACATCGAATTATGGTAATTTCAACCATCTGGGTTGTTCCCGATTCCGGTTATATGATATAATGTGCTATTTATCATCGTCTACGATTCTACAAATTTCATCCTCCGCCTCGGCCAGCGTTAAGTTCTAGGAACTTCACTGGCCGTCTTTATATTGTCAGGTCTAAGTAAATCTAATAGACCAAGCAATATGGCTTTGTATCCTTTGTGTTTGACATAATTTGAAAATTTATGAGAAAAATTGCAAAACTTGCTACCTGATTGACAAAATGCATTGTATACGAAAAAATGCAAAAATGCAAAAGAATGCATTTTTTCCGTGCCTTAGTGGGTAATAATTTCTGACTCTGAGTATGAGGGAACTATGACCGTCGGCCTCAAAATCTGAACTGGAAACGAATATCTGTATAAATACATTGTTTTAGCTCTGTGGTATATATCACGAAAATCATTAGTCTGGACAGAGGCATTGCTATTGTTGGGGAGTTCTTTATTCTTCAATATGTATTGATACAATTTTGTACACTAAGTTTGTAAACGCTATCTAACTGACTTGACTCAAGGGGTCTCAACTTTATTAAATAATTCCGTGAAAGGATCTGGCGTCTGTACATAATTTAAAGTATCATAAAGTAATCCCAAAAATTTTCAAAAAGTCAAAAAGGCTCAAAAATTGCTGAGCTTAGATATAGGAAATGGTACTCAAAGTCCCTCTAAAGTAACGTTTATAATTCAAAAATGCTAATAAAAACTATATCGTTCCATTTAAAATAAAAAGTCTCGTCTATTTTCGGTATTCCGGAAGTACCGCCATGTTGAAAATACTTCACTGAATAGAAGATGGGGCGTTACCCGCGTGCTTAAATATAGAAAGAAATATTATGAACAGAACTACTAATACTTTCAGCAGACAGTTTCGATCCATCACCCTATAAACTCAGATCTCCGCATCAAAAAAATACCAAAAGACATGTCTATCATCTAGAAAGTCAAAAGAATGTATCGACTATTTTAAAATGCTTCGGAGGTAAAATACCCGTCCATTCGGATCTCCGGGAGAGGGGTGTACACGGGGCGCCAGCATCGAGATTTACAATATCCTTCTCGAATATATGTGGCCTAAATTCTAACCTGAACTCCGTCCACCATTTCCTCTAGGCTAATAGGCTCCAACTCCTCTTCCTCACCGAAACTCAAATCAGTACCAAAACAGCCACTAATCACCTTAATTTCTCGGGATATAAGCTCCTTACTGCCTTTAGATTGCATGGAGGCGTGTGCGCGTACGTCCGTAGCCATCTACCCTGCACCAGACTCCCCAATTAAGAAGCTGAAAGAAAAGACAAACTATGTATAAAACCGTCTCTAAGGGCTGCAACAAAATTCATCTGTTGCATTTACCGGTCACCTTCTGACAACAACTTTGTCGGGCTCTTTGACTACCTTTCTGAAAAAACCGACCATCTGATTTCTGAATATCCTTCCTCCGAGGTCACTATTGTTGGTGACTTCAATGTCCATAATAAGGAATGGCTAGGATCTTCAAAAACCAGGGGATGAAATTGTTTTTACCGCCCTGGGCAAGGCTGAACTTTTTGCCTCGTTGTTCGCCGGTAATTCTACTCTTAACCCACCTCCAAATGTTCAACAACCAACAATCCCCAATGTCGCGCATAAAATGACAGATATCATTTTCAAAACTAAAAATGAACAAAAGATGCTCTCTTCTCTTAATACCAGGAAAGCCTCTGGCCTTGACGAGATCCCAGCAATTGTTCTCAAAAAATGCGCACCAGAACTTGCTCCTGTCCTGACACGTCTGTTTCAGACACCTACAATAGAGGCATATTCCCTAGTAACTGGGAAACTGCTCGAGTACAACCCGTCTCCAAGAAAGGATCGAAATCGCTTCCTAGCAACTACAGGCCTATTTGTCTCCTTTCAGTCATTTCTAAAGTGATGGAAAAGTATATAAACACCGAATTAATAAAATTTCTTGAAAAACACAGTCTAATCCACGACAGGCAGTATGGATTCCGTCAGCGCAGATCAACTACCGACCTCCTTTCCTTTGTCACCCATTCTTGGAACAAGTCTATGGAACTACACGGCGAATCCCAGATTGTCGCTCTAGACATACCCCAAGCATTCGACCAGGTCTGGCACGCAGCGCTGCTTAATAAACTACCGACCTATGGCCTACCACTAAAACTCTGTACCTGGACAGCAAATTTCCTCTCCAACCGAGGCATTTCTATTGTCGTGGATGGTCATTCCTCTAAACTGTATCCATTTAACGCAGGAGTCCCTCAAGGTTCAGCTTTAGCCTGTACTTTGTTTTTCTCCACATCAATGACCTCCTCTCTAGCACATCCAACCCAGTTTACAATTACGCGGACGACAGCACCATCCACTCAAATATACAATATTCTAAGCCTGTCTCTTTAGCCCAATTAGATGAGGATCGCAGACTCATTGAGGCTTCTATCTCCGTGGATCTCCAAAAATATTAGACTGGGGAAGTAGAAATCTTGTACAATTCAACCCCACCAAATCACAGTCTTGCTTTCTTTCTCATAAGAGATACATCAGCCCTAGACCCATCACAATAAACAACCAAGTTATTCAAAGTAATGAGTCCTTTTCACTTGTTGGCATCTCTGTGGATCGAAATTTCAATTGGCACCAACATGTCACATCAATTGCAGAAGCGGCTGCTAAGAAATTAGGTTTTCTCTACCGGGCTCGCAAATACTTTTCACCAGCTAATCTCTATACCTTATATATTTCACAGGTAAAGCCAGACATCTAGTAATGCTTCCACATCTGGGGTGCTGCTGCCGCTTCTACACTCTCTATCATGAACTCCATTCAGAAGAGAGCTAAACGTCTCATCGGTGACCCTACCCTCACTCAAAGACTGCCGTCCCTTGCCCACCGACGTGCCGTTGGTGACCTCTCTCTCTTTTATGGGGATCTGCACGGCCATTGCTCAGAGGAACTTTCTTCCATAGTTCCTCCACCTGCTGCCCCCAACAGATCTACCAGGGGAACAGAGCTAATGCACCCTTTTACTGTCCAAATCACTAGACATAGAACATATTGTTATGCCCGCTCTTTTGTCCCCAGGACTTCCAAGTTGTGGAATTCCTTGCCGGCACATGTTTTTCCTTCTCCCCCTAACCTCCAAACCTTCAAGTCCAGAATTAACAAGTTGCCTCTTTCCTCCTTGTCGACACCCACGGTACGATAGTATTTAGGCTGTTAGCCCTCGTGACGTGTTGTTGAAATAAAAAATAATAATAAAAAAACTAGAGCATGAGAACGATAACGGTAACAAATGTGGTGCAAATTATATGCGACTCCAAAAATTTTACCCTATATTCACACGCGTGCAGTATGTTTACAAAGCACTAAATAGCTCAATAACTGTAAAGGTAATACTATTACATACTATTAAATACTATTACATCAACACAGTATGTATTGAAGTGTAAATATCCTTGAAAGTTTTTTGATCACTGTAAATGAAAGAAAGTTATTAGCTTAGTGCCACAAAGACGCCACGTCCCTTCTTGCGTGCTGAAGTATAGAGTCCTTCAAAAAAGTATATGATTAAATTATTATCAGTAAATTATAGTTAAAGATAGTATTCATTCTTATCGGTCACTGATATATTTTACGTAAATCTAAAACCCAATGAAGCAAAATCAATTTGTGTGGAAAGGAAGACGCGCAGGAAGTCGAAGACCCAATAGCGCGTTATATGACTATAGGCTAATAAAATTCGCTTCTTCTGCACCAGAGAATTCAGCGCGTAATAATTAACTATGTAGGGGCGTGATTTACAGTATTTTGGCATGGGTCAGTCGGCTTTCGAGATAATGAATTTGATAATCCCCAGCACACCCCAGTTCAACATCAGAAACCTCAAGTTTACTAAGTATAAATTAACCAAGTGAATTTAGTCTAAAGGGCCATTCGCCTGTTAGATATTCCAGTTAGAGTTATATTTTAATAAGAGGCTTTCAGACTGCACGCCCTAGTCTCGTTATGGGAAGAACAAACGGAAATGACCAGATTAGACAGATTATGTTCCCTTCCACGTCCTAAATTGCTAATTGCTCATTAAAAGCTCATTGCTCCAAATATCCATGGCTGCATGGTAAGATAATGAAGGGCAAATATATTATTTAAAATATATAAATGTTTTCTGCAAATTTGATTACAAAATACGGGCAACAATATCTAAAAATTTTATAGTCTTAATGCGAACGCAAAAAATCTATCACACTTTGAAATTATAACAGTCTGTTATTTGCCACAGAAAAGGCGTCAAAAAACCGAAATGCTTTTCTTTCAGGTAGTTTATCATTACTTTTGACCGAAAATTTTTCACAATGTGCAAAATTGCATTACTCCGTTACCATAGAGCGCCCAAAGAATTAAAATGTTCGGAGGCATTTGGAATCAGGGTGTTCTGCACCAACTCCAGACCAAACGACACCACACAAAATAGGTGACATAAAATCTCTGAAGATGTTATTGTTTTTAAAAATCATATCAATCGATTTCCTACCAAATAATTTAATTCCTCGAAAAATAGATGCCGGATGTCCCTTATATATTGATCGTTTGTTAACTTATATAACTTTTGAAATAATTGATCTAAAGAAATGCGATTCTAACCACTCTTCTTATTTTTATAAACTTTTTCTGGGTATCTGTCTTTTTATACTCACTTCCGCTTTAACCGAAAATGACCAAACGTATTTTCAAGGATAGGGAAACTTTGTAATTTTAAATGAAATACCCTGTATATTTATTTACAATTTAAAGGCGCAACCCTTCCTCTTTACAAAAATGCGATTATTGTTACAGTTATTATACAGAGTGATGGTGATACAAGACTTCAAATTAAATATAGCGTTTTATCTGAAATCTACGAAAAAAGCAGTGTTTCGCAAAGTCGGCCTTATTTAAAGACACCAACATTTGCGAACGTCAAATTAGTTTAGTGACAACACAGATACGTGAATTATTGTAAGAAGAATGTTTACTTTAAGTGAAGAAGCTAATTGTGTAATCGTTTATGCTGAAACTAAATCTTATACAACAATTCAAAGAAGATTTAGAATTATGTTTACCAAGGAACCTCCAACAAAAAATTCAATTAAAACATGGTATAGAAACGTTTGGAATTATGGTTGTATAGAGCGTAAAAAATTATTTTAAATGGTAAAAACCGCCTTAATAGGGCAACTGAAATTTTAGAAAAAACAGAAAACGATCCTACGTTATCAACAAGGAGAATTTCATCTGCAACAGGTATTCCGAAAACGAATGTTCATACTGTTATGAAAAAAGTACTAAACTTGAATGCTTATAAAATTCAGACACGTCAAGAATTAAAGGAAACTGACTTTCCTAAAACGATTACAGTTTTGTTCAATAATTCGTAATTTACGTTATGCTGCAGTAACCAGAGACTCACTGAATGCCACCTTTGAAAATCGTTGGAAAGGGAGAGGAGGTCTTACAGGTTGACCACCTCGATCCCCTGAACTAACAGTTCCAGAATTTTTCATATGGACGTATGTAAAAACAGGTGTTACAGTCCGATCCCCAAAAACTTGGAGCAACTTAAAGAAAATATCAGTAATGTCATTAACAACATCACCCGCGAACAAGTAAGTTCAAGCTATGGCTCCGACACCCTAGTTAAATAGACTGAGAAGGCCACGAAGACGCAGTGGAGGTCGGTCAGTGGCTGTTGGCAGAAGGGGGACTTCGCGGAGAGGCCGGATAGAAACAAGACGGTTTGGCTTCTTGGTAGGAGTCGGTCTGTGCTTCGCCGCATCATTGAGGTTCCAACAGATCACTGTGCTCTCAGAAGACACCTTACACTGGTATGTGTCGAGAGGGATCCGTTTTGCCAGGAATGTGGCGAGCCTGAAGAAACGGCTTATAACTACCTATGTGAATGTAAGGCTTTTGGGAGTCCTCGAACATAATTGTTTGGTTGTAGGACCCCACAGGGTAGCCAGGTGAGTTCCGTTCAATAAAAGACCGTCATGGCCTTTATTTTAAGGTCGATGAGGTTTGGTGACGAAACCGATTAGGAGTGGGGCGTGGTTGCTGGGTTACCGGGGTTCGCAAAAAAAGGGCCCGATGTGGCCTACTTGCCTTGCGACTGCTATTACTATATACATAACTTGATCTTTCATAAATCCCCAAAATAAACAAACTGAAGGCGTGATATCAGGTAACCTTGCGGGCCAGTTTAACGGACCAACACATCTGTCTCCAAGCATTCTATTTAGAATGTCTATAGCTTGACGCGAAGAGTATGACGGGGCTCTATCTTCCTGAAATTTCACATACTCCTTTTGATTTTCTACGTTGTTCAAAAGTTGGGGTAAATTGTGACTTAAAAAGTCATTGTACATTTTCCCATTTAGGGGGCATTCAAAAGCATGATATAAAATTTGATTTATTGGAAAATGCATAAGTATGCAACCAGCAGAGCAAATGCTACCCTTTTATACGTACATATACAGTCCTTCACGTATATTACGAAAACCAAAAATGTGTTAATCTTCTGAAGTTAATGCTTTTCATAGGTATGCTGGCGAACAAAGAAAACAACAAACTATCCATAGAAAAGCTCGTATATTGCATATAAATTTTATCATCAAATTTATGTTGTGTGCTTTTTAGTGAATTTTCTTAGAAAAAAATTCACTATTGGAGATATCCAAACTTTCGAATTTTGAAAAAAATTCTTCAAATCAGCGCGAACTAGGACCCCTAGGATCCACATCCGTGGTCAGTTTCAATTTATATATATATATATATATATATATATATATATATATATATATATATATATATATATATATATATATATATATATATATATATATTGCTATGGTATTTTTATTTAGCAATTTCAGAGCATGAGAGTTCAATAATTTTCAACTCTACCATTTATGAACCTGAAATTATGCCCAAGATTGTTTACTTACCGCTCTATTCTAAAAATTTTCTCTCATATCATAGGTATAGTTCTAAAATTGGGCTAGCATTTCTGCTTGATATATTTTATTTGAAAATTTTATTAATCCAGGGTGTGTAGGAATTTAAAAAATAATTATTGAGTTCTTTTGATTTTACTTTTATCTAACAATGAAAATAGTCTTATTTTATCATATTACTATTACTTGTTTGATTTGGGTCAAAAATAAACAGACTATGCAAGTACAAGCTAGTATGTTCTTTTACTGGTTAATTACATTCAAAATTTTCCATAAAAACATAGCTATATCAAAGTTATCATCACGGATTGTCGATAAATCATACAAATTAATCTTATTTGAAACAATGAATTAACTAACTATTATCTAGTGATTCGGCCTTTATCTAATAGCCCCCTTAGTGAGCAAAAGATATATAAAAATCAGCAATGGGACTGAAAATTCTTAAAAACTAAACACAATATAGAAAAAGGTCTGCACATTCATAACGATAAAGTTCCCAAAACGACTTACTAATTGATGTCTAATTGGTTCTTCTATTCTAATTGTTTTCCATTGGATCTACTGTTTGAATTTTAGAGATTGCCTGTAATTGCTAATTACTTTCCATTTTATATTGAAACGGTCTTGACAAACGGCGTGCCAGGTGCTCATATATATATATATATATATATATATATATATATATATATATATATATATATATATATATATATATATATATATATTTCTCCCATTTCAACACTGAATATCATCTTATTATGATGCACTTGTTCGCAGATTATACCGAGCCTTGTCTGCCGTCACGCTCAATTCTCAATTCCCACATTTACATTGTCGCCGTATATCATCAAATAAAGATTATCTTGCCGCAGTTCATATACGAACCGTCCTGGCGTACTGCGGCCACTTTCTTAAATATCTACACCTGTGTTCCAAAAAATATCTTCTAGCTGCACGTGGGTAAAAAAAAGTTCATAGGCCCTGCGTTTTCCCATTGTCCAAGTTCGTTGCACTTATTGGAAATAAGAAAAAAAAAACATCCCTGCGTTTCACTATTTATGAACACTGTGTGTGTCTTTCTTATAATTGGTACCTGACAAAAAATATTTTTAACCTAACTACTACACATTTATTCAATGTCTAAGGATAAAATGAAAATCATTATCTTTTATCAAAACTCTATAAATAAAAACAAGGTTATTGTTCTATTGTATTCCAACGACTTTTGCTTAGTGAACTCAAACGTACTACACATAAAAAAGAAAGCATTGTTCTGTATTCTTTTAATTCTTATGCTATTCCTTATTTTACCCTAAATATACTCTCTCAATTATACAGGGCATTTAAATATTAGGACGCATAAATTTAATGTACATGGCCCGTTTTTCTCCACAACAAAAGGTTTCTAATTTTCTGGTATATTTGCTATATATATATATATATATATATATATATATATATATATATATATATATATATATATATATATATATATATATATATAAATCACACCGATAACTCAAAAAATAATTATCTGATTTTGATAAAATTTGGCACGTACCTGCTTCTTGTCAATGGCTTAGATATATTCGTTAGCCAGTAAAATCGAACCAGGTTTTCGGGGAAAATTTAGGGTTTTCTTTCGGAAAAAAAATTGTTCTCGAAAATTATAAAAGCTATGGTAACCAAATTTGGTACCTAAATTTACGGTATTAAAAGGAAACTATACGTCGAAATTTATATTCATATGTTACAAGAAAAAAAAAGTTATAAAAAATTTTTTGGTGCCAGCTCATTTCTATGAAAATTCACTACTATAGAGCACTTGTTGGGTCCAGTTTTATTTAAGAAGTTCTTCCAATAAGTAAGAGCAGGGGGCACTTAATGAAATGATCAGTCATTAGAAAGCAATGCGTCTGGGGCTATGGTTAATATACCTAGTGTCTTCCTGGGTCACAGGGATCCTAAAACAATTCAAAAGAATCATAATTACCATGTTTGCGTTAGCAGTTCAGTGCATTTCTGACCCAGAATCTAAGGTAATAAAAAGTTAAGAACATAAAGGAAGTATTGAAGGAATTTATGTGATGAACATCAAAGAAATCCATTTAGGAGCACGATCTTAATATCTGCCGCGACAGCAGATGCCACGACAATCACTATAATGGCTGGTTCGTAAAATATCTTCGATGTTCTGTAAGGTAAGTTTGAAGCGTTAACTGCATAGGAAAGTTTAAACTAGTTTTGTAATAGCGTTATTTAATTAAAAAGAGAACCGCAAGAAGTTTTAACCTTGTTGGGAGTAGATATAGGTTTCTTTTGTAAGGTAGACCCAAGGTCTTTGTTGTCTAACATGTGCAATTGTATTCATTAAGAGAGAAAAATATGCTTGCTCGTTTTAGTTTCTTTCTGCGACATTTTTTATGCCTTTCTAATGGACTAAGACTATGAAAATACCAAATTTAAGGCAATGACGCATTGTTGTAGCGTGTATATATTTTTAGCAGCTCCTTTCGTTAAACTGCAGCGTATGCACTTTATTAGCTGAGAGAGTTAAACTTTTCCGTTCCTCCTTTAGTCTGCCTCTTTTAGTGAATTTTTATTAAAAAATAAATCGGACGGGGTTTTCCGGGAAAATTGAGTTTTATTTCAAAAAAAAAATTTTTCTTCGAAAATAACAAAGCTGTTTTAATGAAATTTACTATATATGTCACCTTGCTAGAGGACTTACTAAGTACCAAAATCCAACTTTCTCAGTTTATAGAAAATTGAGTTATTCAAATTTTAAATTTTCTTTTGAAACAATTTTTTTTCTCCAAAAATTACAAAGTTATTTTAATGAAATTTTGTTGATATCTTGTACTAGGAAATACCTTACTACCTACCGAAATTAAACTTTCTAAGATTATAGAAAACTGAATTAATCAAATTTTTATATCTCACTGCAGTGTTAAAATCAATGGTATTTTCCACACTATTTTAAACACGTGGGTCGGGGACTGACCGAATTCATTCCCACTTGCTATCGATCTACTCATATTCTCTGAATATGTTAGAAACGTGGTATCTACTTCATTCCAAGTCACTATTAACCGACTATTTATCAAATCAAATAAGTAAATTAAATCGATTGTCATAAAATATGTAGTGTATTAAGACTAAGGGAAAAAGAAATAAAACATATATAACTGTGCACATTTTGATTATATTTTAGGGTGTGCGGCGCACACCTAGCTCACTAGGAGAAATCGCCACTGCTTGAGAGAGGTATTGTCACAGCATAATATCTTATTAAAGTTCATTTGTAAATAGGTTAAATTTGTATATGTTATATATATATATATATATATATATATATATATATATATATATATATATATATATATATATATATATATATATATATATATATATATATATATATATATATATATATATATATATATATATATATATATATATATATATATATGTATCCGTCTCATAACTCAAAAAATAATTAACCGATTTCGATGAAACTTGGCAAGTGCCTTTCTTTTATTAATGGCTTGGATGAGCTCGTTATGCAGAAAAATCGGACGGGGTTTCCCGGAAAAATTTTGAGTTTTCTTTCAAACAAAATTTTTTCTCCGAAAGTAATAAAGCTATTTTAATGAAATGCACTACATATATTGCCTCAGGAAAGGTCTTACCATGTACCAAAATTCAACTTTCTAAGTTTAGAGAAAATTGAGTTATTCAAATTTTAAATTTTCTTTGTTAAAAATTTTTTTCTCCGAAAATTATAGAGTTATTTTAATGAAATTTTTTGGATATCTTGCCTTAGGACAGACCTTACTACGTGTTAAAACTAAACTGTCTAAGTTTATAGAAAATGGAGTTATTTAAATTTGAAGCATTTAATAAAAATTTACTACCATAACGCACTTCCTGCGTCCCGAGTTTTTCTTTTCTTAGCTTTGTGCTTGTCAAATATTATCCTCAGATAGTTGTGGTGTCTGAAAATATTTTAAACATCTTTGTCATTTCTTCTTTAATTTTACGTTTCTCTGGAAAATATGCACATAAATAATAAATTTATTAGGTAACAAGTACGTTATGGTAGTGAATTTTCATAGATATAATCTGGCAACAAATATTTGTTTATAACTTTTTTTCCTCTAACATAAAAATCTAAATTTTGATACGTAGTTTTCTTTTAATGTTGTAAAGTTGTGTACCAAATTTTATTACCATATCTTTTTTATTTTTAGACATAAGAATTGTTTTCGAAGAAAAAGCAAAAATTTTCCCGGAATACCTGTTTAGATTTTACTGGCTAAGGAATTTATCCAAGCCACTTAAAAAAGGAATTAAGATGCCCAATTCTATCAAAATCGGTGTATGAGTTTTTGAGATCGGTGTGATACATACAAATACATATAAAAATTAAAACTGACCCTGGATATGGGTTTTCGGGGTCCTACTCCGCGCTCATTTGAAAAAATTCTTTAAAATTCAGAAGTCGGGATCTCCCCATTAGTGAATTTTTGCTAAGAAAATTGACTAAAACCACGCACAAAAAGATATAGAAATTGAACTATTTCAGTCGCCTTGTGAGCTACGACTCTAAATGAAATATGAAGATTGTAACAAATAAACTAATTAGTAATATTCCTCATAAAAAACTACGCCCTTGTGTCAGATGCTAAAGATGTGTTGCGGTAAATTGGGTTCTCCATAGTGTATTTACCAATGCTCATTACATGTTTAGATCTTCACCAAGTACTATAAACAGCCAAAATGGACTGATTTTTACTTTTTTCTGATCTTGATAAAACTCAAAGATTGTGTGTCCTAACTGAAACCTAATTAGTTAGAACCTCGGTGGTTTAGGAGTTAGAACATGTGCCTCTGAACCGAAGAGTACTGGGTTCGATCCCAGGTTACTCCTTTCACTTTTTCAGTATAAACTGTAACATTTAGCATCAGCCGTGGTTCTGGCATTGTATTTGAGCAAGTTGAATGTCTGCACGTTCTACCCTTCATGGAGGGCGTAAAGCCATCGGTCCCGTGTCCATGCGATATTGGGCACGTTAAAGATGCCTACCCTCCTTACAGAAAGGCAGGGGTTCGGCAAAATTTCCAGGATGGTGAGGTGAAACTGCTCCCTGGCGTCGGTGATTGGCCATAGTCGCGGAAATAGGCCGACGTTAAAAAACAAAAAAAAACACACACACACACACACACAAACCTAATTAGTCATTCAGGAGTGCTCTTGTTAGCATACTTTATTTAATGATTGCAGTAAATTGGTCTCGCATGCTGGAGACAAAATAACGTATCATAGAAATAAAAGCAACATAAGTTTGTTGCGCAATAGAAAACCATATGCGGTCTTATTAGAACACCAGAAAAACTAGTTTCCCTAACCACTAAAATAACTTTGCTGCTTTTTCATTACAACAAATGGTACTAGACATCTTCTACTTCGCTTAAATGTGCCTATAATACAGGAATAAACGTTTCCCGCAGAAGCTTCCTAATAAGAAACGATTCTAATTATTTCTCGACAATTAACTCTGCTAATGTAGCGTGTGTTTTTATGGAAATCTGCGAATTAGTGCCCATATGTTTTCAAGATTCCTAAGTCACGCAAATACAATGTGGCAGGTGTATTGCTTAGTGGCTTTAAAATGTATTTTTGGGCAAAAATGTGTTAGAATGTAATAGAATAAATTCCATATACTTTTAGCTGCCCCGTTTAAGTTATAATAGTTGTCAGATGTACAAATAAATATAACAGATATCTTAGGTTTACGCAGGGTCTTCTACACAGCTAATTTGTTAGAGACTTAGATATTTCGCAGTCATCTCTAAAACTTTCCTTGAAGTTTGAAAGTAGTTACTTCTCTTTAAACCAAATTTCCCAGGGTTTCAGATTTTATATGCTTATATATATATATATATATATATATATATATATATATATATATATATATATATATATATATATATATATATATATATATATATGTGTGTGTGTATCACACCAATAACTCAAAAAATAATGGTCAGATTTTGATCAAATTTGGCAAATACCTTCCTTTTGCAAGTGGCTTAGACAACTTCGTTAGTCAGGAAAATCGAACAAGGTTTTCCCGGAAAATTTTGTGTTTTCTTTTTAAAAAATATATATCTCTGGGAATAATAAAGTGAGGGCAACCAAATTTGGTTTCTGTTATAACGAGTATCCTACCTACCAAAATTCAGATTTATATCTCAAAAGACAAAAAAGTTTAAGGTAAATTACTTTTTAATTAATTAAATCTGATTCAAGAAAGATAAAAATGTAAAAATTTATTGATCAGAATGTGAGTGAAAAATATTACAAGAAATGACTAACAAGCTCCTAGATATGTGTCTAAGTCGTTATTTTTCTAGATTTCGTTAAAATATAACCAAAAAATCCATTGTAAATCAAAAAGGATTTATGTAAATTATAAAACGATAGACAATACGATATTCCTGCTGGTAAATGCATATAGTGCGTAGCTCAGTCGGCTAGGTGTACAGTGATCGTAATAATCGATTCCCAGACGACGCGTTCTAATCCTGGTTAGTGACTCAGCTTTTTATCATTTTTTTAGTCTTACTTCACTTTACAGTTCTCTAATATGATTGTTGTTATTTCGATGAATCTTTTAGCGAGTTTTTGTATAAAAAATAATTTGATAACGAGGAGATGAAAGTTTTAAGACTTAATTCAAGTTGAATAGCATATCTGGTTGTTTGTTCTTGCCCTAACTTAGTGAAATTAATGCAGTCGTAGACTTTTCCTGTGGCTTCACAAGTGCTTGTTTTAGGGAATTTTCTTTAAACAAAATCACTACCGAGGAGATCCCGACTTTAGCATTTACTAAAACTTTCTTCAAATGAGAGCGAACTAGTCCCCCTGAACCCATATCCAGGGTCAGTTTCAATATATATATATATATATATATATATATATATATATATATATATATATATATATATATATATATATATATATATATATATATATATATAATTTAGGTCTGTAAGTTTTAAGAAAAAAAATTTAGATACGTTTAAAAAAAGGGTGTTTTCCTCAAAACGTAAAAAGTCGCGATTTGAAACGTCAAAATTGGTAACATTTAGGCAAAGAACCTGAGAGAAATACGGATTTTGTAAATAGTGTTCTGCAAACCCTTATGTTTCAGCTTAAACCATTATTGGTTTTCATTTTACTAAAAAATTTCCAGAAAATTCATTTCAAATAGACACTTTCTCTGATGCTTTGGAAGTAGTTTTAGTTAAATTTATAGTATAACGGTCTATAATTTTTAGCTAATTTTTGTAGAAAAAATTCGTTAATGAGGAGACCTCGGCTTTTGAATTCTAAAAAGATGTCTTCAAATGAGCGAAAACTAGGCCCCCTAGAATCCATATGCGGGTTTACTTTCTGTTTAGATATATACAGTGTGACGCATTTCTACGGCAAAGCTCAATATAATTGTTATTATGCAAGATACGAGAAAAGATTGTATACGTTACCTATAGGGTGTTTTGATCTGCATCTTATAAAACTATTTTAACAACAACAGGATGGCCCATAAGTCGTTGGTGATACCCACATTATTTTAACATTTCTTATTGCATTTTTGCATTTTTCATCGAAATATGATGCATGTTTATAAAAAAAATCGAGACGCAGTAAGTGCGTTTTAGTAGCGAATTTTCATTAAACGCTCAAAATTCAATAACGCAATTTGCTATTAACCTAAGTTTCGTCAGCTAAGAAACGAGTTTTCTCGGAAATGTTTTAAGTTTATTTTCGGAAAATTGTAGATTTTCAAAAAAGTTATGTTGGTAAAATATGGTACATTGTTCCTACTATATAGGTTATACCGGTTACCAAATTAATTTCTGCTTGCATTAAAGAGACATATTTTCTATTAAAAACATAATAAGAAAATTCACTTCCATAACGCACTTGCTGCGTCCAGACTTTTTATCAATGCTACACGGACCCCTGCTAGTGCACATGAACATCTTTTACTATTGTCACCTGTCTCACATATAATGGTCTTAAAAGAGCCTAATTTTGTTTGCTTTTATTTCCTTTTACAACCGTCACAGAAATAACTCGGTAGATGCGGAACATTGTGCTGACTGCTTTTACAAATACAGAACTCGTTGGAATTTGTTGACATTAAACAAAATTAGAAAAGGCAGTTCAGAAGTTCTCACAATTCAAGCAACGTCACTGGAAGTTAATCGAAACTTGTAATGAACTTTGAGATTTTAATTAACAACGGCGTTGTCATTTCGCGATTTTGCGATGCTCGTCGCCGAATTGAAATGAACTGATAATACGATTTGTTGGCGCTGTAATTCATTAATCGTATCAGTTAAGTTGTCAGTCTCTGTTAGTGACAAGAAAAATCCCCACAAGTTATTATGCCAGATTAGTGCTATGAATAGCCTCGGTAGTTCAGTGGCAAGAACGTGAGCCTCTGAACCGAAGGGTTCCAATCCAGGAATCTCCTTTTACTATATCGGTACATACTCTATAATTAACATCAAGCGAGGTTGCGGCATTGTATTTAAGCAAGTTGAATATTCGCATGCTCCGCCCTTCGGAGGGGGCGTAAAGTTGTCGGTCCGGTGTTCATGCGATTTTGCGCACGCTAAAAATCCTTACTCTCCCTACAGAAAGGCATGGCTTGGTCAAATTTCCAGGATAGTGACGTGCAACTGCTCCCTGACGTCGGTGATAGGCCATAGTAGCGGAAATAGACCGACGGTAAAGAAACAAAACACACACTAGTGCTATGACACCAGCGACTTGTGATGTAATATTTACGGGTACGTAGAACAATACAGTTGCTAGTCCTCCATAGGGCGCCTCCCAGGTGGCGGATAGGGTAACGCCTCCTAGATATAGGTGGTAGCGAGGAAATCAAATACTCGGGGCGGACCAAAACTAGCACTGACCGAACAGTTACCGGTATAAGTAACCAACTCTTGATGACCAACGGCTTAGGGTGGAAGAGTTACTAAGAGATGGGGCACCTTCTTGCCCTGGAGATGAGAAATCATCTCCAAAGGCGAAGACACCAATGAATGGTGAACGGCAGGAAGATGCAGAAGGCAACGGGAAACCACTGCAGTAAAGATCCAAATGGATATCCCTAGTTAATCAACATGGCTGAGTTCAAGGCGAAAAATTCCGGAGTTTCTAGTCCCCTATTCGGATCTCCGGGGGGACAGTTTTGAATGCAGCTAAGAAGAAGGAAAGAGACATAAGGATCGGTACATGGAACATCAGATCCATGTTAGAGGCAGATAAAATTCACAACATGCTTCAAGAAATGCAGCGGCTTAATATAAACGTAATGGGCCTCAGTGAAACTAGATGGCCTAATTCAGGAGAAATGAAAATTAATCAGGCAAAAATTTACTACTCGGGTAACAACGACACACATCACCGAAACGGAGTAGCGATTGTAGTTGACGGCAACTTTTGTCAAGCTATAACTGGCTTCATCCCTATCTCTGATAGAGTAATGGTGATAAGAGCAACAACAACCCAAAGAATACTTAACATCATTCAGGTATACGCCCCCACTTTTAATAAGAGTGAAGAAGAAATAGAACAATTCTACAATGAAATTCAACAGGCTCTAAACGTCAGAAAGAACAGGGATATACCGATAATAATGGGAGACTTCAACGCAAAAATTGGAAAGGGGAAAGTAGAAGATATCATCGGGCACAATAAATGGAAGGGGGGATGGATTGACACCGTTCTCTCAAGAGCAAGGCAAGGTGATTACAAACACATACTTTAAACTGCCTGATAGGAGGCTTTATACCTGGAAATCACCCGGTGTTAACACCAAACACACAGTTAGGAATCAAATTTATTACGTCTTAATCAATAAACGATATCGAAACTCCATAGTGTCGGCTAAAGCATATCCTGCAGCAGATGCAGCAATAGACCATAATCCAGTAATAGTAAGGCTCAGAGTTCGATTGAAGAGGTCAAAATCCCAACAAAACAAAAAACATATGCAAACCCTAAACTTCAAAAGCCCAATAATGAGAGATGAATTGACCAAGAATATTTATAACGAACTAGGTAAGATCAGAGTTACACCGAATGAAGATCCAAACATAATATGGGATACCATCAAAACCACGATAACGACTTCAACAAAAGAGTTACTGCAGACAAAGAATACTGTTCGCAAATAAAAACCATGGATAACTGACGACATTTTAGGACTAATGGAAAAAATACGAACGTACAAAAACATAGACAACAATGCATATAACCGTATACATAGTGAGATAAGAAAAAGAATACGTGAAGCCAAAGAAAAATGGTACGGAGAAAAATGTGCGGAAATAGAAGATTTGATAGTGAAACACGATGATCTTAACCTCTATAAAAAATTATGGAAGTAGCTGGTATAAAAAGGTGAAACCAAAGCAATGTCTTGCTAGACAAAGATGGCAAAATAATCCCAGACACTGTAGGGCAACTACAGCAAGTGCCTGATGATAGAAAACTTTCACAAAGACGGTTTTAGGTCAAATATGTTTCTCCTTGAGTGAAAGAAATCGAATTTGGTAGACAGTATCCTTATCCAAGCAACATTTAAAGTCAAATTGACGAAAGATTGTCCTAACAATAGATCGGCGACCAAATCACTACCGGTCATTTTCAAGGGAAATTTAAGTGTATTTTACCAATGTGGGGAACAAACTCAAAGTAAGAGGGAAGTGGATAATAGGTCCATCAAGGCATTTTGACCAAAGCGTTTTAGTTATATTTAGGGCATTTTTATTCAAAATTGAGCTACTGGACGTAATTTATTAGTAAATACGTACAACGCTTTATTTGAGTCCGACATCTTGGCACCGAGTGCCGTGACGTTCTTAACAGCAAACTGCACACGTAACAATATTATGTTGGATCTCTAAAAACAAAAAAACAAAAACAGTATACATGAGCAACTAGGTATGTCCATATTTGTTAAAAAATGACAACTTGTTGAATCCGAATCAACCATAAACGTAATTCGCATTGCATAAATAAAAAAAACTAAATTAAGAAATAAATAAAAAAGTTCGGGACGCAGCAAGTTCGTTATGGTAGTGATTTTTTATTAACCGTTTCAAACTTGGATAACTCTATTTTCAATAAACTTAGAAGGTTGAATTTTGGTATGTGGTAAGGTCTTTTCAAAGTCAATCTATCCACCAAATGTCATTAAAATAACTCTGTAATACTCGGATAAATTTTTTTTTTAGAAATTTGAAAAACCAATTTTTTTATAAACTTAGAAAGTTGAATTTTGGTACGTAGTAAGGTATTTTTCAAGGAAACATCCAAAAAATGTTATTAAAATAGCTTTGTGATTTTCGGAGAAAAATTTTTTTCGAAAGAACATTCAAAATTTGAAAAACTCTATTTTTTATAAACTTAGAAAGTTTAATTTTGGTGTGTAGCAAGGCCTTTTCAAGGGAAAGACATCGACCAAATTTTATTAAAATATCTTTGTAATTTTTCAGGAAAAAAATTGTTTATAAAGAAAACTCAAAATTTTCCCGGAAAACCTTATCCGATTTTCCTGGCTAACGAACTTGTCCAAACCATCAATAAAAGAAAAGTACTTGCCGAGTTTCATCGAAATCGGTTAATTATTTCCTGAGTTATCGGTTGAATACTTATATATATATATATATATATATATATATATATATATATATATATATATATATATATATATATATATATATATATATATATATATATATATATATATAAACATATAAAAATTGAACCTGACCCCGGATACGGGTTCTAGGGGTCCTATATCGCGCTAATTTGAAAAAAAATTTGCAAAGTCTCACCATCGATACCTCTCACTGCGATTAAGTTTTTGTTTGCTAACATGATTAAGATACTTAGATATAATCCAAGCACCCCTGTAAAAGTAAAATTAGTTAAAATTCAAGATTATTCAATGTTCTTGAAATTCTGATTTTGAGGAATGGTGATGTAAACAATACAAAACTGTTCTACCCTCATTGTGTACAAGCACCATTTTATGTTTTTTTCAAATTAAAATTTGATTACCTTAGAAGCAACAAAAAATGGTTTGGAATTTTCCAATATAATCAAGATGGATACCACTGCCTTTGTAACATTATTGACCTGAAAGTTAATTTTGCTCAATGTTTTCACCTACAAGTCACAATTCCCAATGACAAGGCAAACTACCCAATATTCGAAGGCATTTTGTCTTACTTATATACGTGCATACCGGAGGGACATATAGCAGTGATTCTATAGCGTTTTGGATGTCTGATTCGACAATATATTATAGACATCAATAAAGATAAAATAAGTGAATAATATAAACATATGGCAGCCAACCGTGTTGCCAATGCGCCATTCCCTTGACGTGACAGGCATGTGTTATATTGAAGAGGAAAACGTGATGATTTCTAATCAGCATGAGACCGAAATTTAGCTTTACTTGCATATAGTAGTAGCCAATAAAGTTGTCACAAGTTTTTAGGATCTACAGAGAATATTAGTGACTATTATTGAAAAATAAAACTTTTCTTAATTAAGTTTATCAACTGAAACACCTTCAACATTTACAGATTTACTTCACTGCTGTACACTTTGAGGATAATGTTTATTTAAAGTCAGATTTTTCGAGTATTTTGATTTTTGCGGTAAGCATTTTGACTTGGAAGACCATTTCTGCAGTAATCATGACTGTATGGCCAATCAAAAAGGAATTTTAGGTTATCTTGGTGCCCAAAATAGTTCCTGTGCTGTACTGCAGTTCAATTGGTGATATATATGTAATCTGGACCGCATAAGAATACCTAAAATTAGCTATAGCACAGAGACGTATTGTAGTCTAATATTGCGCAAAAAATTAGCTCGAAATAGGCATTTCAGGTCTCTAGACTTAGTAGACAGTTTTAGGGACAATTTAGGGCACACGTCGACCTAGAAATTTCCAAAAGTGGAATTGGCAGTTTAAAATATATTATATAAGTATCTTTTATAGGTAAAACTGAAGCAAATTTTTCCGTAGTTAGTTACTTGGTTAGCTATTGACTTTGAAGTAATTTTAGTAGTCAAAAATAGGCTAATTGAAAGCTGCATTCTCAAAATTGTAGCGATTATGACAGTCAAGCCAATCTTTTGTTTAATTGTGAATAAATTACAGCTTGGCTGGGCTATTTGGACTTGAGAGTGCTGGCTAACATGCCCTAATTTGTTGCTTGTGTAATAGTAGAAACAATATACCATACTTCACCAAAATAGCATGAATTTTCTGCAACTATTTTGAAATGTGAAATGAAAGACAACGACGGCAGAAGCTGAAACTTAAGGATTTATAGAACACATTTCTTACGACATTTCTTCTACATGACCCGCATTCGCAACAGTTTTCAGATCGTATTCTATTTTCCGTACACAAGGCATATGTCATAAAAGAACAGTAAGGATTGTTATTTCCAAGATCTCGTCTTGATGTCATCAGTTACTATTTTACTAAGCTGTTGTACAAAATTACCCTAAGTGTGTCACAGCCTAATTGTTTTTATAACAAGTAACTAAATGTGGGATGTGGCTCGCTTTATGTGAAGGAAAAGCCATGTAGCATGAATGCCAAAATGTATCCAAACAAAAGACAGATACATTGCAAGCTATTAGAAAAGGTTTATAACAGATTAGCTAAAATATGTTTGTTTCGTCCAGATTAAGCGATAACGAGTATCACTCACATCATATTTTCTCACCATATCAAGCTACATCCGAGTCAATATGCTGATTAGCACATTCCATGCATATTGCAATCTGAACAGCAGACATGGAGACGGACAGATCAACACTTTGCTCATCTCTAAATAGTATCATAATCCATGGGTGGAGCAACTGTCGTCACTTTCCCAGGCTTAGTTTTAGTATAAAATAGATGATATATTCGTTTATTCTATTTTAATTATTAGAGCTTCGGTGGTTCAGTGATAATAATGTGTGCCTCGGGGCCGAAGCGTACTCGGTTCAATTTCCTTTAAATTTTTGGTTCATACTGAAAAATTAATATAAAACGAGGTTGCGGCATCGAATTTGAGCAATTTGAATGTCTGCACGTTACGCCCTTCTCTGGATACGCAAAGGCATTGGTCCCGAGTACATACGATGTTGGGCGCATCAAAAATTCCTATGCTCCCTACATAAAGGCAGGGGTTTGGCAAAATTTCGAGGATAGTGAGGCGAGACTGCACCCTGTTGTCGGTGATTGGCCATAGTCGTAGAAATAGACAAAAAAATGTATATATAATTCTTGTAGCTGTTACCATGTCCGTTTAATTCTTATGAAATAATAACTTTTTTAAGCAAAGCCATGTGCAGCAGTTGTTATTTGGCGCAGTCGGTCGGATAAGGCTATTCAATTAAGATATTACTGATATCTGGTGTATAAACAGAAGAACTGTTCGTGTTCGTTGCGTACCTCTCGCTGACTGTAGTGAATGTTAAAGTTGCGCGATACTCACAGCTCATACAAAGTTGATTTACTTCAAAACAGTGGAGAATATTATTTAAGATTTACAACTTTCTTTTTAAGTTCAAACTGACAGCACTTCTCCTGCATAATTGCCATTATTATTGCAATGTCAGGCATAAAAGAAAAATCAGTATTTCTTTCGCTGCCAAGAAGCAGACTCGGTTCACTTTAGACTTTACGACTTACTGTCAAGAGGTTTTAAAACGATTTATGTACTCACTGGATAAAAACCCTAACAGAAAATGCTACTGACAAAAGATCAAAGTTCAGTATTTCAAATTCACATCGTATACGGCGAGTAGTAATAAATAGAGTGTGTTTGCACTCATGCTTGGTTCTAGTTGTATTTTATTGTATTCTTGAAAACCACAAACATCTGTTCTTATTATACCCTAATACATTTAAATAATCAATTTTTTTAATAAATAATTTGCTCTAATATAAAAATAAATTGAACTAATTTAACATATCTAGAGGGCATGAACTAGAGACTGGCCAGGGTTGTATTCATTCCTAAACTTAAGCGTCCAACAGACAAGGCAACGTCCCTGAGGCCAATAATCTCATATTTTTCTTGCTAAAACCATTGGAAAAACTGCTCGACCGGCACATTAGGGGCGGTGTACTGGAAGAATATTCCCTACACTGCGGAAAATATGAATACAGAGCAGGATTCTCAACAGAAACAGCACTGCACCAACCGGTGCTGAAACTGGAGAATACGCTGGAGAACAGAGAGGTGGCGCTGGGGGCCTTCCTAGACATAGAGGGGGCCTTCAGCAACATCTCATTCGAAACGGTTCTGGCAACTGTCAGGAAGTGTGGAATAGAGGAGACCTGCTGCAGGTGGATCGGTTCGATGCTTAGGAACAGGGCGGTGTTCACCTCACTCGCGGGAGGGACTCTGCTGGCGGTGGTCGCGGCGGGGTGTCCGGATGGGAGCGTTCTGTCTCCCTTGCTCTGGTGCCGTCATCATAGTCCGAGGGAAGGTTACTCAGTCAGTGTGGGAGTGCATGCAGACAGCTCTGAAAATTGTGGACGGTTGGTCAAGGGACGGGAGTGAGCCCCGAGAAAGCAACCGTCGTGCCGTTTACGTGGAGTCATAGTAATTCCCTCGGAGCCTATGTAACGGTCTTTCAGGCCGAGATGTACGCCATCCCGCACTGTGAGAGGAAGAACAAGAGGAGAAGCTACACCAGCAAGCAGAGCCTCATAGCTACAGACATCTAGGCAGCCCTTAAGGCCCTAAGTAGCCCACGGGTAAATTGCTAGCTGGTGAGTGAGTGTCAAGACGAGACAAGCGACCTGGCTGGGCAGAATGAGGTCACTCTCATTTGAGTGCCGGATCACTTGGGGGTCAAAGGCGATGAAGAAGCTGACAGTCTCGCGAAGAGAGTGTCAACAGAACCATTTATAGGACCTCAACCGGCTCTGGGCGTGACAAAAAGCACTGCCAGGGGAGCCATTAGGTCCTGTGTCAGAAACCAACACAAGGTGTACTGGGCAGACTGTCCAAGGCTCAGACATGGGAAGTCAATAATTGACGAACCCAGTTTAAAGAGAGCTGTGGAGCTGCTAAATCTTAGCAGAGGTTAGCTCAGAAACATAACAGGTCTGGAAGGATAGATGCATTCTCACAACAGTTAGAACCGTAGACCGGTTTCGCTCTAATTAGAGCTCGTAAGTACGGCATACCAATTGCTGCGAAAATACACCTACAAGGTAATAGGGCTATAGCCGTATTACTTTATAGGGGTATTTTCGCAGCAATTAGTATGCTAGGGGGGTAGGGATTTAAAGAGAAATAAATTGGGGTTTTCCTTAAAACGTCAAAATCGCGATATTAAACGTCGAAATGGGCAAAGAACCTGAAACTAATACGAGCGATAGAAAGAAAATGTCTCAAGAAGAGTATTTTGCAAAGCCTGAAGTCTTAGCTACCACCGTCACTGTCCTTGATTTGACTAAAACGTTTCCAGAAAATTCATTTCAAATGGACCCTTTCTCTGATGCTTTGGCAGTAGACTTAGTTATAGAGTTTATCGTTCAATAATATATAATTTTTATGGAATGTTCGTACAAAATTGACAAAGCTTAATATATCCGTTATTACACGAGAAATGAAAAAAAAATGCATACGTTAATTATAGGGTGTCCTGAGCTGCATCTTGAAAAATATTTCTACAATAACAGGGGGGGGGGGGGGCACAAGTCGTTGGTGATACAACTTTTTGCTTTTTGTTTGTCAAACACGCCTTACGTTATTTCGTTTTTGCATTTTCTATCGAAATATAATGCATGTTTGTAAAAAAAGAATATCGGGACGCAGCAAGTGCATTATGGTAGCGGTAGTTTTCATGAAATGGTTCAAATTTGATTAGCTCAATTTGCTATTAACCTACAAGGTTGACCAAGAAACTAGCTTTTTCGGGAACACTTTAATTTTACTTTTGGAAATTTTTGTATCTTTTTAAACAGTAAAATTATTTAGATGACACATGGCACATCGTTCCTACTATATAGGATATACTGGTCACCAATTTTGATGCATGTTCTCTAAAAAAAATCCCATATTCGCTATTACAATTTTTTTAATGATAATTCACTACCATAACACACGTGCTGCGTCCACACTTTTTTCTCTTGCAGCCTTAAATTCCAACGTTTAACAATTGTTTTCAACAGTCGTCCACAATATAGTATATTAGACTGATGCCTTTCTGGATATCTATGTGATCATCTGGATATCTATGATAGCTATCATTCAGTGCCAGTTCAACATTTCGATCATTTTTGAAGTGACAATCCACAAGAACAGGTGTTTCTTGATTTGAAAATAGAAAACCCTTTATTAAGTTGAGGAAGCTACTAAGATGAACAACGAGCGTGTCAACATTATTGTAATTGTGTAAATTTGACATAATATGGTGCAACATTTTTTTTTTGCAAATGGCTGCCAAAGGCATGGCCAGTCTTGAGAAACAACTTCATGGTTTTTTGACATTCAGTGGTAATATTTTCATAAATTGTGATACATCTTGATAAATAGAAATTTTTATTTATTTATATTGAAAAACAAAATGGCTGTTATAAAAAAGTTCATATCTCAGGTATCTAACGAAAACACCTCAACTGAAAACTGAATAGACCAATTGATAGCCAGCAAAAAAAGTTTCCGGATAATGTACTCACTGATTTGCTGATTATTTTGAATTTGAGAAACGGCGTATTCTTGATATTAGTAAATTTTATTTAAGATCTCACTACCGTCGCCGCTCTTCTAGTGATTTTTAAAATGAAAATTCACTAATTCACAACGAAAATTAACTAAAAGTGCGTGTACTAAATTAACTATCATAAAATAGATGAGGTGTAATTTTCCTCACATAAAATCCAGCGCTAAATTACCGATTTGGTTTTAAAGCACAGACCTTAATAAATTATGCACAGTAACTTGTCAAATGCCTACCCCTATTTTCATATATCATCCCAGCCAGTAAATTATTTTTTCTCAAAGATTAATGAAGAGGCGAACTGAGAAAAAATTTCATTTAAATGTAGTAATTTTTTCAAGAAATCTACTCGGCCATATGTCCAGGTTCACAAGCGTAACCAGCAAGGTGAGTGGCACTACGCTAAGCTGAGTTATATATTTCCAAGGAAAATGTGATTTTAACACATGAAATATTGGATTTTCCAATGGACTTGCTCTTTTATTAAGATTAAGGGAATAGGGGAGTGAATTGGAGAATGCAAATGTAGAGAAAATTTAATTTCGCTCGTTCTGTGCTTTGTTCAAAGCGCGGTTAAGTATGCGTATAAAAGTTAATTTCAATTTTAATATGATAATGTTTATTCTCTTGCAGAATTTCAGCTAATTCGTTTTCGTAGCGTTAATGTTCGGCTTTCGTTCCAAAGAGAATTTGTTTTTGAAATGAACCCGCGACTTAACTTTTTATCAGTCGGGTCGGCTACTGTTATAGTCACTTTTAAATGTACCTAATTACGCTGTGTGGAAAAAAATCAAAAATATGTTAGCCGTGAAGTTTTAAAGGAAACGAGAAAGAATGAAGCTAGAAAATAATAGGTGTGTCAAGGATCAATAACGAAAATTTTCATAAATTTAATGCCCCGGTGTTATAAAATAAGAAATAACATGAATCAGGAGACAGAATGTAAACTTGTTGATAAAACGACATCCAAGGTTCCTTATATATATATATATATATATATATATATATATATATATATATATATATATATATATATATATATATATATATATATATATATATATATATAACAAGAAATAGTGAAAATAATTAGTAGAATCAGCAAATAAGAGTCAGATAAGTATTTTACACCATCAAGTAATTAATAAAGTGCACATTGAATTAGCAACAAGCTTAAAATAAGTGCTACAGGATATTATATGGAAATATCAAAAAACTCGGGACGCAGCAAGTGCGTTTATGGTAGTGAATTTTTATTAAATGCTTCAAATTTAAATAACTCAATTTTCTATAAACTTAGAGAGTTTAATTTCAATACGTAGTAAGGTTTTTCCTAAGGCAAGATATCCACTAAATTTCATTAAAATAACTTTGTAATTTTTGGAGAAAAAAATTTTTTTCGAAAGAAAATTTAAAATTTGAATAACTCAATTTTCTCTAAACTTATAAAGTTGAATTTTGGTACGTAGTAAGGTTGAGGCAACATATATAGTAAATTTCATTGAAACAGCTTTGTTGCTTTCGGAGAAAAAATTTTTTTTTGAAAGAAAACTCAAAATTTTCCCGGAAAACCCCGTCCGATTTTCCTGGCCAACGAACTCATCCAAGCCATTAATAAAAGAAAAGCACTTGCCGAGTTTCATCTAAATCGGTTAATTATTTTTTGAGTTATCAGACGGATATATATATATATATATATATATATATATATATATATATATATATATATATATATATATATATATATATATATATATATATATATATATATATATATATATATATATATATATATATATATATATATATATATATATAACATATAAAAATTCAAACTGACCCCGGATATGGGTTCTAGGGGTCCTAATTCGCGCTCATTTGAAAGAATTTTTGCAAAGTCTTACCATCGATACCTCTCTATTAGTGAATTTTTTTAATAAAAATTCACTAATACAATTGACTCCAAAGACGCGTTATTTAACGGTAAAAATTCATACAAGATAGCCACCATAGCAACCATGAATTTCAACGACGCAAGCAGCGGTCGTTAAGGGAAGGTGTTAGATATTCCTATGTTCAAGATTCCAGCGGAACGAGTAAGGAAGTGGAAGGTATAAAACTTCTTCACTAAATAAAAGGCCTTTTATTAGATGTGAATGGAACTGTTTAAATTAAGAAATAATTGTATGTGTGAAAAAGTATGTCATTGTCATAATAAATATCTATTCTTTTGTTATATTAAATAAGAATTTCGTTTTATGTTTTAAAATCACAATTTTTGGAAGTCCGCAAACTAAATTTTAGATCAAGGTAAAACATTAATAGAAAAGGGCTTTCAAATAATAATTTAAGAATTTTGCTTATTTTAAGTGGTGCTGTTGCGTTTATGCTTATAAAAATGATTAAAAATGAAAAAAATAAAATCAGGCATGCATAAAAATCCGAGAAAATAATAAATATTTCTGGTTTAAAGACTGGGCAAGTAAAAGAGAGATATTAAATAATTCATTGAATTAAAAAAAAGAAAGAACTCACTATATACCCTACGTAGTATGGAGTCTAGAGCAGGGCTAATCTACATATGCGTGAGATATAAAATAAATAATATACTTAATAAGACTTATACAAATACAAATAAAACTCATTTTATTTGCGAAGCATTATAATATATACATCAACTTTTATCAATATAATAGATATATATATACATTATATATATATATATATATATATATATATATATATATATATATATATATATATATATATATTATATATATATATATATATATATATATATATATATATATATATATATATATATATATTATGATGCTTCGCAAATAAAATGAGTTTTATTTGTATTTATTTAAGTCTTACTAGGTATATTATTTATTTTATATCTCACGCATATGTAGATTAGCCCGGCTGTAGACTCTATACTACGTAGGGTATATAGTGAGTTCTTTCTTTTTTTTTAATTCAATGAATTATTTAATATCTCTCTTTTACTTGCCCAGTCTTTAAACCAGAAATATTTATTATTTTCTCGGATATTAATACTGATTCGAATTTTTATGCATGCCTGATTATATTTTTTTATTTTTTAATCATTTTTATAAGCTACTACAATCGCAATAAAATAATGGATGGATTTTTATAAAACTTGACTATTGTGTTCCTTTGGTAAATTGTTTATATAAATGGTTTCGTCAAGAAAATACGAGGCAGCCATGGTGGTTCAGTTGTAAGAATTTGTGTGTCTAAATCTAACAAAACTTTGTTCGACTTCCAATAGAAACCGTTTCACTTCTTCAGTCCATACTGTAGCATTATGTCTGAGCAAGTTGAAAGTCTGACCCTTCAGTTCATTGATGGGAGCGTAAGGCTGTCACACTGTGTACGATGTTATGTTGGGCACTTTAAGAATCCTTACCCTGTTTACAGAGAGGCAGGGTTTGTGTAAAATTTCCAGGATAGTGAATTGCAACTGATCACTAGCGTCGGTGATCAGCCATTTTTTTTCTCCCTCGGGGCTCGTCCGCGTCTTTGCTGCCCCGGTAGCACTGCAGCCTTTGGATTATTGTGCATTCCCTTAGGGTTTTCTACCCCATTCATTCCAAAATCACTGTGCCTTGCACTAGTCTACACAGCAACTGATAGGGTAAAGTTTTATATTGCTCTGTCTCCGGTCTAGACTGACCGTAGATCAGTTGTCTTTTGCGGTCCGGAGCTTTACACTCGCACAATATGTGCTGGGCTGATTCCTCCCCCTCGCCGCAGAGTCTGCATGCGAGGTCCCCTCGAACCGCGCCATTTTATGCAGGTGTTTCTTGGCGGCCATTGTCCCGTCAAGAGACCTGTTATGGTTTTTCATTTATTCTGTGATTAGGGTGATAAGCCATAGTCGCAGGTTAAGCCGACGTTAAAAAAAAATTCAACAAAAAAAATACAGGAAAATTAGGTATATTGTGGTTTTCCTTTCAGAATATATTTGTATCTTGAAATATATTATAGCTATTGTAACCAGATTTATTACGCAAGTTGAGCAATAGGCTGTTTATAATATACGTCAAAGATAAGATCAATAGATTAAAAGAAAAAAGTTATAAGCATTAAAAACTTTTTTTTCGACAAACTGAAACTTAAAATTAGGAAATTCTAAAATATCATATGCGTTTACTACTAAATGTTGCAGGCAAAGGTTTTCTTCTCTAAAAGCAAAGATAACTAGAAATACCAAACAAAATATTTTGTTTGCCATTTGTGTCATTGTGTGTAAATTAGATTCAAAAACTCTGGACGCAGCAAGTGCGTTATGGTAGCGAATTTTCGTAAAAATATTTTTTATAGCAAATGTCTTTCTTTGATAAAAGCAGGTATCAAACTTGGTTGCCTATATAGTAGAAACAATGTACCATATTTCATCGAAATAACTGTATTGTTTGAGAATATATAAACATTTTTCAAAAGTCTGGATACAGCAAGTGTGTTATGGAAGTGAATTTTCATAAAAATGTTTTTAATAGCAAAGGCGAGGAGGCACCATTCTGATTACCGGTATAGCCTATGCAGGAGATATAATGTATTATATTTTATCAAAATTACTTATGGTTTGAAAATATATAAAAAATTTCCGAAAGTAAACTAAAATGTTGGTTTCCTAACCAACAAAGCTCACGTTAATAGCAAATTGAGTTATTGAAATTTGAAGGATTTAATGAAAATTCGGTAAATTTGCAGATTAGCTCCCGAACGCTTTTCACAAAATTGTTTCCAGAAACATTACTAGGACCTCACGTAGATGCACAAACCACACGAAAAATTTGCTAGGCGGGGTAGATAGTAAAAAGAAATAATGAGCAGAAAATGCGAAGAAAACTGATTGAAAGCTGTCTATTTGAAACCAGGCAGTTTATGAAAACAGTTTTTTGAAACGCGTTCGGGAGCTAAACTGCAAATTTACCGAAAATTCGCTACCAAAAGGCACTTATTGCGTCCAGATTTTTTTCTTACAAACGCATCTATTTCGATAAGAAATGCAAAAATGCATTAACGAATTTGTTCTACGAAAATTAGCTAAAAAAATTATAGACCGTTAAACCATAAACTTCGCTGAACCTACAGTGAAATCAATTTAACTAAACCGACAGCCAAAGCATCAGAGAAAGGGTCTATTTAAAATGAGTTTTCTGTAAACATTTTAGTAAAATGAAGGGCAATGAGGGTTGAATCTGAAACTTAAGGGTTTGCAGAACACTCTTCTTGCAACATTTTCTTTTCACAATCCGTATTTGTTTCACGTTCTTTGCCTAAACATCGCCAATTTTGACGTTTCAAATTACGAGTTTGACGTTTTGAGGAAAACACCAAAATTTGTTTCTTTATCTGCCCATAAATTTTTTGACTTTGAAGCTAAAGGCTTGAATTTTGGTACAGAGTTCTTCACTCTTTATACAAACACGCGTACCAAATTTGGTTGGTTTCTGGAGATATGAATTTTTTTAGAAAGGAAATACAAAATTTTCCGGGAAAACCTGCTCTGATTTTCCTTGCTAACGAACTTATCCAAGCCACTTGCAAAAGGAAGGTACTCACCAAAGTTGATCAAGATCGGTTCATTCTTTTCTGAGTTATTGGTACTATATATATATATATATATATATATATATACAGACCCTCATTAGCGAATTTAAAAAAAAAATCGCTAAAAAGTAATATTTTCATGTTACTATGTCTAACTTTGATGGAAACACATCAGAGACGTAGTTTAAATTTGTTGCTTTGCAAAGCAACAACAAACGCTAACGCCCATATCATGCAGCTGCCTAATGAGAATTCAAATTCGCTTCAAATTGCTTCGAGATCGCTTAATTCGGTGATGGCTGGCAATGCCGATAATCAAGCCCTGTCCTATGCCACCTCCTAGTCTTAATTAGCAAATTTAACATCTCCGTCGCAGAACGACTGGTCAATATATAGAGACTATAGGGAACACTTTGCCTCCCAACGGAACCCATGAATAATTATTGAGTTGTTTAGAGAATACCAATTTGCAATCCGGAACTTATTGGTTATTAGATTCCTTAGCTGAATGTTAAATTTCTAATGAGGTCACAGCAAAACTGGAAATTATATTATATTTAATTTCTGGGTTCTGTTACTCCAACCTTTATTTTTACTGCGCTTATTTAAAAACAAATTTACTTGGATTAATTTACATTATTTTACATAACTTATTTTATTTTCTAAACGCTGGTAGCAAATGTTGTTTCGTTTATATTTCTAATTATCTCCGTTTACAGAATTTCACCAAACCAAAGTTTTCAAAAAGACTTGACAATTTTTAACTTTTTTTAACTTTAAAGCCCAATTCATGGTTCTAAAGACGCATATATATATATATATATATATATATATATATATATATATATATATATATATATATATATATATATATATATATATATATATATATATATGAGCTAAAGAGGCATAGCACACCGCGTTGAACATATCGGTGCAATCATAGAAGTTAAATAACATCAGGCATTGTCAGGCACTGTCAGTACTTTAATTAGTAATAGCGAAGTGTAAAGTATATGTATTCATGAAAATGTCTTCGAAGAACAACGGCACTTACGTTTCATTAGAGTATTTATTCTTAAGTGTTGAAGAAACTCAAATATTTTAAAGCTTTGTGCATTAAATAGAAAAAACGATGTTGTACAACTTATGTTGCAATATATTTTTAATACCTACATAGATTTTGAATTGAGGACTATATAGGCCGTTTAAAGTTAACCCGGCACCGACACCACTGCTTGCTTTGTTATTATTGGAGCCATGTAATAGGGTAAATAAGAAAACTTCTGTATTTTTTGTCCTGATTAAGATGATCTAAAATAGCAAAAAATAGTGCATCGCGATGCTCGATTGTCTTTAAGTTTAACATGACCAGACTTTTTCAATTCCAATAAATAACAAAATTTGACCGGGACGCTCATATATAAGAAGGGGGCAATGTTTTACCTTTCGGTATGAGAGTTCAGTTTATAGATTATTATTACCTTTATGGGCTTAGGCAGCTTCTAGATGGTGTTGGCGGCAGCGAGCAGTCTAAATTTATACCCGAGAAGCAACGAGAAGTAAAAGATGGAAGGATCTTCCTTTGTCACCCATTCTTGGAACAAGTCTCTGGAAGAACACGGTGAATCCCAGGTTGTTGCTCTACACATATCCAAAGCATTCGACCAGGTCTGGCACGCAGCGCTGCTTAATAAACTTCCGGCCTATGGCCTACCACCAAAACTCTGTATGTGAACAGCAAATTTCCTCTCCAACAGGAGCATATCTGTTGTTGTGGATGGCCATTCCGCTTAACTGTATTAAATTAATGCAGGAGTTCCTCAAGGTTCAGCTTAAGCCCCTACTTTGTTTCTTCTCCACATCAATGACCTCCTCTCGAGCACATCCAACCCAGTTCACAGCTACGCGGACGACAGCACCCTCCATTCCAATATACAATATTCTAAGCCTGTCTCTTTAGCCCAATTAGATGAGGATCGCAGACTCATGGAGGGTTCTGTCTCCGTGGATCTCCAAAAAATATTAGACTGGGGAAGAAGAAATCTTGTACAATTCAACCCCACCAAAACGTCTTGCTTTCTTTCTCACAAGAGATACACCAGCACTAGACCCATCACAATGAACAACCAAGTTATTCAAAGTAATGAGTCCTTGTCTCTTGTTGGTATCTCTGTGGATCGAAATCTTAATTGGCACCAACATGTCACATCAATTGCAGAAGCGGATGCTAAGAAATTAGGATTCCTCTTCCGGGCTCGCAAATACTTTTCACCAGCTAGTCTCTATACCTTATATACTTCACAAATAAGGCCAAACCTCGAATACTGCTCCCACATCTGGGGTGCCGCTGCAGCTTCTACAATCGCTATCCTGGACTCCATTCAAAAGAGAGCTATACGTCTCATCGGTGACCCTACCCTCACCCAAAGGCTGCCATCCTTTGTCCACTGACGTCGTTGGTTACCTCTCTCTCTTTTATAGACATCTGCAGGGGCACTGCTCAGAGGAGCTTTCCTCCATAGTTCCCCCACTTGCTGCCCCCAACAGATCTACGAAGGGAACAGAGCGAATGCACCCTTTTACTGTCCAGGTCACCAGACATAGAACATCTTGTTATGTCCGCTCTTTTGTCCCGAGGACTTCCAAGTTGTCGAATTCCTTGCCGGCACATGTTTTTCCTTCTCGTCCGAACCTCCAAACCTTCAAGTCCAGAATTAACAAGCTGCCTCTTTCCTCCTTGTCAACACCCACGGTACGATAGTATTTAGGCTGTAAGCCCTCGTGGTGTTTTGTTGAAATTAAAAAAAAATAAAAAAATCTGGAACCCCCTTAGACCGTATAAATAACCGAGATCGAGCAGTCGCTCAGGAAGTGAGTTAGTGTGTGTGCGGAACAAGCGGTAATATAAGGCGAAAAGTGAGCTATAGAGCTATAGGCATTTGGTAATAGAGAACTATAATAGTTGTTGCTTATTCTCAAAAATAGTTGGTTACAATAAATTAGTAGTTCAAAAATCTGTGCTCTGTAAGTCAGCAAATGGACAACTCAGAGGAACGTAACAATGCCTAAGGTATGTAGGTGCTCCAGTACGAACCCGTCAAAAAAAATAGAAAATTCGAAACTTCTTCAGGTGAATTCTGTATCTGAAATTTACCTAAGAGGAAAATACAATCATTCAATAATCTAACAACTAACTTCCGTGTTGGCCTAAAATGTATGTCAAATTTTTCAAACAGATACTCTTCTCCCATTTTGGCTCTTCTTTAATTGTTTACGCAGACTGTAATTTTCTGATGTTTCAAAGGGTGGCGAAACCATATAGCAACTTAAAAGTGTCAGAAATTGAATCATAATGTCCACGTAGCTGTGTTAATCTACTCTTCTAAGAAAAACATTCTCATGAAATGAATTTTGCACCCATGGCTTAACCATAAGGAAAATATTCGTGTTCCTGTACCCATAAACTTCTGAACCGTTATAATGCTGGAGCTTTAACGAAAAAATATCAATCTTCATCAAATCACCCCTCATTCATCTCCTACCCGGTTAAGCAATCTTACCCAAACATAACTAGATGCGTTTCTTTGTCGGGTGCTAACTGGATACTAAATTTTAAGATGATATCTGAATTCGTTCAAAAGTTATTTCGCCTACCAGCAGACAAACGTACAGGCCGACAGAGCGACCTACCGACAGATTAAAAAAAATTCGTTTCAAAATCAAGTTTTCTATTTGTTTTGAGGTTCTTTACGCGCTTTCAGCAAAAAATCGAAAATTCTGTTACTGATATTCCACCTTCACACATTCAACCGCTAATTGAAATTGAAAGTTTCCTAATAAGCAAACCTTAAAACGTTGTATTACTCGAGTGTTAACGAGAAAATGCTATATTCCAGCAAATCCCTACCCCTGGAGCTATTTTAACCGAAAATAATCCGAACCGTTCGTTTGTCGGGTACTAACTCTACACCAAATTTAAACACGATATCTTAATTCGTCCTAAGGTTATCGTGGCTACAAACAGACGGACATACAGACAAAAATCATTTTTATTTCCAAATCAGTTTTTGACATTTTTATGACGTTTAAGCGAAAAAAAATTAAAATTTCTGTCGACGATGCCATACCTTTACAGGTATTGACTATATGGAAGTGAAACCTAATCTTAATTTGCCTCTTATAACTTAAATATAGTTATACTTGTTATATTGTGCGTTCAGGTATTTTTTGTTTATGGTGTTGGCGTGGCCTACAGACATATTTCGTGCCATCAGTTACTTTCCTTGAGTTGTTACAGAGGAAACGTTCGAAGCAGGTAGAATTTGCGGTGTGTTTGCCGCAGCGCGCCCAGTCATGTAAGCATTATTCATCGCAAAGTTTTTCATAAAATTGTGTAGTGTGTTGGTTAACGTCTACTCTAGTGTTCATATTAGCACGCATACTTTAAATTTGTAAAATAAATAACAAGTTTTCGTTAAACTTTATGTCACGTAAATTAACACCCTATGAGTTAGAAAAACTTCAGCAGGCATTGCTAGTGAATTAGTCGAAGAAAGATTAGCCGAAGAAAGAACTAGTGAACAAAGGGATGAACCTGATTACGATTTTGATAGTGATGATGATAGTGGAACACACATAGAAAATACGATAACACAAAACTTGTACAACAGCAAACTTGAACAGTCAGCAGAATAAATCCATGAGATCTCAGGCGATGTCGAACAAAGTCAACTTGAAGATAATTACCGTTTTTTCATAGGACGCGATAATGAAACACTTTGGATTAGCAAACCTGTTTTAGTTGGAAAAACCAAAGTAAAGAATATAATAAAAATATTACCTGGTCCAAAAGCAAGTGCAAGAAATATGCATAGAGAAATTGGCGCATTTACATTATTTAATTAGAGCTCTGTTTGGTTCATTATATTTGATTGGAACGAAAAAGGGTAGTCATACCAACTGCTTAGAATTATAGGATGCAGATGGCACAGGACTGCTTCTTTTGAAAACTATATTCAGTTACAACCTTTTTAAAATTTAACTACGTGCTTTACGATTCGATAATCTGCATACTCGACAAGAAAGAAGAATCTTATTTATCTGTATAAAATATTTTATTTATTATTAATTAAAATAATAACAATAATTAAGACAATTTTTGTTGAGTGATAATACTTGTTGTAATAACAATTCTTGCGTGTTTTATATGCCTAGTAAGACACTTATACAATAAAGAACATTTTTTGTTAGTAATACTAAACTAGAAATGTAGAAAAACTAAATGCGGTGTAAATACCGCAAGTGCGCCCGCTCATTAAATTACATACAGCGCGCCCGCCGGAGGGTTAACCAAATATATATATATATATATATATATATATATATATATATATATATATATATATATATATATATATATATATATATATATATATATATATATATATATATATATATATATATATAAATATATATGCTAGAAACAAATAGAATTATGATTGGTTAACAGCTTTATAGTACAGGGAATAGAGGAGCCCGTTACTCTTGTCCATAATGCACTAAACTACAGGAGGTATTTTTTTTTTGATAGATAGGTTCAGAATTACGTACTGAATGTAAATACACAAAATCCTTTGAAATTAGGAGGGCGGGGGTACCGCCATTTTGATAAAAACCGTTTTGACCTAAATCTCCATAACCGTGCACTTTAGGCCAAAAATAGTAATGACCTTTATTGTAGATAATTGTATTTTTCATCTTTTGTGTTAATTTTTTTTTGTATCACTCACCGTTTACAACTTATACGACTATTAGCATTCATTTATTGACATTTTTACCTATATCTTTGTTAATAATTATTTAAAAAATAAAATGATTATAACTTAACTTTTCAATCGATAAATTTTCTAGAACTTTTACTTAATTTTTTTTTTCTGAAATCAACATTTTCAAAGTTATAACGCGTTAAATGTTGTACTTTTCAATCGACAAATTTTTCTGGAAATACTTTAGTAAAATGAAGGACAATGACGGTTGAAGCTAAGACTTCAGGCTTTGTAAAACATTCTTCATGAGACATTTCCTTTCCATAGCTTATATTAGTTTCAGGTTCTTTGCGTAAATGTTGCCAATTTTGACGTTTTAATTCGCGACTTTGACGTTTTGTGAAAAGCCCCAATTTATTTTTCTTTAAATGCCTATAACTTTTTTGTCTTTGAAACTACAGACCTAAATTTTGGCAACTAATTTACCTATAATGAAATAAAACCGTGTACCAAATTTAGATGCCCTTACTTTGTTATTTCCGGACATATTTTCCGCGAAAACCTGAACCGATTTTCCTGGCTAACTAACCCATTCAAGCCACTTACAAGAGGAAGGTATTCACCGCATTTAATTAAAATCGGCCCATTAGTTTTTGAGTTATCGGTTATTAGTGATTTTGTTTAAAGAAAATGCACTAATAATAATTTTAGAAAAAAAGGTTTTATGTAAAAGTTCTAGAAAATTTGTCGATTGAAAAGATAAGTTATAATCATTTTATTTTTTAAACAATTATTAACAAATATATAGCTAAAAAAGTCAATAAATGAATGCTAATAGTCATATAAGTTGTAAACGGTGAGTGATACAAAAAAAAATATTTAACAAAAATGATGAAAAATGCAATTATATACAATAAAGGTCATTACAAGTTTTGGCCTAAAGTGCACGGTTACGGAGATATAGGCCGAAACGGTTTTTCTCAAAATGGCGGCACTTCCGCCCTCCTAATTTGTAAGGATTTAATGTTTTTACATTCAGTACGTTATTATGGACCTATCTATATAAAAAAATAACTCCTGTAGTTTAATGCGAAAAAAAATTATCTATTGCCTGTACTATTAGTACTTAACAGACACCGGCGTCTGTTCATTATTTTGCCTGGCGGGACACTTTTGACACTGGTGTCTGTTTCACATTCAGTAAAAGTATGCCAAGCCGAGATGCATTCCCTCTAACTGGTGTTGCCTTGTGTCTGTTCTGGCCTGTCAGAATAAGCGTCTATATGTATGCAAACTAACTAGAATATCTAGGACTTTGTATGCAGTGTGTCTGGTTTAATGTCTGCCATCGCTCACTAATCAGACACACTTTTCATATTTAAACTACCGGGCCATAGCAGACACCATAATAATTGAGGAGAAAGTGATTTTTTCTCTTTGTGAATTGAAATAGGACTGACTCATGGTTAAAGCATTGATGTTATATTATGGAGAGAGGACCACATTACTGTACAAATTTCGCAGCAAATGAAAGAAATAAATGGTCTTATCGACCGAAGTTTTTTTATATGAAGCTGAAAACATAGATACTCTAAAACAATATTTATTCTGGCATAGAACCATTAGATCAATTAAATAAACAGTTAATAAAGATATAATGAACGTATCCTATGATGAAACGGTAATCACAAACAAACATAAGAATAGACAAGTACACTTAGAAAACCCAAATCATCACAACACATTTTAAAAGACCTGACGATCGTTTCACTAACCAAGTTAGCGTCATCAGAGGATGAGTCATTCCAAATACTTAAAAAACTAACATCAACTTATTTACCGGATCTCAGGTAAAGAGATCGAACCGAGATGAGACACTACTCGTAGGCAAATTCCAAAGTGTATTGTATTTTTATCGCCGGACCAGGTCTTTGCGCTATCCCTACTGCTTTATCTAAAAAGTGTCCATGTGTAATAGTTTTGAGAAAGTTCAACGACAGCTAAATTAACAGCGGTTCCTTTGGCGGCAATAACTGTATACTTATGTTATCGGTAAAAACGTGCCGAAAACGTGGGAATTTTATTTAGCAAAGGAATCGATCAAGTGACTCGTAATTGGCGCTGGTGAAGTGTTCATACATTTTTTGTTGTGACTATATTTCGCAATATATACGCTTTCGAACCCATTTAGCTGTCCTGGTTTTCTGACATTTTTTAATAATTTCAGATTATCTTTATCAACGTGTTGATTATTATCCCAAATATGTCGGGCGACGGCAGACTTATCTACAGTACCGTAACATAATTGGGATATGTGTTCTTTTAATCTTATACCAATTGATCTCTTTGTTTGTCCGACGTATTTAAGATTACAATCTTTACAACTAATTTCATAAATTCCCGACCTTTTGTCCGCGCTATCCTTGTCTTTTGGGTTGCCTAGCAAGTTTTTTAAGGTATTTGTTGTTGAAAATGTTAGCTGTAAGTGGACTTTTAAAAAAATGCTGTCTAGACCCCTCGTGATTCTAGGTTCAAATCGTAAGCAAACAAAGTTGTTTTCCGATTTTTCTCTTCTGAATGTCGTTGATTCCGTCAACATCTTCTTTGTTTTCTGTTTGTTGATTAATTTTTCCACCAGGCAAGCAGTGTATCCGTTATATTCGGCCACGTTCTTAATATAATTTAATTCTTTGGTATATCTACTTTTGTTTAAAGGAAAATTAATTAACTGATTTACTAAAAAATTCAGACTGGCCATTTTTTGTGCGTACGTATGATGTGAGTCGCTCGGGATGTAGCTTAAGGTAGTGGTTTCTTTTCTAAAGACATCGAATTCTAAAGTGTCTTTATTCTTGATAACTAGTACCTAAGAAAGGGTAGTTTATTATTATTTTCTAACTCAAGACAGCATTTTTAAAAAAGTCGACTTGCAGCTAACATTTTCAACAACAAATACCTTAAAAAACTTGCTAGGCAACCCAAAAGACAAGGATAGCGCGGACAAAATGTCGGGAATTTATAAAATTAGTTGTAAAAATTGTAATCTTAAATACGTCGGACAAACAAAAAGATCGATTGTTATAAGATTCAAAGAACACATATCCCAATTACGTTACGGTACTGTAGATAAGTCTGCCGTCGCCCGACATATTTGGGATAATAATCATCACGTTGATAAAGATAATCTGAAATTAATAAAAAATGTTAGAAAACCAGGACACCTAAACGGGTTCGAGAGCGTATATATTGCGAAATATAGTCACAAAAAAATGTATGAACACTTCACCAGCGCCAATTACGAGTCACTTGATCGATTGCTTTTTTAAGTATTTGGATGGTTTTCATCATCTGATGACGCTAACTTGGTTAGTGAAACGATCGTCAGGTATTTTAAAAAGTGTTGTGATGATTTGGGTTCTCCAAGTGTACTTGTCAGTGCTCATCACAGGTTCCAATCTTTGCGTAGTGCATAAGAATAGACTTCAAATACTAATAAAAAATGTCATAATACTTCCCAAGTAACAAGGCATATTATTATACGTATACGTTGCATCGACAGTGAGAAACGGACAGGAATCGACGTGTCTGTTTGCAACATTGTTGCCCGGTTTCACAAAGCTCGATTAAATATTTAACGGACGATTACTTAATCAAGGCTTCAGACGACCAACAACAGACTATGGGTTTTTGCCATGACAACCAAATATTTTGAGGCTGTGATTGGTTGTATTAAGCCTTGATTAACTAACCCACAGCTAAATGTTTAATCGAGCTTTGTAACACTGTGCATAAGCCTGCTAATAATGTATGTTTTGGCCTCGTAATGAAATTACATATTGTCTGCATTGTGTGTATGTTTTCGCCTGGTCTATTCTCAAGTTGTATCACAGGGCTAGGGCAGATACCCGTGTGTGTTTTCAGAATATCGTGGCGATCTGATAATGTAGGTATTGAAAAAATCCTTGGGATGATTGTGTTAAATATTGATTTGCTTAAAACACACATAATTCTAACATGTTTAAGTGTGTGTGTGTGTGTAAGTCTAGGGATGGCCTCGGAAGCAAAGTCCATTAGCCACAAACTGTTGTACGAGACGGACAGAAATCAAAGAAGAGGGTCCACAATAAAGAGTAACAAATCGGAGTTATGCGTACAATAAACATGTTTAAGTAACTTACAATATTTAATTTTGCTTTCCTGTGGAATAATCTGCATTAAAACATGATATAATTATGTTGTTTTGGTGCTTATTAAATACAATTTTTACCACTGGCTATAATTTTATTGTGTAACAAATGGCGCAGTCGCCTGTGACAATATATATTAAAATTAAAATAATTTACTAAAGACCATTAGCTAGAAACCAATCGAATTTTTCACACTTAAGTATTAATTGGTATATACTTTTAACTATTAATAGCTTAAGTTTTATTAAGTTATATTATTATTAAATAGAACGTTGTTTTCGCCCTTTATAAGTGTTATTTTCACGACAAAAATACACTTGGAGGATCCAAATCACCACAACACATTTTAAAAAAGACCTGAGAATCCTTTTACCAAACAAGTTAGCATCATCAGAGGATGGAAAATTCTAACTACTTTAAAAACTAACATCACCTTATATACTGAATCTTAGGTAAATAAACGAAACCGAGAGGGAACTAATCGCAGACAAATTCTGCAGTGTATTGTATTTTTATCGCCGGACGAGGTTTTAAACTGTCTTTATTAACTTATATAAAAGATGTCGATCTCTAATACGTTTGGGAAGGTTCATTAACAACTAAATTACCATAGTTTCGTTTGGCGGAAATATATGTGTTCTTATGTTACCTTTAGGCAGTGTTGAAACGTGGGAATTTATTATACAAAGCAAGCGATCAGGTGACTAGTAATCTGGGGTGTAGAAACGTTCATAAATGTTTTGTTGTAACTATATTTCGCATATATTCATACATGATGATTATTATCCCAAATATATCGAGCGACGGATGATTTATCTAGAGTACCATAGCCCAATTCGGCTAAGTGTTCTTTGAATCTAGTTCCAATCGATCTTTTTGTTTGTCCGACGTACTTAAGATTACAATCTCTACAACTTATTTCGTAAATTCCAGACATTTTGGCCGTGCTACCCTTGTCTTTTGGGTTACCTAGCAAGTTTTTAAGGTATTTTTTTTGTAAAAAGTATTATCTTGAAGTTGGCTTTTTAAAAAATGTTACCGGAACCAGTCGTGATTCGAGGTTCAAATAGTAAGCAAAAAGTTTTTTTCGGATTTGTCTCTTCTAGAGTGTAGTGTCGTTACGTGGATGATATTTTCGCGGTGTTTAACACAAACATTTGCAGAATAGAAGATTTTATTGCCAAATTAAACAATAAATTTGATTCTATAAAATTTACCCACGAATTAGAAATTAATAATAAGTTACCCTTTCTAGATGTACTAGTTATCAAGAATAAAGACACTTTAGACTTCGGTGTCTATAGAAAGGAAACCACCACTCTAAGCTACATTACGAATGACTCACATCATACGTACGTACAAAAAATGGCGAGTCTGGTTCTTTTAGTAAACCGCTTCATTCATTTTACTTTAAACAAAAGTAGATATACCAAAGAGTTAAACTATATTAAGAACTTGGCCAAATATAACGGATACACTGCTTGCCTAGTAACAAAATTAATCCACAAACAGAAAACAAAGAAAATTTTGACGGAATCAACGACGTTTAGAGGAGAAATTTCCGAAAAAACTTTGTTTGCTTACCATTTGAATGTCGAATCACGAGGGGTCTCGATATATTTTAAACAAAGCCAAGTTGCGGCTAGCGTTTTTGACAAAAAAGTACCTTTAAAAACTTGCTAGGTAACCCAAAAGACAAGGATATCACGGCAGAAATATCAGGAATTTATGAAATAAGTTGTTAGGTTTGTAATCCTAAGTACGTCAGACAAACAAAAAGATCGATTGGAATTAGATTCAAAAAAAAGTTAGCCCAATTACGATACGGTACTGTAGATAGATAATCCGTCGCCCGACATGTTTGGAATAATAATCATCACGTTAATGAAGATAAGCTAAAATTAATGAAAAATGTTAGACAACCAGGACAGCTAAACGCGTTCTTGAATATATATATATATATATACATACACACACACACACACACATATATATATATATATATATATATATATATATATATATATATATATATATATATATATATATATATATATATATATATATATATATAATTAGGTTTTTTCGTAGCGATTGTCCGAAAAAAGTAATTTATTTATTTAAGTGGTACAATTATTTCAGTCTTAAAATGTATTATAAAATATGTGATTCAAAACAACATGTGAACAACTAGAGTTACAGCGATTGAATGAATTAATGTTCTACAGAACTAACATAAATGCAAACGTCTGCATCAGCATTCTTACACAGGTCACTAAACTGATGATGCATGGTTTCAGGATTCGTCGTATTTTGTATGATGTTGAGAATATACAGGGATGTAACTCCTCCACCCTTAAATCTTTAACACGTCCTCGTGTTCGGACACTTCTTCTGTTTGAGTTTGCCTGTTGGACTTGTATAGGATGCTTCGAATTTTTCTTCTTAAAAGAAACAGAAGTACAATGGTAACAGCGATGGATATACCAATGGTAATGCCTAAGTGGGAATACTGCATGGACGGTCGGAGATGAAATGGATGCTGTTGTATTTGAGACAATGCTTCTTTTATCCTTTTGTTTTCTTTTAGATGAATTGGCTTAAAATGGATATGATGTTGAGGTGTCGGTTGCAATTCTTCGACTTCTATGGGTTGTAGCGTCAAATTGGTAGCAACGTCTTCATACATTTCCTCATTGATCTTGACTTTGCAGGAATTGAGGGATGTTACTAGACCGTTTCCCTGGAAGATTTTTCGTTCTAACGATGTTTCGCAATTTTCGACAATAGTGGTTGCTGAGCTAGTGGATATTAAGATCTGACCATTCTGCAGCTGAGTTGATATTTCGTAGGGGTTCATTACTTTGGCAGAAGTGCAATTTTGTAAGGTGTCAAGCTGACAATGTTCTTCTCGTGGGCGATTATTGCATATAACCACGTCTTCTATAGAGGGGCACTTCTCTTGGGTCCATAAGTTTGAAGAGGGTGTTTCTAAATAGTATGAGCTGGGTGGTACCAGGAGAATATAATTTTGTAGCATAGGATAAACACGAAAATAAGAACCAGGATTGGGATGTAGGATAGGAACTTTTAAAAGGCATACAATCGTATCCTTAACCGATAATATATGAAATTTGGTAAATTCTACCACCTTAAAAACATGATTTTTGTCAAAGTCGATCAATTCATTTCTGTCATGACTTAACTTTAAGTGATCAATAATATTTAACAGATCACTAGTGGTAAAGAGCTCTATATTAGTAATTTCGTTAAAACTTAAGGAAATAGTTCTTTGAATTATCTCTATATTATGGAGTAATTTAACAGCTACGTGAATTTGGAAATGAATTTTACTCGACAATTCTCTTTCGCTATCTAAAGTGGAAAAAGTCTGATAAATATGATCTAGATTTTGATTAATAATTTTTTGGTCCTTTTCGTACCTTTGTGTGATTATATTAGCAAATGAATTTAAATTATCAATTTGGGTAATTATATCTTCTTAATTTTGGAAAAGGTTATCTAAATTTTTATTGATTTCTTTTAAGTCTTCTTGGTCGAGATTTCCTGTTATCATTTTAATTAAAGAGCCTGCTCCGTTTATTAATCCGCGTTTAGTTCTGTGCATTGATAGTTTTTGTAGTTCATTACTTAATCGTGACAAATGGTCATCTAAAATTAGTAAATATCGTTCGTTACTTGCAGACATTTGTCCAGTGTTTAAAAATTTAGAATTTTTTAATAATATGTTATAATTAATTTCTATATCAGTAATATTAAAATAAAAATAAAATTTATGATAATGTTTGAGTATTTTTGCTATGCCTAAATACTCTTTAAAATATCCGTTAGTTTTTATCGGTGTTATTTGAAGTGGATGGACCAGGTTAAGGGTCATCGTTGTTTGTAGTAGTAGTAGTTTTGTCCTGTAACGAAAAAGTCTTTCTTACTCTTTTTATGTTAGAAACGTGAGCTTTTGCTTTTGGTTTAGAAAATGTAACAATGTTTTCTTTTTGTTTAGGATGTGATCGTAATTTATAAAGGGGATTTGTTTTTCTTACTTTTGGTACTCTAATAGCTAGTTGTGTCGTTTCTTGTAAATCTGGTGTCGTTTGTCTGTCCGCATTTGCTTTAGAAATTCTTTTGTCTCCACTTACTTTTTGTTTCTGATATACACTGTCGAAGAAAGGCATTATTTCTTTGAGCCTATTGTTATTGTATTCTTCGTAAAGGGTAGTTTCAGGTGTGACTGTTGGTAAGTCGTCGTAGGGGCCGTATAGTAATGTAAAAGGTGAATACCCAGTTGTCGAATGAATAGACTGGTTGTAAATAAGGGTTGCTGTTATCATTAGGGTTGCAGGCCTCTCTTGTGGGTTTTGTAATTTAAGAATTCGCAATTTTTCTACAAGAGTTGAGTGCAGTCGCTCTACTGGTGAATTTGAGTTAGGATTTTGGGGGGTTGTTATGTGAAGATTAATATTAAATAAATTACAGTATTCTTTAAGGGTAGTATTCGAAAATTCTTTGCCAGCGTCAGCTACTATTTTTAGGGGATGATTATGATGGGAAAAATAGTGTCTAAGTTTATTTAACACGGTAATTGCGGATCCATCAGTTATATAATATGCCTGCGCATATTTGGAGAATAAATCTATGATGATTAGGAATTTGCAATTATCGAAACTAAAGGTGTCAATGTGTATAACTTCAAAAGGGCGTTTAGCTAGAAGGGGACCTGAAAATGGTGGTTTGTACGGATTTCTTTCGTATTTTGTCTGAAGGCAAATTGAGCATTTATTAATAAAAGCGTTTATATAATTTTTCATATTAGGCCAAAAATATTTTTGTTTTAAATGTTGATAAGTCTCGTTAATGCCATTGTGGTTTCGTGTGTGATATTCGTCTATAATTTGTTGTTGAGTTTCTTGTTTTTCAACGTCTTGTAAAAATTCGTTAGATTTTATTATTTTAACAGAACTATTAAATAATGTTGAAGAAACAGCAGTGAAATATTTGAATAGTCTATCATGTTTACAGAAAATTCCGTACGTGAATTTTGGATCAATAAATTGTTTCAAGAAGTCATTTATTTGTCTTAATTCGTAATTGAGTTGAACCTTTATATGTATTGTTTCAAACTTGAATATTTTTAATTTGCGTGTGTCATATTTTGGTCCGTAATCTAAAATTATTCGTCTGGAAAAATAATTGACTGGATTTTCTGATATAGGTATTTTAAAAATTGGATCTTCTGCAGACGAGTGTTGTGTCTGTGAGTCATTGCTTTCAGGTGGGTTATTAGTCGTGCTAGTAGAGGCATTGTTTGCGTCGTTTTCTAGTTCGTTAATTATTTCTCTTTCTCTGTCTTCGTCAGGGTCTACGTTATTAATTATTGATTCCAGGTCAAAGTCGTCTTCAATCGCATTAATTTCGATTCGCGATAAGGCATCAGCCACTACGTTATCTTTGCCTTTCTTGTATTTTATCTCGTAATTAAATTCCTCTAATCTTAGTCGCCATTTAACTAGCCGTGAGTTTGGTTCCTTAATTGAAAATAGCCAAACAAGCGGTTTGTGGTCAGTTTCTATAACAAATTTTTGTCCAAAGAGATATGGTCTAAAATGTTTTGTATTTTCTACTATGGATAATAACTCTTTTTCAATGGTCGAATAATTTCTCTCGGCTGAATTTAGTGTTCTTGAGTAAAACGCAATTGGTTTATTATTTTGTGACAATACTCCACCTATAGCTATATTGCTTGCGTCAGTGGTTAAATGAAATTGTTTAGAAAAATCGGGGTAGGTCAGGACAGGAGAATTTGTAATTAATTCTTTTATTTTTTGAAATGCGTCAACGTATTCCGGGTCGTGAATATTTATCTTGGTATCCTTTTTTAAATATTTATTGATGGGGAATACTACTTTAGCGTAATTTGGAATAAAGCGTCTATAATAGCCTGTTAATCCTAAAAATGCTCTTATTTCTTTACTTGTCTTTGGTATTGGATAATTCTGAATGGCAGTTATTTTTGATGGGTTCGGTTTGATCCCACGGACAGTGACCAGATGGCCTAGAAATTCGACCTCTTTACGCAAAAATTCTGACTTATCTAACTGAATTTTTAGATTACACTCTTTTAACTTATCAAATATATTTTTCACGTGACACAGATGTTCCTGAAGGGATTTCGAGAAGATAACAATATCGTCCATATATACGAAACAAAACTTGTATAAATATGGTCTTAATACATTATCCATTAGGCGTGAAAAGGTACTAGGAGCCCCCTTCAACCCGAACGGCATTCGGATCCATTCATAATGGGTATTATTTACAGAGAATGCTGTTTTTTCGACACTGCCAGGATCCATTTCAATTTGATGGAATCCTTGTGCTAGATCGAGAGTCGTGAAATAGGAGCAGCGTCCCAAATTATCTAAAATTTCTTCGATACGAGGTAATGGGTACTTGTCATCGATCGTTTACGATAATCGATCACTAAGCGCCATTTCTTTTTTCCAGAAGCGTCTTGACGCTTCGGGACAATCCATATCGGACTTGAGTACGGTGATATTGAGGGTCTAATTATTTTGTTGTCTAAGAGTTTTTGAATTTGGTTTTGGACTTCTTCACGTAAATGAAAAGGGTACCGGTATGATTTGGTGTGAACAACTTCATCGTCTTTAGTTCTTATTTTATGTTTAATTGCATTGGTGAAAGAGAGATCTGAGTCTTCATGATAAAAAATATCATTATACTTTCGACACAAATTAATAAGTTTTTCATATTCTTCTGTATTTAAATGATCTGTTCTTAAAACTTTTGTTACATCAAAATGTTTTGAAATTTTAGGTAGTTCGTCAGAGTAATTTTGTAATGGATCGACATCTATTTGTTCCTGAAAATGTATTTCTACAAATTTTGAATTTGCATTTTTCTTTATTATGGGCACTCTACAATATCCATCTTTTGCTTCAGCTATGGACTCGTAAATTAAAACATTTGTTTCTTCAATACGTGGTAAAACTACTGTGCCTTTTTCTATATTTACAGGGACTGATACATAATTTTCACAAATTTGTTTGAAAGGTGTAAAATTCAGTGGATTAATTTCAAGGTAAAATGGTATTTTTTGGTTTCCTAGAGTTAAAATTTGTTTATTATAATCGATATTTCCTTTTAATTTTGTAAGATGAGCTGACCCTATAAGCGCGTCAAATCGATGGTGCCATTGCATGACACGCATTGGAAATTGGTAATTAATATTAAATTCTTGTAAAATAGGATATCTTACGTTGTCTTCACCATGGGTTATCTGGTTAACTGATTTCATTGAAAATGGTTCCTTATAAATAAATTTTTTAAATAACTCGTAAGCCGGTCCTGGATTTATGATACTATCTGATGCTCCGGAATCAATCAATACTTTTAAATTTAGACTTGGTATGACAAAAAACGGTAATTTAGGGGTATTAACAATATTATTTATATCTAAATAGATTAGTTTTCCGAGGCTGTTTCGTGAAAATCCCGATTTGGATTGGTGTTGTAATTTGTAAAAGTTTCAGTTGGTTCAGGAAATTCTAGTGGCTCTATATTTTCGTCAGAGGGTCGGTCGTCATAAGGGTATTCGTCAGAATGATCTAGTGGTAGGTCCTCTTGGTTAAAGAGTTCTTGATGTTGAAACGTGGGCCTAGATTGGGGTATAAAGTGGTTTCTTTGGGGCATTTGTCGTGTATTTCTTAAGGGAGTTTGGTTGCTAATTGACATGGGTGTCGTTCCTCTACTTAATTGAGTTGGAACGTGTTGTATATTTCTATTAAAATTTTGAACGGGTCTTATGTTAGAAATTGGTCGAGAAGGAAACGGTCGCATTTGTTGTGTGATTTGTTGTGGTTTGTTGTATATTTGGGGAAATGCTGGAAATATTGGTTTTTGGATATACGTCTGTCTATGTTGTACAGGTGTGTTATGATTTGTTTTCGTATTATTTTTGTTTCTCAGGCTATTAATGAAATTCGACTGTATAATCTCGTTATCTATCCTATTACATTCCAACATAAGTGAATCAAGAGTATTAACACTAACTAATCTAAGATGTGAGAAGTAAGGTTCTATTACACCCGCTTTGAATGCTGCCACTGCATTTTGTTGATAAAATTCTTTCTTGTACGTTTTTACATCGTTTACTAAATCTTGTATATCTACATGTTCAATTAAAATCTTTAGCTTTTCTTTAATTACATTGAAATATTCCTGAATAGTTTGTGATTTAGTCATAAAGCTAGTATTTAAATCATTAAATAAAAGATTTTCTGAACGGGGGTCTGAAAACTGATTTTTTAAAGCAAATTTTATATTTTCCCATGTATGGTTTTCTAGACTAATTAACACGTCACGAGCGTTACCAGTGATTTTAGCTTTTATAAATTCAAGTAACATTCGATTTGCGTGTGTTTCGGCTTCTGGCCTTCTATAACTAGTAATATAAAGTTCGCATTGTTTAATAAAATAAGCAAGATGCTTCTTTCCACCGGAATATTCGGGGATCATGATAGCAGCTTGTGAAAATTCGGCAATGTGATTATTTGCCATTTCTAAATTATTTAAACTTAATTGATTAAAATTGTCTTCCTCTAATTCTAATATAGGTTCTCTTTTCCTAATAGGCGATCTATCTCTTATCATTACACAACATACATGAACAAGTAATGGTTGTTAAGTATTACAGGGTGAATTGAAAAATAGAGCGCGAATAGGAATTATTGAACAAAATTATATAAGGTATAAAAATAGATACGATATGAATGCACAGATAAAAATATTGGAGGAAACTTACAGGAAGCTCATTGGTACTTCTGCTATTGGTTTCTCGCTGATTTCCCTCTGGCAGTGTGGACTGACTTGCACCGGTGTGGATGTTCGATGTTGCACATAAACTTTTAGAAAAAAGACCGAAACTAATTTTACGAAGATTTAAAGCTTGCCAAAATCAGGTTTCGATGTGCAATACTGTTCTATGCAGCGCCAATTAGGTTTTTTCGTAGCGATTGTCCGAAAAAAGTAATTTATTTATTTAAGTGGTACAATTATTTCAGTCTTAAAATGTATTATAAAATATGTGATTCAAAACAACATGTGAACAACTAGAGTTACAGCGATTGAATGAATTAATGTTCTACAGAACTAACATAAATGCAAACGTCTGCATCAGCATTCTTACACAGGTCACTAAACTGATGATGCATGGTTTCAGGATTCGTCGTATTTTGTATGATGTTGAGAATATACAGGGATGTAACTATATATATATACATATATATATATATATATATATATATATATATATATATATATATATATATATATATATATATATATATTGCGAAATATAGTTACAACAAAAAATTTTTGAAGGTTTCTCCACCTCCGATTACTAGTCACCTGATCGATTTCTTTGTAAAATAAATATTCCCACGTTTTAACACATCCTAGAGATAACATAAGAATACAGATATTTCCGTCAAATTAAACTATGTTGATTTAGTTGTCGTTGATCTTCCCACAATTAATAGAGATCGACACCTTTTAGATAAGTTAATGAAGACAGTTCATAGACCTCGTCCGGCGATAAAAATACAATACACTGCAACATTTGCCTGTGACTAGTTCTCCTCTCTGTTTCGTTTTTTTACCTAAGATCCGGTATATAAAGTGATGTTAGTTCTTAAAGTAGTTAGAATCTTTCATCCACTGATGACGCTAACTTGGTTAGTAAAACGATCGTCAGGTCTTGTTTAAAATGTGTTGTGGTGCTTTGGGTTCTCAAAGTTTACTTATCAGTGCTCGCCATAGGTTCAAATCTTCACATAGTACAGACTATAATGTTATAATGTAATAGGTGATAGAGTTGCAGGGAAAAGCATATACAAAATGAAAAAACTTTACGAAAAATAGTTGGATAAAAACAAGAAGAATTTTGAGAGCTAAAGCGTCAAGTTCTCTTGCAATACATGGACTTTGAACTATAAATAGTTCAATTTTAAGTAAGTTACATCAATAGTCACCCTTTTTTTGTGGAATACGTTGCGGTGAAATTTAGTATTATTATTTTGTGTTGGCGCTTGATAAATGCCTTCTTTCACCGCAAACGATATAATTTCATAATGTAACAAATGGTGGAGTCGCAGGGCAATATAGTATAGAAAGAAAATTTAAAGAAGCTGAAAGCAAGTAGAATTTTGAAAGCTAGATATTAATTTGTGTTGCCAAACATGAACTTTTAACTGTAAATAGTTTTTTATGAGTGACAGTTATATTCACTTTTTTTTCGGCGGAATAAGTTGTATTAAAATTTAAAAATGTAGTAATATGGTGATTTGGCGCTTATTAATTCACCACAGGCTATAATTTGTTAATTTAGCAAATGGTGGAGTCACCGGGTACAATATAATATACAATTTTTCGAAATAACTAGAGCCTCGGTGGTTCAAGGGTAAGAACGTGTACATCTGAACTGAGGGGTAATGAGTTCGTTTCCCAGGGTTTTCCTTTCAGTTTTTCAGTAAATACTGTATAATTAAGATGAACCGAGGTTGTGGCATTGTCTTTGAGCAAGTTTAATGTCAGCACGTTCGCCCTTCAGAGGAGGCGTAAAGCCGTCAGTAACGTGTCGATGCAATGTTGGACACGTCAAAGATCCATACCACAGAAAGGCAGAGGTTCGGCAAAGTTTTCGGGTCAGTGAGGTAAAACTGCTCTCTGGCGTCGGTGATTGGCCATAATCGCGAAAATAGACCGACGTTAAAGAAAAAATAATGAATAATGAATAAAGAATAATCAAAATTACTAAAAAGCGTTAACTACAAACAAATTAAATTTTGAAAGCTTAAGTGCTGATTTAACTTACGAAACATGAACTTTTAACTATAAATAATTTTGATTCGACTAACTTACATTTATATTTAATTTAGTTTTACTGTGGCATGAGCTGCCTAAAAGTTTGATAATGTTGCTAATTTTGCGCTTATTTTCTCACAACTCAAAATTTTATGCTGTTATGGCAGAGTTGCCAGATACTTTAACGCAAGCTACAAATTTGAATAAAAAAATATAGGCTAGAGACATCGAATTCCAATGCTTAAATAAGGTTTTATTTGGCAAAAGATAGGGAGACGGTTCTAAACCTCTCTTTATATTTCTGACAGCTTGTTAACTTTAAGGGTGAAAAACATCGTTAATATAGGGACATAATACTCACTTGTGAACACTCTGTAGCTAATAGTTTGCATGTTTTGGTACATAAACAGTTTGTTTGTAATGCACAGTTGTAAAACCTTGGAAAGGCACCAGTTATACTTTCACTTTTGTTGTAGTTTGAGGTTTAATACCAATAAACAACCCTCTTCGTCTAAGTTCACTTGAAAAAATTAACCTAAGTCCAAAACAGTAAACAAATAAGTTGGAGGTTTTGTTTACATTATTAATGATAGCAATTGCCCTTAGGTATATACTGTCTCCTTCTCTCTTATGACAATCCATGTTTTTCTATGTGACAAGTTCAGTGAAAATTATTTATATTTTTGTCAGGAAAGAATCCTCACAAATTTGGGGTTTTCTGTCGGGGGCTGAAATCTGGTGGTGTTTTCTGCTTTAACTGCGTTAGCACTCACACCTCAGGGCCCAAAGAAGTTAAAGGACAAGAACTAAGTTTCAGATAAGTCCACGAAGTTTTTTTGTGTTTGTTTATTTTGTGTAACTTGAGTAGACCTACAATCAGATCATTATTAGGCTATACATACGTTGATGTTATAACATTGTCTTTGTGTGTAAACTCGAGCAGTCGATTGTAAGGGGGATCTCTGCATCTTTGTTAAATTAAGTAAAATTCATAATTACATCTCTGACACAGTAACACATTTTTACCATCGCTGGGTGTCAGCCTAAAATACAACAGGTAATTAATGTAACAATTCCTCACTTATGGTGTTGTGATTCCAGCTATTAAATTTCACTCACCGTTGATGTCGTTGTATTTATTTAACTATCAGATAATCAACTAAAATACTTTGAATAGAATAATTTATTAATTTATAAACTTCTAACCCCCAAAACCGTTCTTTTAACGTGTGTTGCACCTGTCACTAGAAACTAGAAGTAGGCAAATAGTCGTGAGCCTGGTACCAACTGCCGACGCTGAAGTTCCCAATTCCCGGGTGTAGCGTGAAACCATTCTCTATTATTTCTATTTTACTCTTCCCTGTGGTTTGTTTAATTTCCTTTCCTTCTTTCTTTATTTTTCCGAAAACGCGCTTTTCCTAAATCGTAACGGGCCAGAAGCCGGGCAAGCTTTTCATTTTTTTTTATTATTAAGAAAACCCGTGACAATAGGCTATTAACTGAAATTAGTTAATGTTCAACAAGTTCCTTTAGTAATCAATTTTGTCCGTTTCGAAGAATGCTGCGTTAAAATTTAGTAATATTATGTAACAGCAGAGAATCAGGTGTTCCTTGAAAGTTGAAACACCTTCCTTAAAATTCCTGGTGAACAAAATGTTACACGATATTAAAGTTTTTGAATTATTGTAGCGTTTCAAACTGGTAAAACTAACTGCAAAATGCCAGCTGTAGTATCCATTACATGGTCAATATATTTTGTTAAAAGTGGTTACTTAAGAAAAATACATTAAGTTAAACAGTCTCTAAAAAGCAGTATACTGGAAGGAAAAATTGAAAAATGTAAAAATTTTAAGTTTAATTTTTTTAATGTTACCGACAATATTACACCAAAACTCCTTCCCTAAAAATATTTTATTATCTACAAAGTAAGACTTGTGAAATATAAACTACGTACATATCTTGTCTACATTCTTAGACTTAGTAAACATTTTTACCTTTGGCACTGCCGTATCTAATGGTTATATATTTTAAAAGTGGCATAGTCTTAAGAAAACACTAATAAACGTATATGTACTCGATTTTTTTTAATTAACCCCTTTAATGCTACCTTTAGGTCCTAATACAGTTTTGAGGTAATTTCTTTATCTAGGTAGTTTTATTATTTATCCTGTTATAATACCAGAGATTTTATTGTATTTACTGCAACTTAGTAGTATATTCTATATATTTTTATTTGTCCCATATATCTGAATTATTTATACGATGAACGATTCATGTTTTTACTGTGTTCTCTGATTTAGTTCATTTTAAAATATACATCACAACACAACTGATTCTCTTATATGTTTGTCTGGAAAAATCGTATTAAGTAGATCGAGAAAAACTATCTTAATTAAATTTCTAAACAACATTAATAAACAGACTTCAAAAAATTTTAACATTAAGTAAGAGTTGATCAGTTGTTTTAATAAAATTTATAGAGTAGGCTCTGGAAGCAGGGTCACCTCATTTTTCTGTAAGAACCTTATAGCAACCCTTGCTACATGAGTATATGCGTTGTCTTGTTACAAAAGAGCCTTAATTAACCCTGTACGAGGGCGTGTGTTGTCTTGTTGGAAAAGAAGTAGGTATGGCAGTGCGACAGGCTGCAGTACGTTTCGTGTGTAATCATTTGCATTCAAATTCCTGTTGATAAAAACTAAAGATGACCTTCCACCGTATGTTGTTGCGCCCTATATGACAACCCTAGTGTGGGGGCCGTATGCCAATTCACAGCAAATTCTTAATCTCTGCGTTCCCAGTGTCTCGTCTTACTCTTTTGCGACCATCCTGAACCAAAAGGCAAAATTGGAACTCGCCAGAGAACACAACACGATTCCCTTTACTATCCCAATTAATTCCTGCATTGCATCACTCGGACGAGCAGTACAATGTCGAGGTGTCAGTAGGACACTATAAATCGTCTATACAAACGAAGCGCAACATAGCGTAGTTTCCGACATATCGTTGCAAGAGAGACTGCGTTGTAAAACCCCCAATCAAGCATTGCCAATCAATGGGGAAACTCTGTCTTTTAAAGCCGCAACATCCAAATGACGATCTTCTCCTGCTAAAGTTGCTTACAGCAGTCCGGTTCCAGAACAACGGCTATGGTTTCCTTCTTTAGACCATTTGGTCCATCACTGTAGCACAGTTGTCATACTACGTCTCATGTGGTTGGAAATTTGTCCGATTGAAAAATCGACTTTCCCATAACAACAATGCACTCCTTTAGAATTCACTTGAATGATTGTAATTCTGCCGTAAACGACGCCTAGCCATTATGATGTAATGACTTAATAAATTGAACACCATTCTCTACGAAATATTGCCTTAAACTGAAAGAAACGCCATTTAAAGAAATAATTTTTGTTGAACCAAAATAAAAACAAGTGTACACCTGTTAAAGTTTTTTTGTGCATACTGCTATTATTTCTTATCACAGCCAAACAGTGTAGTATAAAAAATTCCATTACAATTAGTCCATTTCGGATTTTTTGAAAAGTCAGTATATATTTTTTATTAATAATGATTTAAGAGTCAAAATTATAACACATTTACTATCTTAGATATAATTACAGGCTATTGTAGTGTAAAATTTGTGATAAGGGGTTTCGTAATAAATCAAAATATTTAGCTTGCGGTGACGTTATACCTCTCCAGCATATACTACGCACTTGTGGTCATTTTGGGTCATTTGCTACATTATCATCATACGTTGAATAGTGTGGGAAGCCATACCTATTACCAATAATAGGGGTTCCGCTATGCTAGTTTAGATCTCGGCTTATCGTATCCTGATAACCACATGTAAGCCATTCAGAAAATGTGTACAGGTGTTTCAAAAATATCTGCCAAAATTTGTAGGGCGTATAGTACACCCAAAAAATAAGGTTGTTTATTATATAAAACTATCTCCTGAAATGCACCCCTAAGGAGCTACAGTCCCTCTAGAAAGACATTAAAAATGGTTCTGTGGCATTTTCTTCAAAACTGATACAGGTAACTTAATGAAATGTTACACAGGGTCGTAGTTTTTATGATAAATATTTGGTAAAACCGTCATATTTCGTTCAGAGGCGTAACTTACAAGGGGGCTGGAATGACTTCATTTCGATATCTTTTTTGTGTGTGGTTTTATATATTTCTAGTGGGAAATCTTCTCTCAGCTGCACTCAAATTTCCCAAACACTCATCCAAAGTTAAAATCACATCAGCTTGTTCAGGATGCGTATAATTTGCCATGTGTTTTAACAAATAAATAACATAAATAGTGATGCAAATTGAAACATAACTTCCACATAGCTGTGATAATCTACGCTCATCAGAAAGGCATTCTCGTAAAATTAATTCAGGGTCCATGACTTGATCACAAAAAAATATTTGTGTTCGTGCACCCAAAAACTTCTGAGGCGTTATATTACTTCAGTTTTAACGAAAAAATGTCATTTTTTACCAACTCGCCCCTCATTTGTCCCCACCCCCTGACGCAATCTTACCCAAAACCAATTCTAAGCGTTCCTTTGTCAAGTGCTAACTGGATACTAAATTCGAAGATTGCATCGCAGCTCATTCGAAAGTTATTGCGCCTATTAACAGACAGGCGTACAAACCGAGCGACCGACTGACCGACAGACCGACAGACAAAAAAACTTTATTCCGGAATTAAATTTTCTATATGTTTTGGGAACTTTTACGTCGTTTTAGCAAAAAAATTCGACATTTATGTCACAGATATTCCGCCCTACACATTCAACCTCTAATTTAGTTTCAGCACAGAATACCAGATGTTTGATGAAATTGAAAGTTTTCTAATAAACACACCCTTAAACGTCATATTACTCAAGTTTTAACGAAAAATATAAATTTTCGGCAATTCATCCCCATTCATCCCCTGCCCCCCTGGAGCGATTTTACCCAAAAACAATCCGAACTGTTCGTTTGTCGGGAGCTCACTGTATACCAAATTTGAAGACGATACCTTAATTTGTTCTAAGGTTATCGTGGCTATAAAACAGATAGACATACAGACCGACAGACCCACAGAACGACAGACCGACATACCGACAAATCGACAGAACGACAGACCGACAGACTGACAGACAAAAAAAAACGTTTGAAAATCATGGTTTCTATATGTTTTGACACTTCTTACGGCGTTTAAGCGAAAAAAAAATTCCAATTTTTGTTGCCGATGTGGAAATATTTACACCGTGACATTAACAATCAGTCAAAAAAGGTCAATCTGACATCCTGCTCATTTGCGTAATTCATATCATGGCCGATTTAAAAGATTTTCGAAGGCATTTTGAACGAATGATTTCAAAAGCTTGAAAAGCACGTCAACATTCAACTGCAAATTCTCGCAAACGGTCGACGTTAAACGATTTTAGCCGGAATACCTTTTTTATGTGAAATAGAGGAATATTTTACATTTTCTATACGTGTATTAGATAAAACCACGCACAAAGAATATATGGAAATTGAACCATTCCAGTCCCATTTTAAGTTACGCCTGAATGAAATATGACGATTCTAACAAACTAGTAACATTTCTCGTAAAAAACCACGCCATTGTGCCAAATTTCATTAAGTTACCAGTAGTAGTTTTACTACTCATCAGTGCTCATCACAGGTTGCAATAGTCTTTCCCTCGAAGCCAATGCAACGGTGTTTCAGGCTGAAATGTACGCCATCCTGCACTGTGTGCGGGAGAACAAGAGGAGGGGCTACACCAACAAGCATATCTTCATAGCTACAATCAGCCCTGCAGCCCTTAAAGCACTAAGTAGCTAACGGGTAAATTCCTGGCTGGTGAGTAAGTGCCGAGACGAGACGAGCGACCTGGCTGGGCAGAATGAGGTGACCCTCATCTGGATTCCGGGTCATTCGGGGGTAAAAAGCAATGAAGAAGCTGACAGTCTCGCGAAGAGAGGGTCAGCAGAACTATTTATGGGACCAGAACCGGCTCTGGGCGTGACAAAGAGCACTGCGAGGGGAGCCATTAAGTCCTGCGTCAGAAACCAACACAAGGTGTACTGATCAGACAAAAATTATCCACCAGAAATCATAATTGCAGCTGGATGCTTGATTGTCATGCGTTAAAATCATGTTCCAAACTTACATGATTATTGGTCGTCAAATAAATCACTCGAAAATGAAGCCATAAAGTCAGCAGCATCAATTTTTTGGAATTCTCCTATTTTCATTTTCTTGTCCCAGCGGGTCAAATCTTGTATTTTTTTTTTTTTTTTTTTTATGTCAACAACACACCACGAGGGCTTACAGCCTAAATACTATCGTACCGTGGGTGTTGACAAGGAGGAAAGAGGCAGCTTGTTAATTCTGGACTTGAAGGTTTGGAGGTTCGGAGGAGAAGGAAAAACATGTGCCGGCAAGGAATTCCACAACTTGGAAGTCCTCGGGACAAAAGAGCGGGCATAACAAGATGTTCTGTGTCTGGTGACCTGGACAGTAAAAGGGTGCATTCGCTCTGTTCCCCTGGTAGATCTGCTGGGGGCAGCAGGTGGGGGAATTATGGAGGAAAGCTCCTCTGAGCAGTGCCCATGCAGATATCTATAAAAGAGAGAGAGGTCACCAACGGCACGTCGGTGGGCAAGGGATGGAAGCCTTTGGGTGAGGGTAGGGTCACCGATGAGACGTATAGCTCTCTTTTGAATGGAGTCCAGGATAGCGAGTGTAGAAGTGGCAGCTGCACCCCAGATGTGGGAGCAGTATTCGAGGTTTGGCCTTATTTGTGAAGTGTATAAGGTATGGAGATTAGTTGGTGAAAAGTATTTGCGAGCCCGGAAGAGGAAACCCAATTTCTTAGCAGCCGCTTCTGCAATTGATGTAACATGTTGGTGCCAATCAAGATTTCGATCCACAGAAATGCCAACAAGAGAAAAGGACTCATTACTTTGAATAACTTGGTTGTTCATTGTGATGGGTCTAGGGCTGCTGTATCTCTTGTGAGAAAGAAAGCAAGACTTAGTTTTGGTGGGGTTGAATTGTACAAGATTTCTACTTCCCCAGTCTAATATTTTTTGGAGGTCTACGGAGACAGAACCCTCCATGAGTCTGCGATCCTCATCTAATTGGGCTAAAGAGACAGGCTTAGAATATTGTATGTTTGAGTGGAGGGTGCTGTCGTCCGCGTAACTGTGAACTGGGTTGGATGTGCTAGAGAGGAGGTCATTGATGTGGAGAAGAAACAAAGTAGGGGCTAAAGCTGAACCTTGAGGAACTCCTGCATTAATTGGATACAGTTTAGAGGAATGGCCATCCACAACAACAGATATGCTCCTGTTGGAGAGGAAATTTGCTGTCCAGGTACAAAGTTTTGGTGGTAGGCCATAGGCCGGAAGTTTATTAAGCAGCGCTGCGTGCCAGACCTGGTCGAATGCTTTGGATATGTCTAGAGCAACAATCTGGGATTCACCGTGTTGTTCCATAGACTTGTTCCAAGAATGGGTGACAAAGGAAAGGAGGTCGGCAGTCGATCTGCGCTGACGGAATCCATACTGCCTGTCGTGGATTAGACTGTGTTTTTCAAGGAATTTTAGTAGTTCGGTGTTTATATACTTTTCCATCACTTTAGAGATGACTGAAAGGAGAGAAATAGGCCTGTAGTTGCTAGGAAGCGCTTTGGATCCTTTCTTGGGGATGGGTTGTACTCGAGCAGTTTTCCAGTTAATAGGGAATATGCCTTTATTGTAAGATATCTGAAACAGACGAGTCAGGACAGGAGCAAGTTCTGGTGCGCATTTTTTGAGAACAATTGCTGGGATCTCGTCAAGGCCAGAGGCTTTCCTGGTATTAAGAGAAGAGAGCATCTTTCGTACCTTTTTAGTTTTGAAAATGATATCAGTCATTTTATGCGCGACATTGGGGACTGTTGGTGGTTGAGCATTTGGAGGTGGGTTGAGAGTAGAATTTCCGGCGAACAACGAAGCAAAAAGTTCAGCCTTGCCCAGGGCGGTATTTGTGCAATCTGCAACAAACATAAACAGGCTCCGGGGAAATACTTTTAAAAAGACCTCCATCTCAGTACTGCCTTTATTACATGATATCAATGAAGCACAGATGTCAGCACCTTTGTAAATTTTCTTTCGCGGCTTAAAATTAATTTCACCTCGATCTCACAATTTTGTGCCTTTTATTTTATTAGTTGCTTGTATTTCTGCTGCGTCATCTCGTGGCATTTATATTTAGTCTTCATTTGTATTCAGGAGATTCTTTTCGTGTTGACTATCAGAAGAGAGTGTGTTGTAATGGAGTGTTTTCAGTTTCTAAATCGTTTTCGGAGTTGCTATTGGCCTCATTCGAGGGTTTCTAATCTGATCCATTGTCTTGGTGTTGTTAATAATTTCCAAAATGTATTTCAATGATCCTGTCAAACCAGAAGGTAGTAGCAAATCGTATTATATTGATCAACTTGTAGAATGTCTCAAGACTGCATTTCAAAAATCAAGATCAAAAAGGTCTACCAATCTATTGGTGAGTTCATGACTAAGTTCAAGGGGATACCGGCCCTCAAACAATACATACCTCTTAATCCAATGAAAAGGGGAATAAAGATTTGACAAAGCTGTGACGCTTTGAGTGGGTATGTGTACGAGTTCAATATATATATATATATATATATATATATATATATATATATATATATATATATATATATATATATATATATATATATATATATATATATATATATATATATATATATATATATATATATATATATATATATATATATATATATGTGCTGGAAAAGAAACCGAAATCACAGAAGGGACTTTGGGTGAAAGAGTGGTTACTAAATTAGCTGCTATCATAAGAAATCCCCATGTCGACCATCCATTCATATCAGTAACCCTTTTGAGGGAGCTACCCTATGCAGATGTAGGTACATGTATGTCGAACAGAAAAGATTTACCAAAACTGACGGATAAACTTAAGAATAAAGGTGAAAAGGTGAATACCAATTTTACTATAGCAGGACTCCTAGCTGCTCGATGGAAAGACGCTGAAGAAGTGCTAGTATTGAGCAACTGTCATACTTCTTGAACAATATAAGCTACAAAGAAGCAAAAGGATTGTCGAAAGCTTAACATCTCATGTCCAGAATCAATAAATTTCTACAATAAATGTAGACATGGGCGGGGTTGACTTATCCGATCAAATGGTAAGTATGTATGACATTGACAGAATGTTCTCAAAATGGTGGAAGAAGAACTTCTACAAGTTACTTTTGGGGTCAATAGTGGTGTGGTGGTAAAAAGGTGGTATGGCGTCGACAGAATTGTCATTAGCCACGCGTCAATAGTGAATGCATGGATTTTGTTCAAGGAAACTCAATATGAAAGAAATGTACCACGAATCACATTTATGGTGCCACTGGCAGAACAGTTAATGCCTCTAGGCAGAAAAGATTCACGTATCAAGTGGCGTAAGTGATTTGGAAGACCATCCAGTTCCCAAAATTTCCGAAATGTTGGCGATCATCGGCTGCTTCAAAGTGCTACCAGACGAAGATACCACAGATGTTATAACACTAATAAAATAAAAAAAAGGGCCACGCTTTCTTCCGAACAATCTGCTTTCTGTATTTCAAAATACCATAAATAAGATTGTATGAAAATAAATAAATGAATAGTTCTTTTTTCAAATAGTGTATTTTATTGCCTGGTGGGACATATATGTTCCATTCCAAAAGACTAGTCGGACATATAAATAATTGAGACTACAGCGTGTAAACTTTCACTAACTAGTACAATTTTAAAAGTTTGCAACTAAAAAATAGTCTGTATCGTAGATTAAAAAAAAGTCGGCGCGAAATGGTTAGAGGTGCATTTTAGGAAATAGTTTTATAGAACAAACTACATCTATTTTTGGGTGTACTATACGTCCTAGAAATTTTGGCAAACATTTTTCAAACACCTCGTAGGAACATATCTTATACTTAAAACTAGAACTTTTAGTGAAAATATGAAACGGATCTCAAATGATATATAAATATCTTCTTGCGCATATGCCAGTCTAGAAAAATATACAGATGTTTTTTCAGCTCGCCTTCTATAATTTATGTCTCTTCCTGGCAGTAATACTTTCTTTTGCGTACGCTTTCAAGACAGCAGTCTATGAGATATTTCGTAAAAAGTATGTTTTGCTCAGAATGGGCGACGTTATTTGATACGACTGGGAAACATGACAAAGTCAGGATTGATGGAAGGCAGCGTGGACAGAGTTAATTGCGTTAGGTGGGTTTTTGTGCACAAATACCACAACATGATAAATCATCTGCTTTAGAGTACTGGAGCATTAGAAATCCGTTTACTAAACATCCATTATTGGATATGACAACTTCCTATAATATGCCGTCAAACTAAATTACGTTAAAAGCATGCATGTTATATCAGACAAATGTCCGTGTAAACATTGTTGTCAGTTTTTATATTTATACCAGTAATTTATGTTCGAATATGAATGAACAAATGCGATATCAATTTCCTTAAGTTTATCTACATTTCGAGTAATTTTTGTTGTATAACGCTGCCTTACGTGCCGAAAAGAAAACCTACTTTATGCATAACCTGTGCAACGGGGACGCAAGAAACTTATACCGACAACTAAAATCACTCAATATTTGTAACAAACTAAAGCTTGTTGTACCATCTTAATAATCCAAACGTATGAATAAAACTAGGTGGACCTAATGTCCAACCTTCCAGCGGCCTAATAGGCAACAATCGTTTTCTCGAGACGTTATATAATGCTAATTACAATAATACAGAGCAAATAAGTTTTGTAGCTGTGGATGAGGATACGATTGTATCATGTTTGCAGGAAATTAAGAGTGGTCCAATTGGCATGGATGAAATGGGCATTAAAATGATAAACTTAGCAAAGAAATGGTTTAAGGCTGGCAATTTACAAAATTGTTAGTTACACAGCGCTATCTATAAAAATTTGTTTAAACTAGAGTCGTAGTGACAACATTCTACCTGGCCCTGCACCGAGATGGCGTCGCTGTCGTCTCTCACAACGTCTGAGCTTTTGCAATAATTTCGATTGTTTAGATTTTTATCTACGATTTGTTTAAATGGCATATCAGTACAGATAACGTCATCTGTCTTCGTCCAACATTGTAGATATTGGATTACAGAATCTGAGGTGATGTCGAGGATTATTTTATTATTAATTTCTAATAACTTTATTTTCCTTTGATCAAACGACTTGAAAATTGGTACACGACCACGTCTGTCTATGTTATTTTGAGTTGTAAATTTTTGTTAATCACTTAGAAAATTTGATAGATATTGCATTTTAAAAAATATTTTTTTAATTTTTATTAAGAAAAATTGGCTGCTAAGATTTGATATATATATATATATATATATATATATATATATATATATATATATATATATATATATATATTTGATATATATATATATATATATATATATATATATATATATATATATATATATATATATATCAGCTGGACACCATATATGCAGATTTTCAGAAGGCATTCGATAAGGTGGACCACGAGGTTCTTTTGAAGAAACTTTATATGTGTGGGTTTTCTCTAGACCTGATAGAGTTATTTGCATCTTATTTGACTAGAAGGGTACAATATGTGGTTTAGGGTGGAAGCGAGTCCTCATTGTTTTCGTCACCCTCTGGGGTGCCCCAGGGGTCAAATTTGGGACCTTTGTTGTTTTTATTGTTTGTCAATGATATGCCGAAAAGTATAGCTGACTCCCGTTGTTTGTTGTTTGCTGATGATTTCAGGACCTTTCGTGTTATTTCTAGCATTAGTGATTGTCAGGAACTACAGAGGAGCATTGATGCACTGTCAGAATGGTGTTTTGAGAATAGAATGTTCCTGAATATTGGGAAATGTTTTGTTTCTACTTTCACGAGATGTATTGCCCCTGTTGAGTACCAATATACGGTTGGAGGTGACCAACTTTTGCGTAGAACCCAGTTTGGTGACTTAGGAATTGAGTTTGACACTAAATTATCATTTGCGAAGCACGTGGAAAAAATTGCTACCTCGGGGTTGAAAACATTGGGCTTTATTGTGCGAAAGTCGAGAGGATTCAGTAGAGTTGAAACACTTAAAATTCTTTTTAATGCATATATATATATATATATATATATATATATATATATATATATATATATACGTCCAAAAATGGAGTATCTGTCGGTGGTGTGGAATCCTTTTTACAAGGTTCATTCTGATGTGGTGGAGAAAGTTCAGCGGAGGTTTGTTCGTTTTCTGCATTTTAAGTTTTTTGGATCTTATACCAATTTTACACCGTATGTGAGTTTGCTTGCTGTGTTTGACATAACCAGTCGTCAGAGCAGGCGCATAGCTGCTGACCTGGTGTTTTTGTTTAAAATCGTGAGGAACTTGGTAAATTTTTCTGATTTTTTGGGCAGCATTCAGTTTAGTGTTCCTCAGAGGGATAGTAGACTGGAGCAGCTGTTTTATATACCGAGGTGCAGAACGGAATAGTCTGTTCAGTTCTCCGATTTATAGAATGTGCACAAGTTATAACCGACTGTGTAAGCATGTTGACATATTCAACATGAATTTAAGAGCATTTAGAACGCATTGACTGAACCTATACATGCCTTACCTCGTTGTCCTGTTGACTTTGTTGGGTCTCCAAATTACTTGTACTGAATGAGATATTAATTTGGAATAAACAGAATAAATTTAACTATGATATTAGTTTCGTACAATTGATGGACTGCCTGTGAAGCCTGAAATGGAATCTAAGCTTGCCGAAATGTTGTTTTGTATTGCTATTGATTTGATGTTTGTAATAAGTGAGATTATAGAATTATAGGTGTACACCATAGTTATAGTTTATCTTGTTATGCAATACGTAAATGGTTTATAAACTGTGTATTTGCATAATGAATATATATATATATATATATATATATATATATATATATATATATATATATATATATATATATATATATATATATATATATATATATATATATATATATATATATTAACGACCTAATGAACTAGTTCCATCGCAAGAGCATAATAGCTTTTGCAGATGACACTACCCTCATAGAAAGAGCTGAAAAAAGGGGCGTGGTGAACAAGAAAGCATTGGCCAGTCTGGATGTTGCTGAAGCTTGGTTTGCGGCAAACAGTTTGGTTGTTAATTCTTGCAAAACCCAAAAACTAAACCTAAAACCAAAAAGTCCCCTGAACATGTTACTATTTTACTAGTGGGTTTTGTAGTTGATGACCATGCTTTCGTGGATTCCGCACATTAATGCGCTTTACCTTAAGCTGTCAACTGCCATCTTTTCCGTAAGAAGACTGAAAATGATTGTCGGAGAGAGTGCAGCATTGTTAACATACTATGCACATTTTCATAGTGTGGCGACGAATGACATCATCATTTGGGGTACTGTGGGTGGTGCATCAAGAGTCTTCCTGAAGCAGAAAAAAGCAATGAGGGTGTTGGCTGGTGTGCTTCAAACGACAAGTTGCCGGGATTTGTTTGTGAAGTGCGGAATCCTTACCATCCCGTGCGTGTACATTCTTTGCTGTCTGTGTTATCTCCACAGTTACCAAAGTGAATTTGTTAGGCACTCAGACCTTCACTACCACAACACAAGAAATAGGGACAAATTCATCACACCAAGGCAACGCTTGGCAAGGTTCCAGTCTTCCTGTGCGTTCACTGGCGTCAAATTGCACAACAAACTGCCGTTGGCTTTCCAGGAACCAGAGAGTAATATCTTTAAAAAAACTATAAAGAACTTTTTATTAAAAAACGCTTTTTATTCTATGGATGAATATTTATCCTGTCGCTTTTACTCATGTTTGTCGAAGTGTCTTACAGTAACTTACAACACAACTGTTGTGTTGTAATGGTTTATTACTTGTAGGTTTTATTGGATCTTCGTAGTCTTTAGGTGTTGTTTATGCTTATATTTTAGATGTAGACATGCCTTGTAAGCTTTGAAGGTAATAAATAAGTATGTATGTAAGTATGTATATATATATATATATATATATATATATATATATATATATATATATATATATATATATATATATATATATATATATATATATATATGTAAACATTTTTTTATCTGACCATGGAAATGGGTGTCAGAGGCCTTAATTGGTGCTAGTTTAAAGAAATTTTCCGAGAGTCTCACCATCGATACCTCTCTATTAGTGAATTTTCTTAATGAAAATTCACTAAAATGCAATGATTCAAAACTAAGCTAGCTGGCGTTTTTACGGAAAAATAATGATGTCACGCTGCTCAAAGTGCCCTAGAAATCAGAGCTTCTGGTGCTAAGGGTTTGGTCTTATCTATGGTATTAATTGATTTTTATGGCTAAAGAAACAAACAAAACACCGTTGCCACTGCGTAAATCCTACAACAAACATCAATGGTTATTAGTCGTGACAAAAAATATGACTGTAACCTGTTTTGCTAGTAAGTACACTTGGAGAACCCAAATCACCACAACACATATTTCAGAGACCTTACGATTGCTTCGTTGATCATGTCATCATATTCAGAGGAAGAAAAATTCTAAAATTAAACTACTGGCTACCGTGTATTTATATCGCGTCTAGGTAAACGAACTAGTCCGAAGTAAAATTGTCGTCGAAGACCCATCGTTTGTTTATTGTGTAGTGAAACTACGAAGTTGAAGACCTACTTCAATCTTCTGGTCGACAACTTTATGAGCCCTTATCTAATATAAGGATAATAGGTTTAAAAGGAACGGTACCGAGTTATTTTAGGAACCTGCACGTTCTCTTTCGATCTAGAAATTTGCTATGTGGATATTGAAGCTAGCCGACAACCACATCTGGCGAGACAAACACAATAACCTCCACTCATCTTTTTTATATAGAAAACTAAACCTTGGTGTGTGGCTCACATTGTTAACTCTAACAAAGAATAAATACTTTAACTAAAATACTACATAAAAATATCTTTATATTGATTTTTCGTAAACATTATTTATATTGACTTCAGAGATACACACAAAACGAAAGGGTCTTTAAGTCGAGACAAGCGTAGAGATTAGTATATGTATATACCGGCCGAGTTATTGACAGTAATTTATTATTCTACCTGACAAATTAGGAGTGTTTAAGTGGTCAAATGCAAAGTGAACATAAAGGACTTGAAATTAAAGGGTGCCGCACGATTCAATGAAGTTTTGTTCTTAATCGACCCTGATATAAAAATACTTTTTAACGAATCAAGCATAATTTGATGTCTTACATTTTTGACAAGTTTCAAATTTTCTTTGTCAATGTGGTGATTATTATCCCATATATGTTGTGCCACACACGATTTGTTCACCGTACCATATCGTAAATGTGCAAGATGTTCACGAAATCTGGTGTCCTTGTTTTTCCTAGTTTGACTTACGTATTTAAGATTGCAATCTTTGCAACTAATCTCATAAAGTTTGCAACCTTAAATACGTTGGTCAAACTAGCGGAAACATAGCCAGCAGATTTCGTGAACATCTCGCACATTTACGATATGGTACGGTGGACACATCGTGTGTGGCACAACATATATGGGATAATAATCACCACATTGACAAAGAAAATTTGAAACTTGTCAAAAATGTTAGACATCAAACTATGCTTGATTAATTAGAAAGTATTTTTATATCAGGGTCGATTAAGAACAAAACTTCATTTAATCGTGCGGCGCCCTTTAATTTCAAGTTCTTTATGTTCACTTTGCATTTGACCACTTAAACACTCCTAATTTGTCAGGTAGAATAATAAATTACTGTCAATAACTCGGCCGGTCTATACATATACTAATCTCTACGATTGTCTCGACATAAAGACCCTTTCGTTTTATATGTATCTCTTAAGTCAATATAAATACTGTTTACAAAAAATCAATATAAATATATTTTTTATGGATTATTTTAGTTGAATTACTTATTCTTTGCTGGAGTTAACGATGTGAGCCACACACCAAGGTTTAGTTTTCTATATAAAAAAGATGAGCGGAGGTTATTGTGTTTGTCTCGCCAGATGTGGTTGTCGGCTAGCTCCAATATCCACATAGTAAATTTCTAGATCGAAAGGAAACGTGTAGATTCCTAAAATAACTCGCTACCGTTCCTTTTAAACCTATTATCATAGGTTGTCGACCAGAAGATTAAAGTAGGTCTTCAACTTCGTAGTTTCACTACACAATAAACAAACGATGGGTCTTCGACGACAATTTTACTTCTGACTAGTTCGTTTAACTAGACGCGATATAAATACACGGTAGCTAGTAGTTTAATTTTAGAATCTTTCTTCCTCTGAAGATGTTGACATGGTCAACGAAACGATCGTAAGGTCTCTGAAATATGTGTTGTGGTGATTTGGGTTTTCCAAGTGTACTTATTAGTGCTCATCACAGGTTCCAGTTTTCACATAGGTCTTTTGCTAGTCTTTAAAATTAAATATCTGATTGTCATGGAGATCCTTGTGCGTTTGCTACAAGGATTAAAATGTGATTTCCACGAAAATGGCAACCTCATATATGGAATTAACGCAAGAGACCAAAAGCTCTCACGATTTTGATAAATTGAGGTCAGTGTCGATCGTGAAGTAGCCCTTATAAATTTCATAAAGGCTATTACACGACCATTAGGTATTATGTTAGTGGGCGGAAGATAATTTCGGTCAGTAAATATTTTCCGTGATACATTTTCTTGATGGATTGCTGTGCGAAGCGCTTTTCCTCCGACATAATTATTGCCGGCATCATCGTTTCGGTTTATTTGAGTTTGATTAGTCCTTTATCTGCGTCTTTTATCCACGAAACGAATGAAATATTAATGTTTATCGAGCGACGCAGTTCCGAAGGTAATTATTATTTTGTTTCACTTCAGAGTGTTCTTAGACCTTATATATGGAAGGTTGTGATTATGAGGGAAGTAATATGAATAAGTTTGTTTTCCTGTTTGACTTATTTTTAGAATTTAATTATGCCTTTGAAGTATTGCATGGTGTCTCATAAGGTAATTTGGAAATAACTCGACCAAATAAATGAGGTTTGTACGTCAATTGTAGCTTCCGCTTCCTTTGTTTTCTAGACATAGTTCGCGTAATTATGAAAGTAAAGCATTTGGCAGCCGTAAGGTAGTTACGCATACAGTGGTTATATAAAGACACTGTGGCCACGCGGTCTTGTCCGCCATGTTTTGTCCTTTATTGTACAGAGCCTTGTTGGAGGAACAGGAAGCTCGGAGCAAATACTATATAATGGCAATACGGGACACTCCTATGCTTTAGCATTGGTGATGTTTATGACAAACACAGTAGCGCCACCTCGCGTGAAGTACTGACAACTGAGCGGGTAATTTGAATTGTATATTTACCTACATATTCTTAATTTAGACAATTGGTTTATTATAGATGAATATAAGAACTTGTACCTGACAAAACAGTGAAAATTTTCTGATTATATAGTTATAAATAGAATTTGTATCAACAATCAGCTTGAAACCTAAATGATTTCAGCATGAATAATTTTGCAAATTTCTCTTACTCATAATCCTATTTCATCATAATTTAATGTACTACCTTGAAACCGTCGTTAAACTACTATTTCAAGGGTATGCATAGGAATATACTGAAAGCAGTTTCTGAGGATATTAAGTTACAATCTGTACTTACCTATAAATAATTGTTCTAGGTATAAAATGGTAGCATAGTACTCAATTTGCTATTTCTCTACATGAAAACTATCTTATTAATCTAATATTTTAAAATATGTAACTGATATACTTAGTACATAATTAAGAAATTGTGCAGATGAAAGGTGAGACTAACTCTTACTTCCGTGAATAAATCTATTATAGGACTGAATCTGCTATTGTCTCTTTAAAAACTTGTCTTGGAAAGATAATTAAAAGCCTTTGCCAAGTAACGTTCTCGAAAGGCGTAACATCAGTACTATCTGCTAGGGGCGCTGATATTCTTGAAATACGAAAACAGCCGGAGTGTCCTGCATTGTCATTATAAAGTATTTGCTAGGAGTATTTCTGTGTTAATCTACGCATCAGCGAGAAAAATGGATAGAGTTCGCAAGTAATAATGATGAATGAATAGTGTGATAATTCATTGAGTGAGTGTCTTTTTAAATAGAAAACGTAAATTGAAAGATCCTTTTCGATTCCCGCATATTCCAAATCGACTGTAATTGTCAATTGGACCGCGTTATGTATCACTGGACCAAAGGCCATTTCGTCATTTTTAAGGTAATATTGCCATCTAGTGTAAAAATGCATAACTTACCTAAGAACAAATTTAGTTATCATGGAAGTTATGCATCACAAGCAGCCTAAATATTATCATACCGTGGGTGTCGACAAGGGGGAAGGAGGCAACTTGTTAATTCTGGACTTGAAGGTTTGGAGGTTTGGAGGAGAAGAAAAAACACGAGCCGGCAAGGAGTTACATAACTTGAAAATCCTCGGGATAAAATAGCGGGCATAACCAGGTCTGTGTCTGGCAATCTTGACAGTAAAAGGGTGCATTCGTTTTGTTCCCCTGGTAGACCTGTTGGGGGCAGCAGGTGGAGGAAGTATGGAAGAAAGCTCCTCTGAGCAGTGCCCGTACAGATACCTATAAAAGAGAGAGAGAGGGAGAGAGGTCACCAACGACACGTTGGTGGGCAAGGGATGGCAGTTTTTGAATGAGTGTAGGGTCACCGATGAAATGTATAGCTCTCTTCTGAATGGAGGCCAGGATAGCGAGTGTAGAAGCGACAGCGGCACCCCAGATGTGGGAACAGTATTCGAGTTTTGGCCTTATTTGTGAAGTATATAAGGTATAGAGGTTAGCTGGTGAAAAGTATTTGCGATCCTGGAAGAGGAAACCTAATTTCTTAGCAGCCGCTTCTGCAATTTATGTGACATGTTGGTGCCAATTGAGATTTCAATCCACAGAAATGCCAACAAGTGAAAAGGACTTATTACTTTGAATAACTTGGTTGTTCATTGTGGTGGGCCTAGAGCTGGTGTATCTCTTATGAGATAAAAAACCAGACTGAGATCTTGTGGAGTTGAATTGTACAAATTTTTTACTTCCCCAGTCTAATATTTTTTGGAGATCCACAGAGGCAGAACCCTCCATGAGTCTGCGATCCTCATCTAATTGGGCTAAAGAGACAGGCTTAGAATATTGTATGTTTGAGTGGAGGGTGCTGTCGTCCGCGTAACTGTGAACTGGGTTGGATGTGCTAGAGAGGAGGTCATTGATGTGGAGAAAAAACAAAGTAGGTGCTAATGCTGAACCTTGTTGTACTCGAGCAGTTTTCCAGTTACTAGGGAATATGCCTCTATTGTAAGATGTCTGAAACAGACGAGTCAGAACAGGAGCAAGTTCTGGTGCGCATTTTTAGAGAACAATTGCTGGGACCTCGTCAATGTCAGAGGCTTTTCTAGTATTAAGAGAAGAGATCATCTTTTGTACCTCTTTTGAATTTTACGAGCATTATCGGTGCATATTCCTACGCAATTTTTCCACTCTATGTTTGCCTCGTTTCGAAAATCATTTAAGATAGCAAATAATGCAAGAACTGTTACTTTAAGTTCTACTGCTTTGCAAAATAGTAGTTATTTTAATTACAAAATCGAACAAAAGCAATTAATTGAGTATCTTTATTGCTATCTTCTGCCTAATCAAGCTGAACTGAAAAAAATTACCACGCAAATTCCCAAAAAGCTGATGCTATATGTCTTTAGCTATAGCACCAATTCGACGGGCAACAGTATTATTTGATATGAACTGCAATTTTTCGGCAAAATTATACCCAAACTTAGTTTTTACGATCAGTGAGGCTTTTTACATCTGACTATTTGATAATTAACTTTTCATTAATATGTCATTTTCTTTTGAGGTTCGATTTTAATTTAAATTACCTTTTAAATACTCCCTCCTACTTGGTAATAAATTAGTGTAAATAGAGAACGGAGTATCAATCCTTACCGCCCCCGTTCAAAGTAAGGAAACAGGGTAATCTTAGAGAGTGGAACGCTTGTTTCTGCCCCTAGGCTTAGTTGGACTTAAATATCTCTATTGAAGTCCACCTTGGCCTAAGCTGCACTACATCTAGCAACTTAATAAGTAGGTGTACCCAGTAGGTAAGCCTTCGTGGCAGAGCGCCAACCGCCTCTTATAATTAATTTGGACGCCAGCGCCCGAGCATTAGAATCAAATTAGAAAACCAACAGAAATTCTAAGTGGTATAATCCGTTGGAGACAAAAACACACATCACAATAGGACTTGGGCAGTCGTGACCAGCAACACAACATAAAAATAAATGCAAAATAATCACATAACATACATATTCTGACTAACTTTCCTTGCCCATCATAATTTAAGCAAAGTTTCGCTAATACAGAGGTCACGATGAACAGCTTTTGAAAAAATGTGTTCAAATGAGCGCGACTTTGGGTCCCTAGAACCCAAAACCAAGGTCCGTTAACTTTATATGTTTATATATATATATATATATATATATATATATATATATATATATATATATATATATAATATATATAGGGTGTCCCACGTCGAGTAATGTATTAGATTGTATCCGAAAATATACATTTTTAAATGCTAAAAATTTGTATACATGGGTTTCCGAAGATGCTCTTTTTAATGGAAGTAATTTCCAAAATGGCGGACTTCCGGTTATAGTGTAAATAGATATAAACATCCTTATTTCAACTAAAACACCCTGTATATTATTGCATTTTTAGAATACTCATCTAATTATAGGTTAAAAGTTATTGGGGTATGCTCTACCTATCTTCAACTGTTTTCGAGTTATGTTAATTTATGTGAGAATTCTGTTCAAGGGGAGGCTGACTTAATGTAGGTGATTTCGTGTCGTGTTAGGATGATGAAGATTATTAAATTTGTCAGACACGTTCCAAGGCCATTAAACTTCGACATGATTGTGAGGAAAAATTGTTTCATATACAGGGTGTTTTGTAGGATGTATTAGAATTTGATGTGCTTTAAACTAGAATAACTCATTTATTTCAAATAGAACACTCTGTATATTATCTTTTCATTCAATAGAGGAGATAATTGTCTTCCAAACTGTGTTAGCATTCCCTATACCTAAAGTTGAGAATTGTCGAGATATTTGCGGTTAACCAAAAAAAGACAAATTTAGGAGTATGTCTAAAATCTGTATGAAGTCTAAGAGTGCTACATACCTATGTGATGTTTGACATTTTCACGTTTATTGTCAGTTTTATATTTATGTCATTCACAACATGAGTTACTTTGTCTTTGTTGTCTGAATTAATAGGAATTCTACGTTATAATGGATAATGCCAGCTATTCAAACGAACAATTGCAGAATTTATATTATTTTCATAGAGAGTGCAACAGAGTGGTCTGCAGAACATGTCGGCTGTTTAATGATGGGTATTCCGGTCCTCGCCAATGACTACGATGAAATTCAGACGTTATGAAACCAATTTCTTGAGATCAGGAAGTTGCACGATTAAACAAACATCAAGATCAGTTCCAGTTACAGAAGACGAAGACACACAAATTTCTGTGTTGTCTTATTTCGAATCTCATCCAAAGGCGTCAATACGTTCAGCTGAACATGACATGAACATAGCACGTTCCTCCATACAGAGAATATTGTCCAAGCATAAGATGCATAATTATAAATTTATAAGTGTACAAGCTCTGGAACCGAACGACCCAGCCCACCGAATTGAATTTTGTCACACTCTCCTTGAAAGACACCGCAACGATCCTTTATTTCTGAAAAGCATAATTTGGACCGACGAAACAAAGATGTCACATGAAGGAATATTTAGCAGACATAATATTCACTACTAGGCTCAAGACAATCCTCATGTCAAAAGATAACGCTGTTTTCAGAAAAAAATCAGCTTCAAATCGTTTGCTCTTCTGATGGATGATAAAATATCGTACTGCATTTACGATAATAATCTGACAGCTGTGCAATACCTAGAGATTTTGCGAACCACTCTTTCTGATTTCTTTGACAATTTACCACTTACTGCATATGTGAATTGTTGGTATCAACTAGATGGGGCTCCTGCGCATTATTGAGCAGAGGTGAGTAGCTTTTTAAATGATGAATTCGGAGAGAGATGGATGGGACGCGGCGGAACATACAATTGGCCCCCACGATCGCCCATCCTCACTCCTCTGGATGTTTACCTATGGGGTAAATTGAAATCAGATGTTTATGCGACTCCAGTCAACACTAGGGAAGAACTTGAAAATAGAGTCCGTAATTGTTTGGATAATATTGATCCCGCAGAAATACGGCGTACAACAAGTGAAGCTGTAATACGCTTAGAGCGATGTATTAGTGTGAATGGTACACAATTTAAACAATATCAATCATGAGTTTCTTGGCTAGTCATAATCATTTTCAACTTTCAATACTTTTGGGTATTCGCTGTTATTTGTTGAAATTTAATAAATATTAATTTTTTTTTTTTGTAAACCGCAAATATCTCGACAATTATCAACTTTAGGTATAGGGAATGCTAACACAGTTTGAAAGAGAATTATCTGATCTATTCAACGAAAAGATAATATATAGGGTATTCTATTTGAAATAAATGAGTTATTCTAGTTTAAAGCACATCAAATTCTAATACATCCTAAAAACACCCTGTGTATGAAACAATTTTTCCTCACAATCATGTCGAAGCTAAATGGCCTTCGAACGTGCCTGACAAATTAAAGAATTTTCAGCATCCTAACACGACATGAAATCACCCTCCCCTTGAACACAATTCTCAAATAAATTGACATAACTCGAAAACAGTTAAAGATAGGAAGAGCATACCCTAATAACTTTTAACCTAGAATCAGATGAGTATTCTAAAAATGCAATAATATACAGGGTGTTTTAGTTAAAATAAGGATCTATTTACAGTATAACCAGAAGTCTGCCATTTTGGAAAATACTTCCATTAAATAGAGAATCTTCGGAAACATACGTATACAAATTTTCAGCACTCAAAAATGTACATTTTAAAAAATAATCTAATACATTACTGGACGTGGGTCACACTGTATATATATATATATATATATATATATATATATATATATATATATATATATATATATGTATATATATATATATATATATATATATATATATATATATATATATATATATATATATGTATGTATGTATATATCCGAGCCATAACTCAAAAAATACTAAACTGATTTAAATCAAACTTGTCAAAAATCTTATTCGGACGAAAAGCGGGGTCGAGTTCGTTAATCAGCCTTTATGCTCAAGTTTTGCCGGTGGAAACTCGGGGATCATTTTTTGAAAATGCTTTATTTTTGTAAGTGTCAGAGTAACTGAATGAGACTTTCAGTGTGGCTAGAAATAGTGCAAGAAAACCTATGTTGTGAATTTAAAGTAATTTGGTATACAATATTGTTTTTTTTTCCAAACTAAGAATAAAATGCCAAAAACATGCGTTGAGACGACTTAGTGGTTAAAGTCCAATTCCTCACAGATTAGTTAAATGCCACGCGTTGATTCATTCATACAACAGGTATAAACCATACATCAACGGTAACCAAACTAAATATATACCAGGCCTAAAACTTACTACCCGAACCAACAATCGTGAAACCTCGGCTGCAATTATGGAAAATGACAGACGATATGAAATTAAAAATTTGCCAAGTGATTGTTATTTAACTGGGGGATTCAATCAATTATTAAAATACACTATATTTGTAGCTTTATTACCGACCCTAAATATAGTTTTAGCGCAGCACAGATATATAGTACTGTCGCATAATATATCATAAATGTAAACAAAGCCACGTCTCTATAAAAATGATTCTAAAATAGTTTATTTTATCTTTAAACTGAAACATAAGATCAAAACAATCGTGGGATGTGTTTAGATGGTAATTATACTAATTCTGTAATTAACTGTTACGTATACTTTGAATATAATATGCCGGGAATGGAGCCGATCTAAAGTATCACGCAAATAAGACGTAACTTGACGTTAGGGGGCATCGCGATTGCCTCCTAAGCAGAATGTTACGCGATCGATTCCAGCTCGATGAATGTATGTTTTTTTTATCTTTTATTTTGACATTTTGAGAAACAATAGTGCTGCCCAGATTTCATACGGGTTGAACAAGATCTCATTTTTGTTAAAAATGCCTGAATAAGTTTGTCACCTTTGAGTGTGAAATTATAATTTTGTTATTGTTGATATTGAAAAAGCCGGTTTGATTCAGTTCAGTTCAACGAAATCATACCGGCGATTAATAAGGAAAATTAACTGCTACGTTTCTAATTTGGCAGACACTGGACTTCTCTAAATATGAATTAAGTTTTCTTCTAGAAATCTTTTGTATAACTTTAATGAAATTTGTATTACAAGTTTCTTTTGAAGAGACTTACACTATCCCCAGATATAGAAAAATTTAGTTCTTTAGCTTCACAGGAAATTGGGTTTTGGACATTGTTCGCAAAAGAGTTAGAACGCAGGATTTTTTTATAATAGAGAGATATCGATGGAAAGAATTCTTCAAATGTACGCGTATTAGGGCCTATAAAATCTATCTTCAAGGTCTGTGTAAGTTTTAAGTATTAACTTTACTAATATGCTGTATAAGAATAGTGTAGACGCCCTCGTGGCGCAGGTTGCTAGGTGCCAGCCTGCTAAGCGAGAGGTCCCGGGTTCGATTCCTGGGCGAGTCAAGTTGACTTTGTCTGGAAAATTTTAAAAATATTGAATGATAGGAAATGAATGTGCTAATGGCCTGAGATGCCGCAGCCAATAATATTAAATAAATAAAAAAAAAGAATAGTGTACAATTCTTATGGAAATTCGCTACTATAACGCACTTGCTGCGTCCCGAAACTTTATTGGTTTATACTTACTACCGCGTATTTAACAAATATAGTACGATTGGATAGGCTCTGTGACACGTAATTTGCATTAAACCATAATTGAAATTTGTTGTTGATCACCATTAACAACCATAACTGAAAATTTAAAATATTATCCTAAACGAAAATATTTTCCCATTTATTTTCCACCTCATTTTGTGAACATGTTCAGTCTCATTAAACCACAACAACATTGACCTCGCCACTGAATTATCACATGCATATTACATACAGAACTCGTTCAATATTGAAAAGCTCCACACTTTAATATTTCAGTTATGCCATGTCAAATATTTATCAAACAATTCAGCTAGCTAGTCGAAATTAAACGGTCCCCATTATTGTAGTTATTAATGCTTGTGTCTGCATTGTGTTGGTCTTTTATGCATCGCCAGTTATATGAAATACTCAAAGTTCTTGCGCTCTATCATGAAAATCAATATCCAATCGCCACGTTCATTTGTTGAGTAGACAGCACCCTTTAGAAATAAATAGCGAAAAGGAACCTGAATTATTAAGATAGCCTATGCTTAAGATTAAAATAAAATCTATATTAAGAATTGTGAGCGTTTTGTAATTATTAAAAAGATTTTTGGGGTCACTGGGATGTTGACAAAAAGTCGTCTTGATTACTGCTTCAAGACGCATCATCCTGCGACCACAAGCATGATTCGTTATCTCCACCAATTTTTTTAGTGAATTTTCTTTTTAAAAAAATTACTATAGTATACAGGGTGTTTTCTAATTGGATGTCAATATTTAAAAGGGTGATTTTTGGGTACATTGTAAGAAGAACATATGTCTTAAACGTCTTAACTTTTGAGATACAGGGTGGCAAATTTTTTAAAAATAAGTACTTTTTAATGATATATGTAATACCACTCTAGATATTTTAATAAAATTTGGTATACAGGTACTACGCATCAAGAGGCTTTTTTCATGTACCACATTTCTTTTTATCTCCACTAGTGACGTTCGTGCGGATTTTTACCTGCAGATTTTGGCAGACACTAATGGTACGCCACTGATATCTCTTAAAATAAAAATGATATTTGAAATTCCCATTCATTTCTCAGCAAACATGATTTCTTATTAGTGAATTTTCTTAAAAAAAAATCACTAATGAGGAGATCTCGACTTTTGAATTTTGAAAAAATTTCTTCAAATGAGCGCGATTTAGGACCCTTGGAACCCAAATCCGAGGTCGGTTGCAGACTTTATATGTTTATATATATATATATATATATATATATATATATATATATATATATATATATATATATATATATATATATATATTTATGTGTCACACCTATAACTAAAAAAATAATGGACCGATTTTGTTAAAATTAGGTAAGTACCTTCCTTTCGCGAGTGGCTTGGACAAGTTCGTTACCCAGGAAAATCCGTCGAGGTTTTCCCGGAAAATTTTGTGTTTCCTTTCGAAAAAAATTTATATCCCCGGAATTAACAAAGTAAGGGCAACTAATTTGATGCACGGGTTTATATAATTATAGGTAAGTTACCTACCAAAAGTTAGTGCTGTAGGTTAAAGGACAAAAAAATTACAGGCATTTAAAGAAAAATAAATTTTGGTTTTCCTCAAAACGTCAAAGTCGCGATTTTAAACGTCAAAATTGTTAATACTTAGGCAATGAACCTGAAATTAATATGATCTATGGAAGGAAAATGTCTCAAGAATAATGTTTTACAAAGCCTGGGCTCATAGTTTCAATCGTCACTGTCCTTCATTTTACTAAAATATTCCCAAAGTCGCGACTTTAAACGTCAAAATTGTTAATACTTAGGCAATGAACCTGAAATTAATATGATCTATGGAAGGAAAATGTCTCAAGAATAATGTTTTACAAAGCCTGAACTCTCAGTTTCAATCGTCACTGTCCTTCATTTTACTAAAATATTCCCAGAAAATTCATTTCAAATAGACCCTTTCCCTGATGCTTTAGCAGTAGTGTTGGCTATAGAGTTTATCGTTTAATGGTATATCATTTTTGTCGAATTTTCGTAAAAAATCATTAAAGCGCAATATATTCTTTATTATGCAAGTTACGAAAAAAAGTTGTATACATTAATTGTAGGGTGTCTTAAGCTACATCTTAAAAAATATTTCCACAATTACAGGGTGGCTCATAAGTCATTGGTGATTAAAATTTTCTTTTTTTTTTAGTGAATTTTTTTAGTGATTTTTTTTAATCGAACACGCCCTATGTTATTGCTTTTTTGTATTTTCCTTCGAAATATAGTACATCTTTGTAAGAAAAGAAATTCGGGACGCAGCAAGTGCGTTATGGTAGCGAATTTTCATTAAATGCATCAAATTTTGAATCAATTTGCTTTTAACCTATAAGGTTGACCAGAAAACCAGTTTTTTCGGGAACAATTTAAGTTTACTTTCGGAAATTTTTGTTCATTTTCAAACAATAAAGTTATTTTGATGAAACATGGCACATTGTTTCTAATATATAGATTATACTGGTAACAAAATTTGGTGCCTGCTTTCTTAAAAAAACATATTTGCTATTAAAAACATTTTTATGAAAATTCACTACCATAACGCACTTGCTGCGTCCCGAGTTTCTTTTCAGTCCGATACACGGTTTTAACCTAAAAAAATAAAATCTATTTCTCTGCATTGCCATAACAATATCGTTAAAAGTCTGGACGCAGCAAGTGCGTTATGGTAGCGATTTTTTTTTATATCTTTAATAGTAAATGTCTTTATTTGATGAAAGCAGGCATCAAACTTGGTTGCCTATATAGTAGAAACAATGTACCATATTTCATCGAAATAACTTTATTGTTTGAAAATATATAAACATTATTTAAAAGTTGGATGCAGCAAGTGTGTTATGGAAGTTAATTAACAGAAAAATGTTTTTAATAGCAAATGCGAGCAGGCATCAATCTGATTACCGGTATAGCCTATGTAGTAGAAAAAATGTACTATATTTTATCAAAATTACTTATGGTTTCGTCGTGTGGATTTTCCTTCCCCCTCGCTGCATAAACTACAAGAAAAATGTCTTGTTCGTACCCGCCAAGGAAGTTACGGCACCTGGGGGGATAGGTGTGTTGTGCGGGGTAGGCATGGTTTAAGGGGGATATGGCTTCGAGATGTGAAAAATACAGCTCTCAAGCCAGTTTTTTAGAATTTTCTGCTCATATTTCCTCTTTACTACCTACCCCGCTCAGCACCCCTACTCACTCTTGGTCCCGTAACTTACTTGGGGGGTGTGAACAAGAAATTTTTCTTGGGGTTTGTGGATCCGGGGGGGGGGGTAGGCAGGTTTCTGAAAACAGTTTTTTGAAAAGCTACAGAGGAGGTCATTGATGTGGAGAAGACACAAAGTAGGGGCTAATGCTGAACCTTGAGGGACTCCTGATTTAATTGGATACAGTTTAGAGGAATGGCCATCCACGACAACACAAATGTTCCAGTTGGAGCGAAAATTTGCTGTCCAGGGACAGAGTTTTGGTGGTAGGCCACAGGCCGAAAGTTTATTAAGCAGCGCTGTGTGCCAGACCTGGTCGAATGCTTTGGATATGTAGAGAGCGACAATCTGGGCTTCGCCGTGTAGTTCCATAAACTTGTTCCAAGAATAGGTGACAAAGGAAAGGAGGTCGTCAGTTGATCTGCGCTGACGGAATCCATACTGCATGTCGTGGATGAGACGGTGTTTTTAAGAAATTTAATAATTCTGTGTTTATATAATTTTCCATCACTTCAAGCACGACTGAAATGAGAGAAATAGGCCTGCAGTTGCTAGGAAGCGCTTTGGATCCTTTCTTGGGGACGGGTTGTACTCGAGCAGTTTTCCAGTTACTAGGGAATATGCCTCTATGGTAAGATGTCTGAATCAGACGAGTCGGAACAGGAGCAAGTTCTGGTGCGCATTTTTTGTGAACAATTGCTGGGATCACGCCAAGGCCAGAGGCTTTTCTGGTATTAACAAAAGAGAGCGCCTTTCGTATCTTTTTAATTTAGAAAATGATATCCGTCATTTTATGCGCGACATTGGGGACTGTTGGTGGTTGAACATTTGGAGGTGGTTTGAAAGTATAATTGCCGGCGAATAACGAGGTAGAAAGTTCAGCCTGGCCCAGGGCGGTAGAAGCAATTTAATCCCCTGAAACAAGAGGTTGGAACGTGCTCTTGCAGAAATTGTTCCCAATAGATTTTTCAAGAGTCCAGAAGGATTTGCTGCCATTGGAGCTTGAGAGGACTTTGTTTTTGTGTCGTTATTAAACGAGTTTGTGTGTCAGAAAGGATGCGGACATAGCGGTTTCTTGCGTCGTTAAATGCTTGACGGTTTTCTTGACTGGGATTGTGTAGAAGCGTTTTGTGAACTTTGACATTTTCAAGTCTGACCTTGTCGCAGGATTTAGAAAACCAGGGCTTTTGAGTGGCTGAAGAGGTTTTCTGCGTACGTCGAATAAATAATTCCATGCCTCAGGATGAGAGAAGCAGACAGACGCCCATGGAAATGAGGAAAAGTAATCCCGCATTTCGTTCAAGTTCGCGGAGTTGTAGTGCTAAACGTACGTGGGTTGTGATGACTGTGTGTCCTCGCGTTGCATTGCGCAGGAAGCAGTGACCATGCCGTGGTCTGAGCGACCAAAGGGGACCGTGATTGATGTCTTATAGCATTCACGATTTGCAGTAAGAAGGATGTTCAAGGGATTTGAGCCTTGTGTTGGGATACGAGGAAAGTATGTAGGTTGCTGAACCATATTGGCTAAATAATTGCTGACTGCGAAGGTCTCTGCTGCTCTCCCTTGTGGATTGGTTTTTGAAGATCCTAGTCATTCCTTATTACGGACATTGAAGTCACCGAGTATAGTGACCTCGGAGGAAGGATATTCAGAAATCAGATGGTCGTTTTTTTCAGAAAGGTAGTCGAAGAGCTGGACAAACTTATTCAGTAGGTGACCGGTAAATGCAACAGATGAATTTAGTTGCAACCCTGGAAGAGAGATTAATCCAATGTATGTCTTTCTTCCAGCTTCCAAATTGGGGAGTCTGGTGCAGGGTAGATTGCTACGGAAGTATGCGCATACACCTCCATGCAATCTAAAGAAAGTAAAGAGCTCATACCCCGGGAAATTAAGGTGATTAGTAGCTGTTTTGGCACGGATTTGGATTTCGGTGAGGAAGAGGAGTTGGGGCCTATTAGCATGGAGGAAATGGTGGACGGAATTCACATTATAATTTAGGCTACATATATTCGAGAAGGATATGTTAAATATTGATGCCGGCGCCCGCTGCGCACCCCTTTCCCAGAGATCCGAATGGAGGGGTATTTTATCTCTGGAATCTTTTGTACAAGGAGGAGCCATCATCATTTTTGTTTATAAGGGAAACCAAATCATACACCAGAACCGGAAACGTCCGTTGAGACTTCACCGGTCCCTTGATGTAAGGGCTGGTATCTCCTCGGGCGTGAAATAAATCCTTCCTTATCACGTAAGGGAAAAGTACATTACCAGCTACCAAATATATATATATATATATATATATATATATATATCGTCGGTAAACTGGTGAGCTGTTTGGCTTTTTTTTTATTGGCCACCCTCCACAGCTTGCATCAAACGCTATTTTTCACCTATGGAAATTAACACACATTAATATTTGAAAGAAGATTGCTAACTCATATATATATATATATATATATATATATATATATATATATATATATATATATACATATGTGTGTAATGTACATTATGTATGTATTTCATTCATGTAAACAAAGGACATATCTGTGCCTAAAAGAGATCATCGGCTTCAAATTATAGAATATCAGCAAGCAAGATGCCATTGCTACAATTTCGAATTACCTAGGGGACGAAATCGCATTGATTTTTCAATTTACCGACGGGGCTGGGAAAAACTTTAACTTCCTACTTAACAAGTCTCAAATTATCGAGATCGACTGTAATTTTCTACGGTACATACTGATAATTTCAAATCAAGATGCTAATTGTCCTTGAACATGTAACTTGCAAATTGGGCTTATCTTTGAAATGTTTGTTTTAAAAGAGGTTTTACATTCAGAGAAAATGCATATTAAAGACAGCATCATGGTGAAGGCGGTATAATGACATCCCACTAAGCACCAACAAACGCCGGCGTAAATTAAATGCAAAATCGAAACCACGTCGCTTTGAAACTAACTCTTGTAAGCCGAAGTTTTAAAGGTAAATTTTCATAAACAAACAAGGCAGTATAAATATGCATGGAAGGAGAGACTAAACAACTGCGGGGATGGAAAGGCAAACTCAACAATTCACTTTACGAGTATCACAATTTTGAGGCATTAGCACCTCATTAAGCTTTAGATGGGTTGGGAGATATTTCAAAGTGTAATTCGTTGTGTATTATTTCAAAGACAGTTTCAGTTCTTCAAAGTGACAATTTATGGAAGGCCGTTGATGCAAAATGAAATCAACATTGAATCATGAATAAACTTAACTTTTAAAACAAATGTGTTTTAGATCAAGAGTAAAAGTAGACTTCACACACACATGTGCTAAGTAGCTGCTTTTTGTAAACAATTTACTATAAGTGATTTTTCTTTAAAAAAATCATTAATGAGGAGATCATTACACTTGGAGAACACAAATCACCACAACACATTTTAAAAGACCTTACGATCGTTTATTTTCCATGTCAGCATCTTTAGAGGAAGAAAAAACATATCCGGGGTGACTTTAAATTTTATATATATATATATATATATATATATATATATATATATATATATATATATATATATATATATATATATATATATATATATATATATATATATATATATATATATATATACATACACCGATAACTCAAAAAATAATGGACCGATTTTGATTAGAGTTGGAATACCTTCCATTTGCAAGTGGCTTGAATAAATTCGTTAAGCAGGAAAATCTGCCTAGGTTTTCCCGGAAAATTTTGTATTTTCTTTCGAAAAAAAATCATATCTCCGGAGATAACAAAACAAGGGTAACCATATTTGGTATATGGGTTAACGTTATTATGGTTAAATCACCTTTCAAAATTTAGCTCTGTAGGTTAAAAGACAAAAAGTTATAGGCATAAAAAGAAAATGGGGGTTTTCCTCAAAACGTCAAAGTCTCGATTTAAAACGTCAAAATTGGCAACATTTAGGCAAAGAAGCTGAAATTAATACAAGCTATGGAAAGAAAATGTCTCAAGAAGAATGTTTTACAAACCCTGAAGTCTTAGTTTCAACCGTCATTGTCCTTCATTTTACTAAAATGTTCCCAGAAAATTCATTTCAAATAGACCCTTTCTCTGATTCTTTAGCAGTAGTCTTAGCTTTAAAGTTTATCGTTTAATAGGTATATAATGTTTGTAAAAGTTCAGGCTATTACAAGTATACCCCGGAAGCAAAAAACCTATTACGGTTGGCGAAATTTGTTAGATTTTTCACCAATAATGTGTCTAAAAGAGCTCAAATTCGTTTATGTAGCTCAATTCCATACAAAGTTATAAACAAATAACTGTTTTTTTTTACATAAAATTTGGTGAGCTACAACTCAAAAACTATTGACTTTTATCTAACTTTTTTTTCGATAAATCGTCATCATTTGATCACACGAACTTACAATTAAGCGTTGTCGGTGTAATTATCGGTCACCCCCAAATGTTCAACCACCAACAGTCCCCAACGTCGGGCATAAAATGATATCATTTTCAAAACTAAAAAGGTACGAAAGATGTTCTCTTCTCTTAATACCAGAAAAGCCTCTGACCTTGATGAGATCCCAGCAATTGTTCTCAAAAACCACCAGAACTTGCTCCTGTCCTGACTCGTCTGTTTCAGACATCTTACAATAGAGGCATATTCCATTGTAACTGGAAAACTCCTCCAGTACAACCCGTCCCCAAGAATAGATCGAAAGCGCTTCCTAGCAACTACAGGCCTATTTCTTTTCAGTCGTCTCTAAAGTGATGTAAAAGTACATAAACACCGAATTACTAAAATTTCTTGTAAAACGCTGTCTAATCCACGACAGGCAGTATGGGTTCCGTCATCGTAGATCAACTGCCGACCTCCTTTCCTGTGTCACTCATTCTTGGATCAAGTCTATTGAACTAGACGGTGAATCCCAGATTGTCGCTCTAGACATATCCAAAGCATTCGACCAGGTCTGGGACGCAGCGCTGCTTAGTAAACTTCCAGCCTATGGCCTACCACCAAAACTCTGTACCTGGACAGCAAATTTCCTCTCCAACCGGAACATTTCTGTTGTCATGGACAGACATTCCTCTAAATTGTATCAGTTAATGCAGGAGTCCCTCAAGGTTCAGCTTTAGCCCCTACTTTGCTTCTTATCCACATCAATGACCTGCTCTCTAGCACATCCATCCCAGTTCATAGTTACGCGAATGAGAGCACCCTCCACTCAAATATACAATATTCTAAGCCTGTCTCTTTAGCTCAATTAGATGACGATCGCAGATTCATGGAGGGTTCTGTCTCTGTGGATCTCCAAAAAATATTAGACTGGGGAAGTAGAAATATTGTACAATTCAACTCCACCAAATCTCAGTCCTGCATTCTATCTCATAAGAGATACACCAGCCCTAGACTCATCACAATGGAAAACCAATTTATTTAAAGTAATGAGTCCTTTTCACTTGTTGGCATTTCTGTGGATCGAAATCTCAATTGGCACCAACATATCACATCATTTTCAGAAGCGGCTGCTAAGAAATTAGGTTTCCCTTTCCGAGCTCGCAAATATTTTTCACCAGTTAATTTCTATACATTATATATTACACAAATAAGGCCAAACCTCGAACACTGCTCCCAAATCTCGGGTGCCGCTGCCGTCTCTACACTCGCTATCCTGGAGTCCATTCAGAAAAGAGCTATACGTCTCATCGGTGACCTTACCGTCACCTAAGTGCTTCCATCCCTTGCCCACCAACGTGCCGTTGTTGATCTCTCTCTCTCTCTCTCTCTCTTTTATAGATATCTGCACGGGCACTGCCCAGCGGAGCTTTCTTCCATAGTTCCTCCACCTGCTGCCCCCAACAGATCTACCAGGGAAACAGAGCTAATGCACCCTTTTACTCTCCAGGTCATCGGACATAGAACATATTGTTATGCCCGCTCTTTTGTCCCGAGGACATCCAAGTTGTGGAATTCCTTGCGAACACATGTTTTTAGTGAATTTTCTTAAAAAAAATTCACTAATGAGGAGATCCCGACTTTTGAATTTTGAAAAAATTTCTTCAAATGAGCGCTAATTAGGCCCCCCAGAACACATATCCGGGGTCGGTTTAAATTTTTATATGTTTATATATATATATATATTATATATATATATATATATATATATATATATATATATATATATATATATATATATATATATATATATATATGTATCACACCGATAACTCAAAAAATAATGGGCCGATTTTGATTAAATTTGGTGAATAAATTCCTTTTGCAAATAGCTTGGATAAGTTCGTTAGCCAGGAAAATCGGTCTAGGTTTTCCCGGAAAATTTTGTGTTTTCTTTCGAAAAAAAATTATATCTCCGGAATTAACAAAGTAAGGGCAACTAAATTTCATATGCGGATTTATATCATTATAGGCAAGTTACCTACCAAAATTTAGCTCCGTAGATTAAAGGATAAAAAAGTTACAGGCATTCAAAGAAAAATAAATTTGGATTTTCCTCAAAACGTCAAAATTGCGATTTTAAACGTCAAAATTGGTGAGTACATTCCTTTCGCAAGTCGCTTGGATAATTTTGTTAGCCCGGAAAATCCGCCGAGGTTTTCCCGGAAAAATTTGTGTTTTCTTTCGCAAAATATTTGTATCTCCAAAATTAACAAAGTAAGGGCAACCAAATTTGGTAAGCTGGTTTATATCGTTATAGGTGTGCCACCTACCAAAATTTAGCTCTGTAGGTCAAAAGACAAAAAAGTTATGGGCATTTAAAGAAAAATAAATTGGGGGTTTCCTCAAAACGTCAAAGTGACAATTGAAAACGTCAAAATTCGCAACATTTAGGCAAATAACTTGAATCTAATACGGGCTATGGAAAGAAAATGTCTCAAGAAGAATGTTTCACATACACCGAACTCTTAGTTTCAACCGACATTGTCCTTTATTTTACTAAAATATTTCCAGAAAATTCATTTCTAATAGACCCTTTCTCTGATGCTTGGCAGTAGCCTTAGCTATAGAGTTTATTGTTTAATGGTATATAATTTTTGTCGAATTTTCGTAAAAAATCAATAAAGCTCAATATATTCGTTATTATACAAGATATGAAAAAATATTGTATACATTAATTATACGGTGTTTTGAGCTACATCTTAAAAAATTATTGCGACAATCACAGGGTGGCCCATAAGTCGTTGGTGATACAAATAATTTTTTTTTTGTCGAAAACGCCTTATTTTTTTGCATTTTCCATCGAAATATAATGCATGTTTGTAAGTTAAGAAATTCTGGAGGCAGCAAGTGCATTGTGGTTGCGAATTTTGATTAAATGCTTCATATTTGAAAAGCTCAATTTGCTATTAACCTATAAGGTTGACCAAGAAACGGATTTTTTCAGTAACACTTTTGGTTTACTTTTGGAAATTTCTGTACGTTTTCAAACAATCACGTTATTTTGATGAAACATGGCACATTGTTTTTGCTATATATGTTATACTGGTAATCAAATTTGATGCCTGCTTTTTCTATATAGGTTATACTGGTAACCAAAATTGATGTCTGCTTTCTTAAAAAGAAAACACATATTTGCAATAAAAACATTTTTATGAAAATTCACTACCATAACGCACTTGCTGCGTCCCGAGATTTTTTTCTTCTCCAAAACTTCAAGTCCAGAAATAACAAGTTGCCTCTTTCCTCCTTGTAGACACCCACGGTACAATAGTATTTACGCTGTGAGCCTTCGTGGTGAGTTGTTGAAATAAAAAATAAATAAAGAAAAGATTATATATATATATATATATATATATATATATATATATATATATATATATATATATATATATATATATATACCGCCTTTCCAAAAGATCTGATCACCCAGTAAGAGTCGACAAATTGCAATGACCTTTTACATAGTACTTCGTTTTGTCTCTGATAAGAAATGATAAAAATATGGCCAGACATATGAAAAGGTGTACACCTTTTTAATTTTGCTTTGTCAAAAAATTATCCCTTTAAATGTTCGTTTTCCTCAGGTTGAAGCAACATTTCGTGGCGATTTGTGCTCAATTTATTAAGTCATTAGCGATTATGTCTAAGTTTCGTTTACGGAACAATTACAATCATTTACGTGAATTCAAAAGGGGCCACAATGTTGGATTGCGAGAGGCTTATTTCTCAATCAGACAAATTTCCAACCGCATAGGACGCATTGTGTCAACAGTGTTACGGTGTTGACCTAGATAGTCTTAAAAAGGAATCAATAACCGTGGTCATGGATCTGGATTTCCTCAAGCAACTTTAGCACAGAAAGAAAATGATTTGATGATTGTGGCTTTACAAGAAAGAGTTTCCACAACACGGTCTATTGCAAATGCTTTCTTGATAGTTTTTCAACAAAGAGTCTCTATGGCAACGACCTATCGCAGAATACTCGCTTTCGATCTTCCTTCATTTAGACTATTTTTATGTCTGCCATTGATACCTCCACATCGTGATACTCGGCTTGAGTGGTGTAACGGGATGGTGATTAGAAACATGTTGTATTCTTTCACGAGTCCCGATTATATGGTTGGATCCACGATGGTTGCAGAAGAGTAAGACGATTACGTGGAGCACGCAGAGACTTAGATTTTGCTGTGAAAGGGAATACGACCCTTACATGAGGGGTGATGGTATGGGGTGCATAAACATACGGTAGCGGGTCACTTCTGATTTTTATGGCAGAAATTTGGATACAAATGATTACATACAAAACGTGCTCCATCTTGTTGAACTTTCATACCTACTAGAGCTAATCCAACCCCTAATACATCGCATCTCCTCGTAGAGCAAGTGTTACTAAAGGTTCTTACAAGAAAATAACGTGACCCTGCTTCCATGGCCTTCTCGCTCCTCAGGCTTGTAACCAATCAACCATGTGTGGGATATGATTGGCAATCGACTGGGTAATGTACGCCAATCATCGAACATTTTGTTGAGTTTCGTCACCGAATTTAAGAAGCCTTAAACGATATTCCTCGGGATACCCTAATTCATTTGCCTCAACGCAGCCTCGAAGAGTTACCGAATGCACAAAAAACCATAAAAATTTCTCATTTTATAATATTTTAGTTTGAAAACGTAATCATTTTTTATGTTTGATTAAGCACACATTATGCATAAATTTTATTTCGTCACCAGGTTGGTGTCTTGAAATAGTACTGTTAAAAGTAATTGTTGCTACATAGTTTGTAACAGTTAACTGTATAAGCAGGCGATTAATTACAGTCTGAAATGCGGTTAAATTTACCAAGGCATTCTATTTGATTTATACCCTAATTTAGCATTCCTACAACTTGATTGATTTCACTATCCATCAGTTAGCCTCTAGGCATGTTATAGCACAAACTTATATTTAGCTAGTACAATAGATTCATTGTCTAACAACAGAATTATAAATACGACTTACTATCAACCAGTACAAACAAAATATCTCACTTGGGGAGAGTTAAATAAGGAAAATCTTATCTTGTTCCTGTCTCTCAATGTTATTTTCTCTCGCGAGTAGGCTTGGCTCATACAAAATATGTAGGAAGACTGTAAAAATCAGCTTCTATAAATTAGTCAATTACAAGCCCAATCATTGATTTTTGGATAAGGAAAATATGTAGTAAAAAGGCTTAGAAAATTATTTCTTGCTATTGCAGAGCGAAAAATAATTTAAAATGTTAGGCAGATTTTGCAAAATATATGTATTTTCAAAAATTTTAAATTCGATCACGCATGCATTTTAACCCTCGGTTAGTCGCGCGGGGGACTACTGTCACCCCGCAATAGTTACTGGTCTGTTGTGAGATGGGAACGTTTTGTACGCATTTGCCGCCGAATGTACCTTCTCAAAACATTTGTTCGCAGCTACCAGGCGAGTTTCAGTTTGATCCCAGCAGTGGTTAGTATTTTACGTGTTGCCAAAGTGCTGTGGTTGACAAATGTCACCCACGTAACTGAACGCATTACAAATTTTATGTGGGTATTTTTGTGAAACAGGACAAACAAATCATCAGAGAGGCGACATTTTAGCAGGTATTTATCGACTTTTTCTTCTGTCCACAAAGCAATAATTCCAATTAAATATTGGTGAATAAAATAGAGTGAAACTGGTGATTTTTGTAACATATTCTGTTGGTTTCCTTTCAGATATGTCGGCACGTAAAAGGAGCAGAACTGAACAAAGCACAGACCCAGAAGTATGGTTACAATGGTTCAATGAGCTCAATGAAGAGAGTGAAGAAGAAAATATGCGAAATCAAGAAACAATGGATGAAAGTGACGGAGGAGAAGAAGATGTGATTTTAGAAAGTGATCATGAGTCGGATACAGAACAAAAACTCTCTGAAAGTGATACTGACCTCTCAGATAATAATGATGAGATAAACTCACAGAGTTATTATATAGGAAAAGGTGGTGACACAAAATGGCGTAAAGCACAGCCTCCTAAGAACGTAAGAACACGGGCGCATAACATAGTTACACATTTGCCAGGACCAAAAGGAGCTGCACGTGAAGGTCAGTCAGAAATTCAAGCATTAGAACTTTTTATCAGCAATGATATACTTTTAATTATAACAACTTCTACAAATATTTATATGGAACGTGTTCGTCAGAAATTCGCAAGAGATAGAGATACCAGACTCACTAATATGACTGAAAGCAGAAGCTTTATTGGTTTATTGTACCTCATAGGCAGTCTTCGGTCTTCCAGAAAACCTACATCAATTATGGGATAATAGTAAAGGTAATGGTCTAGAATCCTGCTATCTGACAATGAGTAAACAACGCTTTCGTTTTTTGCTAAGATGCATTCGATTCGACGATGTCAGAGACAGACCCATGCGCAGTGAAGTTGATAAATTTTCACCAATAAGAGAATTATTTGAGAGAATGTTGCTTAGTTTCCAAAATCAGTATTCCACCAGTGAGTTTTTAACTATAGATGAGCAATTGCTAGCCTTCAGGGGACGTTGTAGCTTCAGGCAGTATATCCCTAATAAGCCAAGCAAATATGGGATCAAAACATTTGCTTTAGTGGACGCGAAAACCGCATATACTTTGAAATTAGAAACCTACATAGGGAGATAACCACCAGGCCCATATAGCCAAAGCAACGCTGCCTCATATATTGTGATGAGAATGGTGAAGCCTGTTCAAAACACAAATAGAAATATTACCGCGGGTAATTGGTTTACCAGTATTCCCTTGGTAAGTGAGCTGTTTGAACGAAAGCTCACTTACGTTGGTACGCTAAGAAAAAACAAAAAAGAAATTCCAAAAGAGTTCTTGCCAAATAAAAATAGACCTGAAAGCTCCTCTCTTTTTGGATTCAGAGAAAACTCGTGTCTTATTGTCCGAAGAAACGGGAGGCTGTTTTAGTTGTTTCATCCATGCACCATGATGCTGAAATAGACACAGAAACTGGAGAAAAGCAAAAACCTGCCATCATAACATTTTACAACCATACAAAAATAGGCGTAGACATAGTGGATCAGCTTTGTCAGAAAAACAATGTGGCTAGAAATACTAGGCGCTGGCCTATGGTTGTGTTTTACAATTTACTAAATGTGGCAGCAATAAATGCGTTTTGCATTTACAAGGCAAATCAAGTCGATGCTAAAAGTAAATTGATAAGGACTAACTTCCTCAAAAACATTGCCTGGGAAATGGTGAAGCCTCAGATCCAGGAAAGATCTCGTATTCCTCAAATCCCTAGAGAACTGTCTCGTCGAGCATTGCTGTTGCTTGGAGTTCATCCTCCTGTACTTGAGCAAGAAGATCGTCGAGGTGTAACAGGCATATGATTTTATTGCGGAAGGGTTCGTGATAAGACAACTAGAAAATGGTGTGCCAGTTGTAATAAATGGGTATGTAATGAACATCTGAAGGAAATATGTTTAAGCTGTTATGAACAAGGAAATGTATAGTTTAAGTTTGCTATTACTCATCAAGAGAACAAATAGTGTATAATTACAATTTAAAATACATAGTATATAATAAGAATTTACAATACATAGTTTAGGTACACTTTGTTGTTTTCATGCTGGAATAAATGGTGCTTATATAAGCAAAAATAAAAATATATTCTATAGGACATTCATTCACACCTACCCACAACATTTGATTTGTAATCAGAGCCAAAAATCACTAAAAACAGGTTGGGTGACGTTTGTCACCCACGCGACCACTCGCGTGACATGAAAGCACGCGACTAACGTAGGGTTAAAATTGACCTTGTTATTATCTTAGATAAATATTCGTAGTTACACAACAAAATGTAATATTTATTTAAAAGGGAACTAACAAACAAAACTTTAAAAGGTACTCAACACTTTCTGGGTATTTTGCTGGCGACAAAATTCAGCACGATCACTGTGCTACATCAGCTCAGCCTTTTCAGAAAATTACTGACAATATGGCAACGTTGCACCTCCGCAGACCTGCCGGTGTTATTGCTTATACGAAAAATTGCAGGTTTTATAGTCCATGCGGAAAATAAATCAAGTCAGCAAGTTAGCAGCGTGAGTAAATGCTTAAAAAAAAAAATTGGCAACCTGGCACAATAGGCCAACACAGCAAGATAGCTGCCTGACAAAAAAGACCAAAACAGCAAGAGAACAGCCTGACACAATGGACCAAAAGAACAAAATAGCCATCTGACAGAATGGACCAAAACAGCAAACTGCTTGACAGAACCTAGTTAGTTAATGAAATGTTACTCATAGACACCGCTTGATATTATTTACACTTAACAACGAGCTAAACGATATTCAATGTGAAACTTTAAATACTCAACTAGCAGCTCTAGGCAAGAGACATATTCGCGGATGTTAAGAATGGACTACAGCGAGCACTTTATCAATAGACTGCCAGAATAATGTGCTCTCTTCACGCTCAGAGTTGTATAATGGTAAAGTAAGTAAATGTTGGAACCTCTTATGAGCACTGATAAGTACATTTTTGGAGAACGCATATTACGACAATATAATATTTAAAGATCTGACGGTCGTCATACCAACAAGGTCAGGTCAGGTCGAGAGGTACCACCCCTTACATCAAGGGGCTGGTGAAGTCCCAACGGACGTCTCCGGTTCTAGTGTATGAGTCGGTTTCCCTTATAAACAAAAATTATAATGGCTTCTCCTTGTACAAAAGAATTCGGAGATAAAATACCGCTCCATTCGGATCTCCTGGAAAGGGGTGTGCAGGAGGCGCAGGCATCACGATTTAACATATACTTCTCGAATATATGTGGCCTAAGTTCTAACCGGAACTCTATCCACCATTTCCTCCAGGCTAATAAGCCTCAACTTTTCCTCATTTCCATGGGCGTCTGTCTGCTTCTCTCATCCTGACCCCTCTGATATCTTACAAAATGTCACCGAAATTATCCAAGCTGGCATAAAATTGTTTATTCCACGTACACAGAAAACCACTGCAGCCACTCAAAAGCCCTGGTTTTCTAGATCCTTTGACAAGGCCACACTTGAAAAGGTCCAAGCTTACAAAATGCTTCTACAGAATCCCAGTCAAGAAAACCGTCAAGCATTTAACGACGCAAAAAACCGCTATGTCCGCATTCTTTCTGAGGCATTAAGCTCCTTTAATAACCACATCAAAAACAAAGTCCTCTCAAGCTCCAACTGCAGCAAACCCTTTTGGACTCTTGCTAAATCTATTGGGAATAATATCTGCAAGAGCAGGCTCCCACCTCTTTTTTCAGGGGATGTAATTGTTTCTACCGCCCTGGGCAATGCTGACCTTTTTGCTTGATTGTTTACCGGCAATTTTACTTTCAACCCACCTCCAAATCGGCAACCACCAACAGTCCCCAATGTCGCGCATAAAATGACGGATATCATTTTCAAAACTAAAAAGGTACGAAAGATGCTCTTTTCTATTAACACCAGGAATGCCTCTGGCCTTCACAAGATCCCTACAATCGTTCTCAAAAAATGCGCACCAGAACTTGCTCCTGTCCTGACTCGTCTGTTTCAGACATCTTACAATAGAGGCATATTCCCTAGTAACTGGAAAACTGCTCCAGTACAATCCGTCCCCAAGAAAGGATTTCAAGCGCTTCCTAGCAAGTACAGGCCTATTTCTCTCCTTTCAGTCGTCTCTAAAGTGATGAATATATATATATATATATATATATATATATATATATATATATATATATATATATATATATATATATATATATATATATATATATATATATATATATATATATATATATATATATATATATATATATAAAAACACCCAATTACTATTTTTTTTTGAAAACCAGTCTAATCCACGGCAGGCAATATGGATTCCGTCAGCGCAGATTAACTGCCGACCTCCTTTCCTTTGTCACCCATTCTTGGAACAAGAATATAGAACTACACGGTGAATTCCAGATTGTCGCTCTAGACATATCCAAAGCATTCGACCAGGTCTGGCACGCAGCGCTGCTTAACAAACTTCCGGCCTATGGCCTACCACCAAAACTCTGTACCTGGACAGCAAATTCCCTCTCCAACCGGAAAATTTCTGTTGTCGTTGAATGCCATTTCTCTAAATTGTATCTAATTAATGCAGGAGTTGGCATTTCTGTGGATCGAAATCTCAGTTGGAACCAACATCTCACATTAATTATTGCACAAGCAACAGCTAAGAAATTATGTTTTTTCTTCCGGGATCGCAAATACTTTACAGCTTATCTCTATACCATATATACTTTACAAGTAAGGCCACATCTCGAATACTGCTCCCACATATGGGGTGCCGCTGCCGCTTCTACACTCCCTATCCTGGACTCCATTCATAAGAGAGCTATACGTCTCATCGGTGACCCTACCCTCAACCAAAGGCTGCCATTCCGTGCCCACCGACGTGCCGTTGGTGACCTCGCTCTCTTTTATAGATATATAGCGGGCACTGCTCAGAGGAGCTTCCTTCCATAGTTCCTCCACCTGCTGCCCCTAACAGATCTACCAGGGGAACAGAGCGAATGCATCTTTTACTGTCCAAGTCACGAGACATATAACATCTTGTTATGCCCGCTCTTTTGTCCCGAGGACTTCCAAGTTGTGGCATTCCTTGCCGGCACATGTTTTTTCTTCTCCTCCAAACCTTCAAACTTTTAAGTCCAGAATTAACAATTTGCCTCTTTCTTTCTTGTCGACATCCACGGTACGATAGTATTTAGGCTGTATGCCCTCGTGGTGTGTTGTTGAAATATATTTAGAAAAAAAATCAGCGTTATTAGGGGATTAAATATTACAAATATTTCATACTCTGATGGCGCTAGTCTTGGTTGGGAAACGATCGTCAGGTTTTAAAAAATGTGTTGTGACTAATTGGGTTTCGTAAAAAAGTTTGAATTGTATCGGTGGCCAAGCGGCAAAGGGTGGATTTCTGTTTCGGTTTTTATCTCGGTCTCGTGTCCTATTGGAGAATCATCTAGCTTGTGACAATGATACAGAAAATAGCACTGTAAAAACAACCCTTGGTTTATAGTTCAACCATATATTGACCTTTCTGGATTTTTTCACAGCTGGTTTGTTGTCAGATACTGGTGTAGTGCAAGAGAAGAGATATATAGTTTGGTGCTAACGTAGTTTATCCTGCGCGCCATGATATTTGCAATAGAAACTGCCGCTTTCTGTCGGTATTTCCTTAGGTTGTTGAGAATATATCCTGGAACTTTTATTTTGCTCTAAAGGTGTTTATTCATTTTGCGAAGAGCTTTGGTAGTCCAGGGGTAAGCACGTGTGCCTCTGAACCGAAGGGTACTGGTTTTGATTTCCAGGTTTCCTCTTTTACTGTTTCAGTACATGCTGTAAAATTAATATCAGCCTAGGTTTTGGCAGTACATTTGAGCAACCTGAAGCTCTGCACGTTCCACTCTTCGTAGGTGGTATAAAGTCGTTGGTTTCGTGTCCATGCTATGTTGAGCACGCCATATATCCTCACCCTCCTTACAGAAAGGCAGTGATTCGGTAAAGCTCCCAACAGTGTAAAGTGACACTGCTCCCTGGGGTCGATGTTTGGCCACAGTGACGGAAATAGACCGACGTAGTCCCCACATTAAGAGCACCATCACGGGACTGAACCCACGCATTAAACATGAACTTAAAGCCCTAAAAGCCAACAGCCAGGAAAAACCGAGTTCTCACCCCCATTCACCGTAGACGAGGTGGCAGATGCTCTGAGGAACACGAAGGCGGAAAAGCACCAGGGCCTGATGGAATGCATCCAGAATTCCCCCTGAACAGCGGTAAATGTACAATAAAATAGCTAGCCCAATTCTTCACGAACATCATGAAAAAGGGAACCATACCGAGCCAATGAAAAGGTCCAGAGTTATCGCCATTCTCAAACCAGGAGAGCCGAATGATGACCCGAAAAGTTGCCACCCAATAGCGCTACTAAGCTCAGACTATAAGCTCCTTGAGAGGCTTCTTTTTAATAGAATCAGAAGCAAAATATTGAAGAGGGTCTCCATCGAGCAAGCCGGTTTTAGACCAGAGACAAACTGCACAGATCAGATCATGTCACTCACAACCCATATTGAAGCAGGCTACCAAGATAACCTGGAAACATCAGCTTTGTTCGTGGACCTCTCTGCAGCTTACGATACTGTTAGGAGGCATGTATTACTCTACATACCTTATCAAACAGTCCCATGCAAACAAACCCTGCAACTTATTGATAACATGCTTACTGGTAGGGTTTTCCGGGTCATACGGGGCAACAAAACGAGTTCCTCAAGGACGCTTAAAGACGGTCTTCCCCAAGGATCTGTCCTGTCCGCACTGTTTTTTGAGCTTTATATCTCCGACATGCCTGAAACTAGATCTCGTAAGTTCGGCTACGCGGATGACTGGGTACTAGCTACACAACACCGCCTCTTTGAAGAAACAGAATCTGTCCTCTCTTCAGACTTGGCGAGCTTGGGGACGTATTTCCGTAAATGGAGACTGAGGCCAAACCCCAATAAAACGGAGACGGCGTGCTTCCATATCTCTAACAAGGCAGCGAATAGACAGCTCCAGGTCTACTTCGAGGATGCTTTACTGCGCCACAACTCACACCCGAAATATCTTGGTGTTACCCTAGATAGGACATTGACCTATAAGAGGCATCTGGAGAACACGGCTGCGGAGCTGTGAACTCGGAACAACATCCTCCACAAGCTATGCGGTACCACGTGGGGCTAAACCGCTGAAACATCAAGATCCTCAGCACTTGGGCTGGCTTACTCAACTGCAGAATACGGCGCACCGATCTGGCTCAACAGTGCGCATACCCAAAGGGTGGACACACAACTAAACGAGACCATGAGGATAATCAGCGGAACGCTAAAATCGACTCCTATCGAATGGCTACCAATACTGAGTCATATACTCCTCCAGATTTCCGGCGCAAGGCAGCTCTTCTCCGAGAAAATAAACATATACAAGGCAACCCTCAAGTTCACATACACCAGGACACGGTTAAATCGTGCAGAAACAGACTACGATCCAGAAGACCGACCATAAGAACTGCATACGTCACAGTTCGACCCCATAGATTCTTGGGAGCGAAAATGGACAGACAACTGCCCCCCTCAGCTCAGAAATCTTCCGTGCATAATAATGAAACCTCCCGCCTTCGCACAGCCCCGCAAAATATGGACATCACTGAACAGAATACGCACCAACCATGGCATATGCGCGGACTCACTACACAAATGGGGTAGGGCGCAATCTGCGAGGTGTGACTGCGGAGCGGAAATGCAGACCGTCCAACATATGGTGATGGAATGCCCAAATACAGCATATGAGGGAAACTTTGACGACTTCCTGGTGGCAACTGACGCCTCAATTGACTATGTGTCAAATTTGAATATGTGCTTGTAAATTAGAATAACTTGTAATTTCTTTTTGTACACTTTTTATGTATTTTTTTACACTTTTATGTGTTTTATGACATGTGCAGCCATACGATAAATAAAATAAACCGACGTTAAAACAAAAATAAATATGTTTCATGCATTTTAAAAAGAAATATGCTAAAGGCGCCTCTGGATCATAGAACCTAACCAGATGAAATCAGTTACTGCCTTCTTGATTCTGAGTTGATTATTAAGCGGTACAACTAACGAAATTACAGTTTGTTAAGTGAAACTACCTATTAGTAATTCATGGGCAGGACATAGCCGTCTGTCATCGTATTTCTATCTACAATATATTTCACCTTAAATTTTTACAGCATCAATACAAAATTTAATTGGAGGGTCCTTCAGCTCACTAAGGGCTAAAATGGCTGCTGCTAAAATGGAACCGGTAAATTGCACCCTGCTAAATGGAACTGCTAAATCGCCTAGAGCCGTTATATTGAGATCCCGTCATCCTGGAGGAGGTTCGGTGACCCCTAAGATCAACCCTGTGTGCCGATCCACGAAGCCGTTTCCCCAGGAAGTTACGCCTGTACAATGAGGCACCTCTAGCATCCTAGGCTGGACGGAGACGATCATCACTCGGAGGCAGCAGTCTGAGGCTCGAGACTCAAGTAGTGTATCCTCCACAACTCATTTCAGCAGTGTTATATGCCAATTTAAAGTAGTTAATTTATGTTTTTCCTTTAACTAAATCTGCTTAATAAAATCGAGCTGCATTATATAAACTTCATCATCTTCATCATCTTTTAATAAACTGTTTTACTTCTAACTCTTGACTTTTATTTATGCATTTTAAAACCCACCGACTGCAAGTGCTAAAGCCCACGCCCTATGTTAATTTATATTATCTTTGTGCCTCTACTGAGTAGCCAAACTAAACGTGATTCATTAATTTTTTAATAAATACCTAGGGCATAATAAAAAGGGTGTTATACTTGCGCCCAACGTTCAGGCATTTATTACAGGTGTTTTTAAATGTTGTTATACTATTAACTTACTATTATCTTGTTATTGCGGCCCATGACTACGCAATAATACTATAGATCGCTACACTAGAGTCACATGTAGCGTATATTTCCCTGAAGATTTATATCCATGTATTATGTAGGTATGTTTATGCAATAAGGAAATGCAATTCCAATCTGGTTAAAAGAACACAAAGAGAAATCCCGCATGAATAAATAAATTTTTCATATTCCAGCGCTCTCTGCAACACTGGTCGCTATTTCATACAAGCCAATTACTCAGCTGCTTACATTTACTAGTACTACAGTAATATGTAGCTAAGAATATTATTTTTACTTATTCAAGTTGTGTTTAAAACTAACTATGATTAACTTTAAATGTAAATAGCATTACAAAGGTACCTGCAAAATTATATAACCAATGGGTGGCAACATCCCAGTAAACACATGTTCGTTAGTTAAACGTTTAAAAGGAAACTGCTACCTTACGTTTAATTTTGGTAAAAATGTCGCCCGAATAAACATATAATTAAAACAATATAATTTTTTTTTATACATCTATGTTTTAACGTTTAAATATACGTTTTTCTTACATGTTTGTTTAAGGAGCGGTCCGGTTCGAAGGACCATGTTTAAGGAGCCGAGGATAACTGGGGAATAACTTGTCGAACTAGGCGTTTGTAGACTTAGTAACGATGTAATAAAACTTTAATAAAATCACTAAACTTTAACAATGCTTACAAACTAAATTAACTGAATGAATTTTGAAGCCAAAATCTTTACATGCTGAATCTTAATTGAAAAGTCTCTACTTATCTCTACATAATTAAATCACAAGTGTTGCGTCTTTACATCTTAAGAATCGAAACTAAAAGTCTCTCTAATGTTTATCAACAATACTACTTATAGTTTTACTTGGTTTACATCATACATAATTGCAGACCTCACAGTCAGCATTCCTTGTGCTGTACGCTGCAATTTCAACTTGTTTATTATTTACATAAATATGTAATAGTTTTTCAATGCCAATGTTATTGATACATCTGTGACCTACTACTACATTAAAGTTTACATTACTGGTTATAGCAAATTTTCTTATAACTGAATTTTAATCATAAATTGAATGATTTTAACAAATATATTTCCACGCCTACCACTTCCCTTCTGCAATAGCTTATTGTTCTCTGAACATGTTTATTAAGATCGATTTTTTACAAGGATAATTTAAGCATCATCTCTAATAGAGAATATACGTTTATAATTACTGTTTATCAACGGGAATTTGTAACGTTAAACTATTTGCCGTTAATAACGTAAAATATACATTTTTTATAAATGTTTATTAACAAGGGTTTTGCAACGTTGATTTAACCATCATCTCTCATAAAGAATATACGTTTATAATTAATGTTTATCAACGGGGATCTGTAACGTTAAACTGCTTGTATTAACGACGTATAATAAACGTTTGAATTACAACTAATACATACCTACCAAATTATAGTTTATCAACCCAGCTGACAGTAGAAGATGAGTACGATGAATTTTTTGACGATGGCAACTTATCGTACAAACGATAATTAGGTGTAGAAGTGTCGAACGGGGCTCCATTGCGGTGTAGATACTTACTTTAAGTTCTCGTTGCTCATCAAAACTTCTGAACTTGCTACTCTGTTGAATTTTATAAACCTACCATTGATAAATTATTATTTATGTTTATAATTTTAAATGGGCTTTATAAAAATGGATTAGATCACTAAAAGTCAAATGTCAATTAAAAATAACTTTATTTAAAAAACAAAAATATATTTCAAAAAACTTATATTTCATTATCAAAAAAACTAAAACAGTTGATACCACATTCTAAAAATATAACAAGCTTCTTTAATCATAGCGTCTTAGTCATGAAATAAAAAATATATTTCCTAAAATGTTTGTCAATTTCTCAACCAAAAAAAAAGTATTGCTCCATTAGTTTTTTGCTCTGGACATTCTCGAAGTAGCTTATTGCAACCAATACTCAACAGCACAAAAGATTGCTCTGTCGCTGCTTTCACGTTGGGGAGAATTTAGCTTTGCAGCATCTAAAATAGAAATAAATGGGTCATGAAATTGTGATTACCATATACTACTGCCATTGCTATCGTGGGTTTAGAGGGTCAATACTGATTCAGAGAAGAGATTTGTTTATACTCACCAGTCTTCCGGTATTAAAGTTACCTAATGACCCTGTGAAGATGTTTTCCAGGTGGGATCAATCATGAGTGCCAAAAACAGATTCCAGACCCCAATAAGAGCGGAAAAACTGGAGAAGACGACTGGGACTTCTCATCAGATTATTGGGCGGGTAGATGTTACTGCTCCGATACTAAAAGTCCATTTGACACCTATGTCGATGTTCTGAATTTGCTTGATGGAAACTTTGCGAATCGCAATCAAATCGTGAATTTGCTTCAGTAAAATTCACTACCAATTGACTTAAGGTTCGATAGTAACCAGGAATTCTTTCTAATTTCGTTGGGTATGATTCTTGTACCGTGTATGATGCTCTGGAGCCCATTAGATGCTTCAGATGTAATGGGTATAATCATCTGTCCAAAGTATGCCAAAGTAAAGTCATCTGTCCTAAATATGCGGGTGACCATCGGGTGAACGATTGCACTGCCAGTGAATTTAGATGTTGTAACTGCATGGCGGCTGGTCGGATTTCTCCAGGACTTAATATCAATCATGCGGCCTGGGATAAATCATGCTCTGTTTATAAGCACAAAATGCAGCTTTTTCGAGCCGAGATTGTCGGCACTTCACACTGACACACCTTCCTTACATAAATCAAAAGGTTATGTAATTCTCAATTATGTTAATATATATTATCAAAACGTCAGGGGCCTTCGGACACGAACAGATGATGTTTACTCCTTTGTTTGCTCTCAGGCACACCCACTTGACTGTTTTGCCTTCACTGAAACTTGGCTGGATAATGATATTTATAGTGGTGAACTGTTTGATGATCAGTATATTGTCTACAGATCTGATAGGGATTTTTCCTACTCTTGCAAGACTAGGGGATGTGGTGTTCTGCTTGCTGTGCATTCTCGCTTTGCCATTCGTCGCGTTGATATTCGGAGGGACTGTGATGGGTTTGATGCTCTTTCGAGGGTTGACATTGTGGGGGTCAGGATCTCGGATTATCGAGTCTCGCCTAATGTCTTTGTTGTTTATATACCTCCCAATACTCCTGTTAATGACTACTTCCTCTTGTTTGAAGCTCATGAATCCCTGTGCATAAAACTTGGTCGTGAGACATTCTTAGTTGGTGACTTTAACATGCCTGAATACACTTCTTGTCGTCGGAACAACCCCTCTGCTCGTGTGTCTGCTTTTCAAAATTTCTGTAATCTACTACCCCTTGAACAATTTAATCATGTTGAGAATATTAACAGCAGGATTCTTGACTTAGTTTTGTCTACACACACTTGCTTGGTGGAGAAGGCTCTTGATTCGCCCGTGATTCCTGATGGTCATCATCCCCCCTTAATCATAAAGTTTCCTGTCAAAGGTTCAGTGATGTCTTCCCCTGCTGGTGACACTGGGCAAAGATCATACAATTTTCGTAAATGTGATTTTGTCAGATTGTATGCGAGGCTTGGTGGATTGTGCTGGGATGGCATGGATGGGCTTCAGGATGTCAATTCTATGCTTGACTTTTTCTATTCCAGAATATACGACTTGTTTGATCTGTATGTTCCCATGACTGCTCCAAGAGCATCTAATAGGTACCCCCTGTGGTTTTCTAAAGAAATTAATATTAGTATCAAATATAAATAGTCATTGTGGTGTAAGTTTAAGAAGTCCGGAAATGCGGAGTTTCTACATAAATTTAGGGAGCTGAGACAAAAGCTTAAGAAAGACATTAATCTTTCTCGAGTAAACTACTTCCAGAGGGTTGAAAAAGAGGTTAGGTCTAATCCTAAAAAATTCTGGAACTGCATTTCCCGGCGCCATCAAAACTTTTCTATTGGGAGTTCATCCGGCCAGCAACAGACAGTTGAGAGTTTTACTTCTTATTTTGCGAGATGTTCTGGTTCCACCCCCACCATATCACCTACAGCCGGCAGCCTGGCTTCAGATGACGTCTCAGTGTGTTTTGTTGATGACTTTACAGATGACGAAATTATTACAGCTGTTAAGAGAGTCAAGGCAAACATGTCCTGCGGACTTGATCTGGTTCCTGGCTTCTTGGTACGCGACTGCTTGTATGTTTTCTTGACTCCACTTAAGAAAATTTTTAAATTGATTCTTACATCTGGAACATTCCCCGCGATTTAGAAGTTGTCACGGGTTTTCCCTGTCTTCAAGGCGGAGGACAGAGGTGATCCATCAAACTATCGACCAATTGCCATACTATGTGTCTTCTGTAAGATATTCGAGGTCTGCCTTTTTGAGCGAATACTGTTTCACATCAAAAACAGACTCTCCATTTCTCAGCATGGTTTCATTCCAGGGAAATCGACCGTGACGAATTTAGTTGATGTTACACAGTTCATCGCGTCCGCTCTCGACCGCTCTTCACAGGTTGATGTAGTGTATACTGATCTATCTAAGGCCTTCGATTGTCTAAGTCATTCTGTTCTAATTAACAGGATGAGGGCTATAGGATTCTCTGAGGGCTTGCTTGGCTTATTTAGATCTTACCTGGATGGAAGGAGGCAATTTGTCGAGGTTGGGGGCTTCAAATCTAACACATATCACATTACTTCGGGAGTGCCACAGGGTTCCATACTCGATCCATTACTGTTTAATATATTTATTGACCCAGTTAAACATGTTTTACATGTCCCGTTTTTAATGTATGCGGATGATATGAAGATTTTTGCAAATATTTCGAGTGTTGTTGACTGTTTGCAGCTTCAGAACTGTCTTCAGATGCTTGATGAATGGTGCTGTCAGAGTGGTCTTTCTGTGAATGTTTCGAAGTGTTGTGTGATGTTCTTTACTCGAAATAAGCACTCAATTACTTTCAGATATAATATAAGGGGACTTTCGCTTGACCGCCCCGGGATGGTTAGGGACCTTGGAATTGTTTTTTAATGGTACTTTATCTTTTAAACCACACTATGAGCAGACTGTCAGTTCCGCTTACAAAACTCTTGGGTTTCTGATAAGGAACAGCAGGAATTTCTCACTGACTGACACCCTCTCCCTGCTCTTTCGTTGCCTGGTTAGGTCCCGACTAGAATATGGCTAAGGTGTGTGGGCTCCTACTTATGAGATACATGTGGCAAATCTGGAATCTGTGCAAAGGAAGTTTCTAAAGTTTCTTAGCTTTCGTGAGGATGGTCATTATCCTTCTATTGGCTTTCCTTAGGAGATTTTACTTCTTCGCTTTAGTCTGCAGAGTCTGTCGATGCGCAGGCAGTGCAGTCTCGTTATATCTTTATACAAACTGGTTAATTCTGTGTTCGACTGCCCTGATCTGCTTCAGCAACTTAATTTCAAGGTGCCTCGTGTTGCAGCACGTTTTCAGGCACATTCTCTCTCCCGACTGCTCGTAAGCGATTGCTGCGGTCGTCTCCAATCTACCAGATGTGCAATGATTACTCTGTACTCCAAGACCGCCTTGATATCTTCTCATGTAATATATCAGAGATAAAAATGTTTTTCAAAGGGATGTAATTTGTGACTATTGTGTAATTCCTTTGATTATTGTTTGTTATTATATTTTGTGTAACGGCCCATCCTTAATTTGGCTTTTAAGCTGTTGGATGGTGTATGTATAAATAAATAAATAAATAATTACGGCAAGAAGTCAACAGCTCGGAACAAAGGACCACGAGTTTGCTCGCCTTTTTATGCTGAATACGATGTTTAGTTAAACTCGAAAATCACTTGAATCACTGCAAACAATCACTGACAATAATTACCAGGTGGTACAGATAACAGAATGAACATTACAAACTCGTTTTAAGATAATTTAATAGACACCGAAAACTGACGGTGTCCACTCTATGAAGGCTCAGCTAATGTCTCGGGCTCTGCAAATTGTTAGTCGCTGCACGCAAAAATTCTTACTGTGACGGTTGGTGGCTGTGCGCGAGCTGTTTCTAGCCTCTCTCCAGTGTTCACAGTTGAAGGTTTTTGCCGCCAATTCTCTGCAACGTCTTCAACGGTCTTTCTTAGGTGAGATCACCGGACAATTACAGATAAACAATATTTTGTTCTTGAACATTTCTAACGTATATTTTAAATGCCTATTTCGTTCCTGGAAATATTTCTTCAGTAATAATGCGAGGTAGTTTTCCATGTCAAACATATAATGAATTTTAACTTACAATTTAGAAATGCAGTAAAGGGGTTTACGGTACTTGAAGATTTAGTGACTTTTCATGAAAATAATTTTGAAATTAAAACATGAATTGTCTTACAGATATTGGATTGTCGGCTCTAAATTAAGTCTCTTACGGGTTTATTTTGAATAATGAAAGCAGTAACGAAACGTAATCGTTACAATATATATATATATATATATATATATATATATATATATATATATATATATATATATATATATATATATATATATATATATATATATATATATATGACTATATAAATTTAAAACTCATAAAATATGATGTTATTAATTTATTTAGAATGGTTAAATGGTTTAGATAGTACATATAAAGCATGCATGTAAAATTGATTGGATTTCCACAGAATATATACCCTATGAATTATAATTATTGAGAGACAAATGAGTGTAAAATGACCTGCTCCCAACATAATAATGTAAAACTCGACAGTGGTGAATAAATTATAAAATCGGGTTGAAATAGGAGATTGGTTGCCTAAGTACGGCAGTCATTGATATCGACAACATACATACATCTATAGCTAACGCTTCTATGGGCTGGGGTATAGAAGTTATTAATCAATTAACTGGTATAATACACCTGAGGTTCAGATCCCTTACAAAGCTTCAACCGGAATAAAGACAAACAAAAGCGATATTAAAATGTAGAAGCAAGGAGACCTAGTGTTCGACACGTCCATTATTATCCGATGTAAGGCGAATCTGAATACCTTTGTTAACGTTGTTCTGAAAGAGTAAGCATCTATATTGAGTTGATGTAATATAAGGCTGCTTTCAATTAAAACGCTTTTAGAACTGTGCGGATTATTATTTTCTTTGACGCTGAAGGGACTTTGTTAGACGCTTTCATAATGTATTATGTGTCAAATTAATTTGTCATTTTATATGGTTTTGGAAATGCTGAATAACTAGGTATTTTTAGGGTCGTAATTATTTTTTATTAATTAAGGTGTTTTCGCGCTTAGATACAAACCATTCAAATTATCTTATGCATCTTGTCATCCAAAAACTAATTATATTTGTAACTTCTTTTGTATAACTGGACTAATATTAAAACATTACTTTGGTTCCAAGTTTCATAGTTTGAAAATTTAAAATCCACATGAGTTCAGAGAGGATCGGTCCCAGCATCAATTTAAGATAAACCTCTGGCCTGGCATTTTTTAAGAACACTTTTTGGAATAGTGGAAGTGCCTCCTACGTTAAATGGTCAAAGATATTTGGCGTTTTTACAAAATAATTCGCCAGAACTACTGTAAGACACGCCATTAGAACTTCGGAGGACAATGTGGCTTCAAAATGATGGATGCCCAGCCCACTATGCCTTTTAGTCGTTGATGCCCTGACAACGGAACATTTGATATCATTGCGCAGGTCAGTTACACGCTCTAACAGTTTTATTAGTTTAAGTGCATTATTAGATCGTTTATCTGTTTTCAATTTTATTTTAAATGCTATTTGTGTTGTTTGGAAATTTTAATATACAAGTGCAAATTACTCTTTACGACTTCATTAGTGTTTATGGGTGGGCTAAAAAGTGTTTGTGATGTTTTGTCAACAGCTAGAAAGGATCGAAGTTTTACAAAAAGGGCTGTTATGCAACAGGTTAGGTGTTGTAGTCTATTTAACATAGTCCACCTGCCTACAAAATTATTTAATTATTTTGTAGAGTTAAGTTTATTTATTATTCGCTTAACTTGTATTTAAATAAAAATATATTTAGTGGCGTGCTCTAATCTTTGTCTGTTTGCAAAGAATGGAATGTTGTGATCAAAATTACATAAATCGAAAGGCTTGTTAGAAGATATTTTATCTAAAACGGTGCTCATGATGAATAGAACCTACATTTTTTTAAAGTTTTTGTTTAGTGACGTTTTATTTCATCTAGGTACCTATGTTGATTTTAATATATATATATATATATATATATATATATATATATATATATATATATATATATATATATATATATATATATATATATATATGTATGTATGTATGTACGTTTCGAAGTAACTTCCTTTTGCAGGTGACCTGGATAAGTTGGTTAACCAGAACAATCGGCCTTAAAAAATTTATATCGCCGGGAACAACAAAGCAAGGGAAACCAAATTTGGTACTCGTGTTTATATGACGAAGAGTGAACTATGTACCAGAATTTAGGTCTGTAGGTTTAAACACAAAAACGTTATGGGCATTTCAAAAAAATGGGGTTTTCCTCAAAATGTCAAAGTTGTGATTTGAAACGTCAAAATTGGAAACATTGAGGCAAAGAACCTTAAACAAACACGGATTCTGTAAAGTTCTTGTTATTTTAACACTAAAAATTTTTAATTAATTAACAACTCACGTACCCAATTTCTAACTTCATTAACTCTGATAATGATTTACTAGAAAATTAGTTTTTGAAGCTTCAAAAAATAGTCCTGCAAATTGAATCGTGACTTCCACATAGCTGTGATAATGTACTCTTCTCAGAAAGACATTCTCATATAATCAATTTAGGGCCCATGAATTGACTACAAAAAAGATTTGTATTCCTGTACCCTTAAAGTTTTGAACCGTGATATTACCAGAGTTTTATTGAAAAAATATTAATTTTCACCAAACCACCTCTTACACGTCCCCTAGCCCCTAAAGCGCTCTTACACAAAAACAATTAGAAGCGCTCCTTTTTTTTTCTTCCCCAGGACTCGTTCGCGTCTTTGCCGTCCCGATAGCACCGCAGCCTTTGGCTTATTCTGCATGCCCTTTGTGTTTTATATTCCACCTACCGCAAAATCACTATGCCTTGAACCAGTCTGCACAGAAATTGGTAGGGTGAAGTTTTATAATGCTCTGTCTCCGGTCTAGGCTGACCGTAGATCAGTTGTCTTTTGCGGTCTAGAGCTTTACACTCGCACAAGATATGCTGGGTTTATTCCTCCCCCTCGCCGCAGAGTCTACATCCCAGCTCCCCCTCGAACCGCCCCATTTTATGCGGGTGTTTCCTGACGGCCATGTGTTCCGTCAAGAGACCTGTTATGTTTTTTAGCCGTCCTTTGCTTAGATTTAGCAGCTCTACAGCTCTCTTTGGACTTGGCTCCCCAACTACTGAATGCCCATGTCTGAGCCCTGGAGAGTCTGCCCAGTACACCTTCTGTTCGTTGCTGACCCATTACTTAATGGCTCCCCTGGCAGTGCTCCTTGTCAGCGTTCCTTTGTCGGGCGCTAACCGGATTCCAAATTTGAAGCTGATATCTCAATTCGTTCAAAAGTTATTGCGTCTTACAGACCGACCGACCGACCGACAGACAAAACATTTTCGTTCACGAATCAAATTTCCTACATGTTTTGAGACTTTTTACACCGTTTTAGAAAAAAATTTGACATTATTGTTCACAATATTCCACCACCCACACATTCAACCCCTAATTTAATTTCAGCACAGAATACGGGATGTTGCTCTACTAGTGCCTTCTCTGTTCACTATTTGCTTTTACTTTAAAATTTCCTTATTCTGACAGTATTGATTTTTCTCAACGGATATTCTACTTCTGCTGCTTGTCTATGGTTTGTTTTGAGGTTATGTGACACAGATTCGCTGTACTAGAACTGAAATGTTTTAATTTATAAGATCTAATATCCTTGTTTATAAGTAGCGTTGGTTTGGATGGGTATTATATTTCATGTTATTACTGGTTTGGTGGATCTTGGTTGTATTTGCTACACATCTGACATTAGGTACTGTTTCAAATATTGTTTTACTTAATATTTCGGCATACTTTGTTGTATTTTACTTTTTTATGGCTTCTCCAACCAGCCTAGTTTTGAAACAGCCTTACTCTCATCGGTGTTCAGCTTAGCTCCCCTATTTCTTGCCGGATCTTCCAAGGTGTTTTGTTTTCACCAATAAAATTTGATAATTAGAGTTTGAAATATTTACAACCACTTGATTTGCTTGTTTTTTTAGATTAGTTACAATCACATGTCAGATTCACAAAATGATTCAAAAACAATTTTCTTTCAAATATTAATTAATAAATATTGGAATCGATCGTACATTAGTTAATGTACATTAGTACATTAGGATGTTATTTTAAGCGGTAAGCGGTACCAAACACAATCAAATTCTTTAAAATTTGTCTGAAGTGCACAACCTTTTCTTGAATTTGTCATAATTCAAAATTTCCTTATATTAACAACATCAAGCATATAATTTCACTTACTCTATTTAAACAAATTGAATATAAAAATTAACGAACATTTTTCTGGGCTTATTAACTCCACACTGGTCTTTTTAAAACGTTTTGCATTCAGACTTTAGAGTTTTTTGTTGTTGTTCTGAACACAGTGTCACTTGAAGTTTAGATATTGTTTGTCACAGTTTATCTTAAATATACAGTCACAGTCTGGTTACATGCTTTTTTGGTTAATAACTCTGTTATGCTCGATCTCAAATATTTTGACTTTATAAATACATATAGCACCATTGCTTTGAACTTGGGGCTGTAGGTATTTATCTTTTGTCTATGTGTTATTTAAAAGCTTTGGGATGAATGTTATTTACTTTTATTTTAGGTTCTACTGGAGAATTGACTCTATCACTACCCATGACTCAGAGTATGGCTGTGTAGAACATGCATTGTACATTTTTAGGTATTTGCTTTCTATTTATACTTTTAATTTGACGATTTTTCGTGGCATTTATTTATGCCTTTTTCATTTAGATGTTTGTCCTATACTTTATATACCAGGAGTTAGCTATATGCTATATATATATATATATATATATATATATATATATATATATATATATATATATATATATATATATATATATATATATATATATATATATGTATGTATGTATGTATGTATGTATGTATGTATGTATAAACAAATATGTTCAAAATTCACTCTCCTCATTAGTGAAATGTTCCAACAAAATTCTCTAAAAAAATACAGTTTTGTTGAAGGTGGAACAATTTAAAATTCTAAAATAGTCTTATTTATAAGCAGTGAAAACCTAGCAAACCACAAATATTACGACCCTAAATACAACTAACAACCAGTAATACCTGTTGAGTTGATTAGGACTTATAAAAAATTCTTCTCAAAGAAGTGTGACTGATGTTTTTCTGTTTATCTTTATTATAAGTTAAGGTTCTCTGGTTTCTACGCACACTTTGGGTAACTACAAGAAATTTTTAGTTGATTTTACTATTTAAAAACTAACTAAAACTGTTTTTATCAAAACGTTGATTTTGTTCAGGCATGTCGTTTTAGAAAATTCACAGTTTTGCACCATTGTATCTCCGGATGTTCAACTTTGATAGCTTATACATAAAACATTGCAGTTGTGACCAAAGCAACTAAATATAAGTTTGCTTACTGGAAATTTTCCAGGCTTACTTGATATCCATATATCATCGTACAACAGGTGTTGATATTAGTTTGCTCAAATTCGTTTTAATTAAACTGCAAAATTTTGCATAGTCTTTATATCACATATTCGAAAGGTCAATTCAACGTGTTTCCAATCTACCCTATACCCCTGCCTGCCATAAAAACAAAAACTACTGACTTTTATACAACAATAAAAGATAAAACAAGTCCTATAACATTCCCGATATATATGAAGAATTGACCATTAACCTGGAAAAAGTACTTTTCTGAATGCTTTACGACACCCCGACTACTACTTCGTACTCCTGAATGTCTACTAAAATTGAAACAACCACATTGGAATATGCATGAGGATACAATATACCTGGTGGTTTTATTTTAAATTGTATTTTAGTTTACCTCTCACTTCAAAAAACCTACATATCAATTAATTAATGCTATATAAAATGCTGTCTGTTGTTTTTTTATAAAAAAGAAACCTATCTCGTGCCGTTATCAATGTTTTGTAAAGAAATTGCCTGGGAAGAGATCGCGAATTTAAGATTTTTTTTCTAACGAACCCAAATAGGACTCAACAATATATTTTCCAGTGCTTTTTTATTGTATATATATATATATATATATATATATATATATATATATATATATATATATATATATATATATATATATATATATATATATATATATATATTGTTCTAGATGTTTGTTGTTGTGCGTTTCTAATATTTTTGTCGTAACACCGATTTTATTGCTTTAGTAATTTCCTATTCAAAGATAACAAGATATTAAATTTATGTGTAGCAGATATGTTTTTGTTAGATAAACTTTTCAGCTACTTTGTAGAGGCAATGGAAGAATGCAACGTAAAGGCTAATATACTATTTATTCTGCTCAAGAATTGTTTGAAATGTTTTGGTGAAAACCCTTGAATTCGCTACCAATCAATCGTTTTGCCTTCCATCGGGGAAAACTTTATAAGGACGACCCTTGTCTGCTTAATGATCTTAAATAAAAGAAACATCTCCTTTTTCCAATTTAACGAGCTATAAAATTGCTAATTTTAAAGGGCTTTTGCGTCAAAGAATCTTGACTGAAGTTTTTATGATTGCATGTTACTTTAAGTCAATATTTACGTAACCTTAGAAGACACACTATAACGACTTGGAAATACGGTAGCAAAGTTAAACCTAAATGAGGAAGGTACGGACGGAACAAAATTTTTATAAGAATGGGTTAGCATCAAACAACTTTTAGTTGATTAATTAACAGAAAAGGAAAGAATACTAAAAAAATGTGTGCTGAAAAAGTCAATATATGCACATATGCGTTTCACAAAATATCAAAAAATCTTATGCCCAGTTTTACAAAGCTTGGTTAAATATTTAACAGCCTGTTAATTAATCAAGGTTTTAGACGACCAATCGCTGACTATGATTCAGGTTTTTCCATGACAACCAATTATTTTGAAGCTGTGATTGTTTATCTAAAGCGTTGACTAACAAACCGGTCGTTAAATATTTAATCAAGCTTTGTGAAACTCTGCATCAGGTTATTGAATATGTCAGTTTGAAGTTGATCTAGAATTTGTCAATAATACATAAGCAATGTTACCATGGCTTAGCCTATATACTCTGTCTTAGCTACTTAATTTTACTTCCACTTCGTCACAACGCGTGGAAGTATCGCATCGCCGACAAAAGTTTCAATTTTTTTTTCGTTTAAACGACGTCAAAAGGGCCAAAATGCATAGAAAACATCATTTGTGAACAATTTTTTTTTGTCTGTCGGTCGGTCAGTCTGTCAGTCTGTGTGTCTGTCTGTTTGTAGCCACGACAACTTTAGAACGAATTGAGATATCGTCTTCAAATTTGGTATGCAGTTAGCATCCGACAAACTAACGGATTGTTTTCGGGTAAAGTCGCTCCAGAGGATAGGGGATGAATGGGTGGTGATTTGTTGAAAATTGATATTTTTTGTTAAAACTAGAGTAATATAGCGTTTTAAAGTTTGTTTAATACAAGACTTTCTATTTAATAAAGCACCTAGCATTCTGTGCTCAAATTAAATTAGGGGTTCAATTTGTGGAAGTGGAATATCAATGACAGAAATTTCGAAATTTTTTTGCTAAAACGGGGTAAAAACTCTTAAAACATACATGATCTACATCTACACTTTTTGGAAAAAACTTTCAGACAAAAGTTTTCTAAGATGTTAAGGTTCATAACCTAACATTATTTTCAGCTACACGGTGTGGTCCATTGGCACTAGGTAGCTTTGTTTTTTTGAATTAAACACCGTGTATATTATTATAATTTTTTATTTAAAATGAAATTCTGATTAAACATTACAGAAAGTACTATGCCATTAACGTCGATGCTTTTCAAGTTATTCAAGTTTCTTCAAAAAATTTGACAGATGTAGAGTTTTTTCAGGTACTGGTAGCATTCGTACACCACATCCTCAAAACTTGCAATTCAACGCAACTAGCTGACAAGTGTTCGTCTATCTAGTGATGGTGTGAAAAATGATAATTTATATACAGAGTGGTTGCTAGAGAGGCGCCCATTAGTTTAAATTCCAATATAAAGAACTCGAAAATTTCAAATGGAATACCCTGTATATAATCACCTGAATCAATGCAAAAATTGATTCTCTTCTGCATGGGTTTTTGACATGTATAGCTGATAATTTCTAAGTTATTGAAAAGTTATCAATTTGATGATATGATTTGATTGTTTCCGTTTTGTCTAGTGTCCACTGGTCATGACAGAATTCTCCAAAATTTCAAATTTTACAGGTATTTGCAACATTGTCTGTTTTTTGTTGTGTAGTTATTTTATAGTTAAAATTAAAAAAGAACTTCAATAACGAATAATTTATGGTGTATATGATTAGTGAATGTTCTGGAAACTGTCTTTTCGCTTCTCGTATTTATAAGCAGCGCTATCCTCTGCGAAGACAGCCGACAGTTTTGTCATTGAAAAGGCTCAAACATAGATTTTAGCAGAATTCGTCTGTATTTTACCTAGCAGCAAAACAACAAAACATTGCCGTCAAAGAAGATGAAGCCCTTGATGTTCCTTTATGAGTGATTGATGAGCCAACATGGAGTCAAAGAGCTATTGCGAAAACATTAGATTTGGATCAGTCCTAAGTTCAACAAGTTCTAAAGTTTCATAAGTACCATGCAGACCACTTCCGAGTAGCTCATGCACTGGGAAATGAAAATTTTCAGCGCCGAATGAGGTAGTCCGTGGGCAGTGCATCAAATTGAGCTGCACAGGAGTTTCTTTCGCAAAGTGCTTTTTGTGGACGAGTCCCCTTTCCATAATATGCACTCCCAAATATGCACAATTTACATCATTGTGCAGAAAACAACCCGCACGTAACAAGATTTGGTAACTTCCAGAATAGGTGGACGCTTAACGTTTGGGGTGGAATTATTGGCAATGCCGTTCTTGAACCACATTTTTTGATGGACCTCTAAATGCACCAATGTATCACCAATTCTTGGTTAACGATTTACCAGTAATAATGGAACATGTGCAGCTACAAGGCAAGGCAAGATATGTGGATACAGCATGATGGTGTTCCACTGCATTATGCTGCCGTATTTAGACAACATCTTGACCAAGAGTACAAAGGAAGGTGGATTGGCAGGGGTGGACTATTAGCCTGACCTCCAAAGTCCCCTGACCTTACTTGCTGTGACTTATTTTTACTCCACCAACAACTCAAGAAGATATGCGAGGGAGATTACAGGATGCATTTCGGCAAATTAGTGGTGCAATGCTTTCTAATGCCCAGCGATCATATGGAAGAAGGCTACAACTTTGCATTGAACAAAATGGTCATCAGTGCGAACACCTTTTATAATCCATTCCAGAAATAAAAATTATTTGTTATTCGTTGATTATTCATTTATTTATTCATTCATTTATCTATTTTATTCTTTAGATATTCTCTTTGTGTGTGGTATTGTTGTTGGCTTTGAGACTGTTTCTCATCAGCCACTGATATTCTCTTTAATTTATTACTTGTTTACTCCACCGTTATTTCTCCTCTGATATCTGTTAAACTAGTTCCAAGTAAATAATCTTCTGTGATTCGAATCTTTACTGGAGAAAATAGGGAATGTATCGCTTTAGATGAAAGCAAGTGGATATAAATTTGAGAGTGAATTCATTTTGGCATCGTTTCAGGTGTTTATATACAGGATGTAATAGTCGATAATTTCTAGTAGTAGTAGTTTAACCTCTACGAATAAACAAATCATTAATGTTAATGTTCATGCTGTACCATAATTCAATCTGCTGACACCAATCAAATGAGTTTAAGTGGTTAGTTCGAGAATGTATAATTTAAGAATAGTTTACATTTGTCAAGTTTATAGAAATAAAAACAATCAGGCAAGAGTGATAGAGTTATGACAGAACAATGATAGCCCCTCAATCATTGATGAGAACATTTTCTTTGGCAGCACAGTTTTTCTATGCTGATGCCCTGAAAAGCATCGAATAATCCGGCTCGAATTCCTTTTCGAGCCTTTTTAACGTCAAAATTGTCAGTTGTCTCCATGGAGAGAAACACTGTTAGTGAATGCTAGAAGTCAAGGGGCAAAGGGCCATAACTCTATCATAAAATCATGTAGTTGCAATCAAATTGATCAATTTTGAATAAAGCAGAAATTATCAGCTCTACATGTCAAAAACCCATACCCATTCAAAAGAGAATCAATTTCTGCATTTACTTAGGTGCTCATATACAGGATGTTCTATTTGAAATTTTCGAGTTATTTATATTGGCATTTCAGCAAATGGGCGCCTCTCTAGCAACCATCCCGTATATAAATCACTCGATCGACGAACAACTGCCAGCTACTTGTGCCAAATTCCAAGTTTCGCGGATGTGGTGTACGAATAATACCAGTACCTGAAAAAAACTCTACATCTGTCAGTTTTTTTGAAAAAACTTGAATGACTTGAAAAGATTGACTTTTATGGCATAGTACTTCCTATATATATATATATATATATATATATATATATATATATATATATATATATATATATATATATATATATATATATATATATATATATATATATATATATATATATATATAAGGTGTTTATTTAAGAAAAAACAAAGTTACTGTGTAGCTGAAAATAATTTTAGATTATGGACCTTAACTTCGTAGAACACTTCTGTCTAAAAGAGACTGTCCCGGGTTCAAGTAGTCCTAGATTTCGTTAATTTGAAAAAGTTTTTTTAAAATTCAAAAGGCGAGTAATTTTTTTTAAATTCATTACAAATATAATTATTTAATAAATACATTATTTGGTGCCAGATCATTTCTATGAAAATCCACTACCATAACGCACTTGCTGCGTCCAGACTTCTGTTAAATTAATTATTTTAACTGGACCTACGCTATTATTTACTTTTATTCGAAGAACTTATTTCCCGCGGCGCATTTAAAATGCCCTATCGAATCCATGAAAGAATCTGTAAATTAAAATCAAACACATTTCTTTGACAAACACAATTGAAAAAACAGTTAGGTATGGTGAAAATGTCTGAGTTGTCAACGTAATTTTCCATTTCTTGGACTTTAAGTTGTTGAAGCAGAAACCACACTAATCCCTTCTAAAATCACTGTCAACACAACAAACTCACGCAGTAATACTTTTTATAGGCAGGATTGCTTTTTCTGTGGCTACGACAAAAGGAAATAGGATTACGCGATTCTTTCAAGACAAACCGTTCAGAAAATTAATTTTTCCGAATGTAATTCGTAGCTGGCTGTAAGGCTCTATTTGAAGTTGTCATATTTGTACCAGAGAAATATTTTTAGCGGCATATTAATTAAAAAGCATTCCACCATACTCACCCGGAATAAATTCGATTTTCAGACAAAATTAAAAAGAGATATTTTAAGATTCTCGCAATTCTATACAGTATTCGTCAGCCCGATGCGTCTTTTAAAAAAAATATGTAATGTAAGAAACTAAAATTATAAAACTAGAACTATAAATTATAAAACGACAGATATCATTTCCAAAACTATAAAGGTACGAAAGATGCTCTGTTCTCTTAATACCAGGAAAGCCTCTGGACTTGACGAGTTCCCAGCAATTGTTCTCAAAAACTACGCACCAGAACTTTCTCCTGTCCTGACTTGCCTGTTTCAGACATCTTACAATAGAGGCATATTCCCTAGTAACTGGAAAACAGCTCGAGTACAACCCGTCCCCAAGAAAGGATCCGTAGCGCTCCTAGCAACTACAGGCCTATTTCTCTCCTTTCAGTCGTCTCTAAAGTGATGGACAAGTAGATAAACACAAAATTAATTAAATTTCTTGAAATCACAGTCTAATCCACGACATGCAGTATAAATTCCGTCAGCGCAGATCAATTTCCGAGCTCCTTTCCTTTGTCACCCATTTTTGGAACAAGTCTATGGAACCACACGTGAACCCCAGATTGTCGCTCTAGACATATCCAAAGCATTTGACTAGGTCTGGCATGCCGCGCGGCTTAATAAACTTTCGGCCTAGAGCCTACCACCACAACTCTATACCTGGACAGCGAACTTTCTCTCCAACCGGAGAATTTCTGTTGTCATGGATGGCCATTCCTCTAAACTCTATCTAATTAATGCAGGAGTCTCTCAAGGTTCAGCTTTGTTTCTTCTTCACATCAGTGACCTCCTCTCTAGCACACCCAACAAGTTCACGGTTACGCGGAAGACAGCACCCTCCACTCAAATATACAATATTCTAATCATATCTCTTTGCCCCAATTAGATGAGGATCGCAGACTCATGGGGAGTTCTGTCTGTGTGGATCACTAAAAAATAGTAGACTGGGGAAGTAGAAATCTTGTACAATTCTACTTCACCAAATCTCAGTCTTGCTTTCTATCTCATAAGAGATACACCAGCCCCAGACCCATCACAATGAACAACCAAGTTATTCAAAGTAATGAGTCCTTTTCCCTTGTTGGTATTTCTGCGGATCGAAATCTCAATTGACACCAACATGTCACATCAGTTGCAGAAGCGTCTTGTAAGAAATTTGGGTTCTTCTTCCGGGCTCGCAAATAATTTTCACCAGCTAATCTCTATACCTTATATACTTCACAAATAAGGCCAAACCTTGAAGATTGCGTCCACATCTGGTGTGCCGCTGCCGCTTCTACACTCGCTATCCTGGTATCCATTTAGAAGAGAGCTATACGTCTCATCAGTGATCCTACCCTCACCCAAAGGCTGCCCTCCATTGCTCACCGACGTGCCGTTGGTGACCTCTCTCTCTCTCTTTTTTTATAGACATCTGCACGGGCACTGCTCAGAGTCCTTTTCGCTTGCTGGTATTTCTGTGGATCGAAATCTCAATTGGCACCAACATGTCACATCAGTTGCAGAAGCGGCTTCTAAGAAATTAGGGTTGCTCTTCCGGGCTCGCAAATACTTTTCACCAGCTAAGTTCTATACCTTATATACTACACAAATAAGGCCAAACCTTAAATATTGCTCCCACATCTGATGTGCCGCTGCCGCTGCTACACTCGCTATCCTGGTCTCCATTCAGAAGAGAGCTATACGTCTAATCGGTGATCCTACCCTCACCCAAAGGCTGCTATCCCTTGCCCACAGACGTGCCGTTGGTGACCTCTCTCTTTCTCTCTCTCTCTCTTTTTATAGATCTGCACGGGCACTGCTCGAAGGAGCTTTCTTCCATAGTTCCTCCACCTGCTGCCCCCAACAGATCTACCAGGGGAACATAGCGAATGCACCCTTTTACTGTCCAGGTCACCAGACATGAAAGATCTTGTTATGTCCGCTCTTTTGTCCCAAGGACTTCCAAGTTGTGGAATTCCTTGCCGGCACATGTTTTTCCTTCTCCTCCGAACCTCCAAACCTTCAACTCCAGAATTAACAGGTTTGCTCTTTCCTCCTTGTCGACACCCACGGTACGATAGTATTTAGGCTGTAGGTTGTGTTATTGAAATAGAAAAAAGGCAAAGATGGGATGGGCATACTTTGTCCACAGAGGACAGGAAGCAATACTCTAAGCCAACACAAGCAATTTGACGTTCATCCCAAAATCTGTACGGTTTAAGTCGTAATGTAACGGCAGATAACTGGTTTAGTTCTGCCGAACTAGTCAATTTTCTACTGGAAAAAGGTTTGACTTGTGTTGGTACCTTGAAAAAAAATTACCACCAGAGTTCTTACCTAACAAGAAAAGGTCACCAGGATCATAGCTATATGGATTTACCAATAAAATGACCTCACTCTCACACTTGCTAAAACGAAACAAAGCCGTGGTGCTTGTTTCATTTATGCATCACGAGGCTTGCGAAAAAGATGAAAAACTAGAAAGAACCTCCCACTACAACAGCACTAAAGGTAGCGTAGATATCCTGGATGAAAGATGTGCAAATTACAGTCGCGGAGGACGTACCAGGAGCCGATGACAATTTTTTTTAGACTTTGGATATTAGTTTTTCAAATTCGTTTGTTCTCTTCAGATCACAAAAATTATAGTGAGGAACTCACATGAGTAGAATTTCTAAAACAACTTGGAAGATAACTTATACTGCCACATTTAGAAATGCGTGTTCAGTATCAACCCCTTACCTTCGTGTTTCGATTCGGAGAATACTTGAATTTCACGACGAGCGTTCTTCAAATATTGGAAGCGTTAATTAGGAAAAAAGAAAAAAAGGAGGGTAGCGATCTTGAACGTGCCCAACATTGCATGGACATGGACCTTATGGCTTCACGCCCCCTCCGAAGTGGGGAAAGCGCAGACATCCAACTTTCTCGAATGCAATACCACAGCCTCGGTGAATATTAAAGCTACAGTATATATGTAAAAATTGAGAGAAGAAGCCTGAGATCGAACCCAGTACCCTTCAGTTCAGGAGCACACGTTCTCACCCCTGGACCACCGAGGCTCTATGTTTTGCCCATCGGATGAAGCATAGAGCTGTCGAAACCGTATGATATGCGATGATGTGCAGGTGTTACCTTCTATAAAGGAATGCGTTTGCTAAAAGTATTTAGAATAACGAGATTTGAGAAACGCCAGACAAAAAAACAAATATTTTTGCTATCGACGTTTGTTTTATACTAATAGAGCAAGTTACTCAAAAGGTTTAATATATATATATATATATATATATATATATATATATATATATATATATATATATATATATATATATATATATATATGAGCTACCATATGGAGTATTTGGTTAAAAAATTGCGAGGGCATCTCCACAAAATTAAGATTTTTCAACGGTTTTGTAAACTAAAACAGCTTAACATTATATATTGTGTACTTGTTCAGATACACATTTCATACGGTTTAACAGCGTGGGGTGAACTCCTGACTTGTCACTTACTTGAGAAGTCTGCAAAAGATTACTAGATGGATTCTAAAGATTATAATTAACCAAAACGTTACTTACCCCACTGACCAGTTATACTTGGAATTAGGTTTTCTGGACCTGAGACTATTATATATTAGGAACTCGTTATTGTGGCAGTATGGGCACAAAAATAACTTGAAAGGATGGGGCTCACTTATGATACCAGAAATAGCATGGTGTATAGTGTTTCTTCCGTACATAAAACTTGGGTGAGAGATGTGCTGCCGTTCTTGGCCCAAGGACTTTTAATATAATTCCAAAGGAAATTCAGAGTGTAAACAATTATGGGCGGTTCATACGTGGTATTATAAGATGGTTGGACACTATCTCCAGATTCTAGGTACACAAGATTGTTGACCTATATCTCGGCTAACTAGCGGATTGGGTCTTAGTGCCTGGGATATGTGTATTATTTTGTGATGATTGTGTAATATTTGAAATTTTCTTGTGTTTGTATACAGAGTTTGGTTATACTCATGAAATTTTTTAATGACTCTTTTTGGCAATCGTTTTTAAGATTTGTATTTCTGTTTCTTACTTTTCCGCAAGACTGGATTGTTATATAACCTGCATACAAGATTCTACCTTTCGCAGGATTCCATAGCGTTTATTCTTTTTCTATTTTATTTTGTAGCTTGAATTGTAATAAATAATCACCATATTGCTATTATTATTATTATTATTATAAATACAGTTTTAAATAATTTTGCATACTTAGAAGAACTAGCTAAGAATGTATTTTGAAAACTAATATGTAAGAATTAAAAAGTTCGAGACGCAGCAAGTGCATTATAGTAGTGAATTTTTATAAGAAATGTACATTATGATTAAGGTTTATTATTATGCACAATAAGCCAATGGTTGCAGTGCTATTGGGGCGGCAACGCCGCGGACGAGCCCTGAGGGAGAAAGAAAGGTATATTATTAAAACTAATTATTTAAATTTAAATAGATTTTGGAGATTAGTTTTATAAATCCAAATAAGCGATTACTTGAAGTCGCTTTAAAAATTGTGTTACAAAATTTTATTAGTTACAAAAGTTTCCCAGAAAAAATTAATTATTTACAAACAGAATGTACGTGCCAAATTATCAATATAGCAGGTATTTTTTCTCGTTAATTGCTTGGATGGTTTTATTTTAGCCAACCTAGTTAAACTAGTTTTTGCAAACAAAACAACCAAAAAGGTTTTTACATAGGTTTTAATTTGGCTCAAGATTGAAGATATAGCTTAATGGGAAATTGAGTTATCGGATTTGTAATATTTTTACGAAAATTCTCACCACAACGTACTTGCTGCACCCACACCGTCTTGATCGCTTATTGACTGTTGCTATATACATACAGAATGATAAAATATTGTAGCCCTTTATGTGAGACTGGCAAACAACGCAACCTCAAATTCATTTTTGGAAAAATATTTTAAACAAATCAGGTAACAGTTTAAACATAAATTGAATATCTTGGTTCGCGGCTTCGTCACGGGAGTTCTCCCCCTTCCACATGCCTACAACCACCCTCAATGCATAAACCAGAACAATATAAACAAGTAAAATTTCTTCGGAACAACCCCCAAAAAAGTTGAGTGACCTGCGGTTAATAATGCTTCCGGGCGAACTGAACAGGATTTTAAGGAAGTATAGCTGCAATGTGGGTAAAAGGTAGCTTCTATAGGTCACGCTAAGCTGGTTTTCTCGAACTTTACGTTCACATTTCCTTTTCATCTTCTTCCCTGCCCAGCAAGCCTATTCACTTCTGGTCCTGTAACTTTCTTAGGGGCTCTTAGCAAGAAAATTTTCTTGTAGTATGTGCATCCAGAAAGGATTCTAATCATGTTTCTATTTTTTTTTTCTCTAAAAGTCGCCCGGGTGCTAAACTAAACTAACATTTACAGAAAGTTTTATTTTTTAACTCTTTTCAACACTTACTGTATCCATAATTTTTGAAAATGAAATAAATATTAACAGTACAAAATTTTGAATTTTTACTTTTAATTATTTACACTGTACATCTAATTATATATGTAACATAAACTGCTTTATGATATGATGTAGTTTTATTTACTTAAAATTTTCCATAAAGAGTAAAATCTCAGAGTAAATAAACCATTAAGTACCTAGGTGCCCTAGGCATTATGCTTATATTAGTTTGAGGTAGGTATATTTCTTCTTGAAATAATTTTGTTTCAGTACCTACATGCATTGATTAAGAACCTAAAACTGATGTACACAACCACTTTCTGATTTGTTTGATTGGATGTTACAATCATAATATACTACAGTCATAGTCGACGCCCGAAGGCTTTTGTTAAAGTTGTGTTAAAATTAAAAGTTGAGTTATTATTTACCTACTATTTGTATTAACCGTTGAATATAGGTAATTGTTTTATATTCTGAGATTCCGAGGTATTAGCGGAGTTGAATTCAAGGTTATGTGCAGAACGTAGACGTTTCTCCCATGACTTCTGTCAGCTAACAAATGGTGGTGTTGTCAGATTAAACTAGAGAAATGGAGAGGGCTTTTAAATGCCGTGAAAATAGGAAGCTTAATATTTATATGTATAATATAAATATAATATAATAAAGCGTAGTTCTAGATTGCCTTTAAACAAATTGAATCACTTTCATTAAAATTGCTATTTATTTATATTTTTATGATATCTACAGATTTAGATGAGAGTTTTCGTAAATGGCAACCCCGCGGATTATTTATTGTGACATATTTTCGCAGCCTGTCTCTTTAAAACTTAATTCGGAGATTTTGTTTGCAATGGTAGCGGAACCCTAATTTATCTGTCTGACATTGTCTTACATTATAATCATCCATTTAGAGGTAATTTCAGGTCATATAGTAGATTATTTATTTTTTATTTAGCTATAATTCAAGATCTACTGAACAAGTTGTGTTCACGTTTGGTAGCTGGACCACTTGTACAATGCGTACGTGCTTGTCAAGTTTTAGTTTAATATTTCTAGTAATTTAAAAGATATTGCGTTTTCAAACAGTTTTTTTCATCTTTTTCTAAAAGTATTTGAGTGTCAGAACTGTCCAACGAACTCATCCAAGCTATTAACAAAACAGAAGGAATTGCAAAATTTGGTTTCGATTTGTGTCGTATTTTTCAAGCTATCGGTTGGATACACACACACACACACATACACACACACACACACATATATATATATATATATATATATATATATATATATATATATATATATATATATATATATATATATATATGCTATTTATCTGACCTTGGATTTGGGCTCTAGGGGCCCTAATTCGCGATCATTCGAAGAAACTATCCAAAAATCTCACCATTAATACCGCTCTATTAATGAATTTTGTTAACAAAAATTGACTAAAATACAAGAAATGAGTACCTAAAATATAATACACCAATAAAGCTGAATTTGAAAGGTTTTTGAAAGATTCTATCGATTGGGACCAATAAGATAATTTTTTTCAGCGAAGTTTATCAAAAACTCTATATAAACCGTGTCGACAAAGTAAATATTGCATATTAGGAACTGCAACCAGCAATTCTAACATAGATTAAGTTACATGTCTAGATGTTTATCACGTAATATAGTAAAAGGGATCCAGGAAAACTGCAGCGTGTAGTTAAATAAAAACCTAGGAACATGATATTGCCTTCTTTAAATGGTATATCCTTTTATCTTCGTTGAGTAAAACTATTAACTGGAACACGCTTAGTTTTATGATACAATTTTCTGAATCTTGCAGTATGCAAGGAACTTAGTGTTATCCTGATCCTTATCTATTAAACGGATTACACTTAGTAAAGCTCGGTTCGTTTATTAGAGAATATAAGGAAACTGCTGGAGAGTTGTATGCGGGACGGGGTTCGCTTTAATGTCGAGCGTTTATTAACATGTCTGAATCTTAAGGCAAACAATATCTTGCAAACCTTATTACGTGAAAAAAGTACGTTTTATAAAATCACTCGCTTGAACTATTGTGAAATAATATTTGTGCTTCATAAACTTACTTCCTAAATAATGTCACTAGGCTATAGAACTACCACCTACAAGGAAAAGAGAGTATGAGAAAAGCAGTTTTAGTTACCACAACGGGTGTCACAGCGGGACGATATACCTTGATTCCAGGTTTGCATCGCCCGTCAATCAATTGTTCCAAAACTATTAACCGCTCAACCACCGTCATCAAGATAACACGGAAAGGTCATCGTTTTAAATTTTCTATATTTAATTCAGCCGTAGCGAATTTTCTGAGTTTTGCACGAGATAAAAGTACAACGGTAAATTACGTATTTAGAACCAGCTATGTGACGGAGAATAGACAATAAAATAACGACACAGTCTTAAATAAAGGGAAGCTTACTGGGATACAGGCCACATGTGACCTCTCATTTCTACATCGCCCGACACAGCGCATATGTTCAAGAAAATGATCTTCTTACACAGTTTAAGGTTGGCCGGCCTGGCAATGATCGGTTTAGAAGTTTTCTCAGCGCCACTACCTGATTCAAAAGAGATTAGAACAATTAGCGTAAAGCAACTAGTGATCCTTCCATCATTTATGGTTTTTATCAAAAAAAGTCGAACAGACAATTGAGAATCTTAACTTAACAGATACATCAACGCACATCTGGAATCTTGACGAGACTAGCTTTTTGGCAGATCCGTCTCGGATTAAAGGCGTGGCAGAAAGGGGAAGGGAGGTTCAAAAGATTATTGAGGGATCAGGCAAAGAAAATAGCACCGCCATCGCCTGCATTTCCGCAGCCGGAGTCTTACCTCCTCCACTAATAATATTTTAAGGTGCACATTTGTAGAGTAGCTGGAAAAGTAAGTACCTAATTATTTTTGCTGTTTTGAATTAATCTGTTTTTACTAAGCAGCTTTATTTCTTAAAGGTGCAAACGATCTGCCAAATACGTTATGTGCATGTTTTGAAAAAGGGTGGATTTATAAATTTTGCGAATTGGTCACTGACAGACCTCTTCTTGTTATCACGAATGGAACATTTCACATTTAGACAAGGGGGCTATCGAACTTTCCATTGAGCAAAATATTACGTTGTGAAAACTGCCGCCACATACAAGCGATGTCCTATAGCCACTTAATAAGTGTTGTTTTGGCGCCACTAAATCTGAGATGCAACGAGGCTCTCATGGAGTAGTAGAGGTTTGTGATCAAGTATTATTTTCTATTGGTCTGTTTTACAAAACGAGTAATTGCTACTTAAATAATTAATTTAATAGATAATAACAAAATACAAACTATATAAATATTTTGTAAAATATTTTCACCATAAAATATTTTAGAGCGATTTATAAATAATTAAATGTGTATTTCGTATGAATTATCTTATTCAGCCATGATAAGGTGACAAAACTCCAAACATCGTGGAGATTTTTGCCGTCTGAGAAAATCACATAAAAGCGGTCGCCACACGATGTAGAGACAGTATTGGTAATTCCGCTAGTAAGTGGACAACGGTGAGCCGTTATCAGCCGGTAAGAAACCGTACTGATTCCGATTCCGCTTTCCGTCCGAGCGCACCTGATTTGGATGATTTCGGTATAGAAAAATATTGTCATAGGTGATAAATTATTCCTTTTTAATTAATTCATATTTTGTAGCGAATTTTCATATTCTTAAGTTATCACTTTTCTCAGTCCAAATCTCCACAAGCGAGTTATTTCTGCTTTTCCTGACCTTCCGCCGTCCTTTAGACAATTGACGTTTGTTAGATTGTCTTGCATTATTTTTGTGAGGATGCTGAGGAGTCACAGCTCATCTAAATAATTGAGAAATATTCATATTCTTGGATTGATCCCGATAGGGACGCTGAGGATTCACAGCCTATCTAGGTCACTCCAAGTGATACGTTCCTTTACAATTAACCTTGTACACTTCGTCTGTCTCCAGGCGTTCCGCCTCATGAAAGATAAGCTCTTGTGTTATCTTAGTGAGGACGCTTAGGATTCACAGCTCGATAAAGTAATTAAGATGTTTATGTCCTGCTTTGGACTTCGCGGAGATGCTGAGGAGTCACAGTCCGCATAGGCCTCTCCTTCGTCTCCAGTGTCCCCTGCTTTGACTGAGAGGTTATGGTTATTATTTTGTCTATCGCTACATGTCACCCGCCTGCCGTAGCCTTGCTTGAGTAAAACACCGCTCGTATCGTATATACCCGGCTGAATTCATACGCTTTATCATACACTAACCCTGACCGCTTTAGAGAGACCTACGTTCTGATTAATGCCATTACCCGCATATTTTATTTGTAGATAGTATGTAAATAGCGTTATATATATATATATATATATATATATATATATATATATATATATATATATATATATATATATTGTAAATAGTTTCTAATCTAAAATATAAGGTTGGGTAAATAAAACACCTTAATTAATTGGTATCTAACCCCGTAACCCATACTTACAAAATATGCTACAACTACCTCTGGAAGGAACCTACCTAGTGGAAATTTATCCAAATTGCGACATATCAATCGATCAACATACCATGAGAACACATCAAGGTTCACGCTATCATTTTGGAATTTGGAATTATGGAACTTCCCAAAGTCGATATCCAATATCAATTTAAGAGAGTAGAAGAGAAGTAAACCATCCCGAACAAACTGGACCCGATCAACTTAGAAGAAATAAATCATATACACACGGCTCTATAAGAGCAAAGAAGAAACATCCAAAATCACATGAGTAACCCATTCGTATCAACAAAATCAGCTTATGGACCATCTTATTATACATTTTAATAATCTGTATTGTTTGTTTTACTTTGTATAAGTATGTTTTAGCTAAATGGTTTCCACAAGTCAAGGAGATCAATAAGGACAATTCCAATAATCAAGATATTGCGATTTGAACATTCCATTCCACTGCATGTTCAAACTTGGGGTGGGAGATGTTACATTCCACACCAACCAATATAGGATAGAGTTACATCCGCCAGCCATGAGAACTGCCATCTTGCAACAGAAGTGGTCGGATGACGCCGAGTCAGCGGTTAAAACGCGCTCACTCGGGGGTCACTAAATTTAGCTGGTATAACCTAAAGGCCACCGAAACCTTTTCCACAGAGTTACCGCGGTACTCTGATACATAGATCAGAGTTTCGTGCAGAGTTCGCAGACACCCTCAACAGGTAAAATCCGGCTCCCGAGACCCGTCTATGGTAACCGTCAACGGTCTGCAAGCTAAGGTCCCGCCACAGGTTCAACCAAAGAAAGTTACCAAAAAGTTACTCTTGCGATTTGATATGCAAAATTTAGAACGATAAAATAACAGAGCAGGCCATAAAATCCTCTTTAAAAAACAGGTATTTATACCCCCCACCCCCAATGATAGCCGATACCCTGTGTATCGTTTGGAACCCCAAAAACTACAGATAGAAAAGAGCGGGATATAACAGAAGACGTCTTTGATCCTTTTGCAACCGCAAGAAACCCACCAAATGTTAAAGAAACATTGGAAGTTCTAGAAGCTGACAATAATTCTACACTGCCAACAGACTGAAACGATTCAACATCAACAAATAAAAGAGCGAGTACATCATTTGAGGCTCTCCTTTTGTCAAAAATTAAGCGTACTGCTCCTACAAGATAGATGCAGATGCAAGTGTGCTAACAGCCACGGAATTTTTGAAGGAGATAAAAGAAAAACAAATGAAACAAATAAAGGAAAAAAAACAAAAGCCGAGCACCAGTAGACAAAAAAGATACACTGGCAGCAGCAGTGAAGATATGGTACAGAGCGCGGTAATTTATCAGGATGAACGTGACTTGGAAGGTGTGACTTTAGAAGATCTCCTAAATGAAGGCAACGATTCGACTGTTTCTGAGTACGATAAAGAGAGTGAAATGGATATTCAAGAAGAATTCAACAAAGAGGATTATTTACTTGTCAAGCTTGCTGGTAAAACTAATGTATTCTATTATGTTGCTCGAAGTGATGAAGTAAAGGAAGACGAAGTTGATGTCACTTATTTGAAACGTCAAGATAACAAATTTATTTTTGCTACATTGAGGAAAAATTAGAAATACTAAAGTCAGATGTTGTGAAGAAATTGGCATCTCCACAACTGGAAGGGGCTACCGCTCGCATGGCTAATCAGTTCATATTTACCATGGATTTTACCAAATACAACGTTAAGTAACCAACTGAAGTTGCGCTTTTACATAAAAGTAGTTACGTAGTTATTTTTTGTTAGTTTTCATTTTAAGTAAGACTATGTGGCTACCTTACCTATTGAACGCATACCTTTGTTTGTTATTATTATAAGGTCTATTTTGTTGAATATCTCTATTATTTTTTGCGAAATAAATAATGAAACTAGAACTGATCGATGCGTTTTTTTCACCTCCATTGTCTAACATTTCTCTTAGTCAGTTAAACCGTAGCATCTTGCGCAGGTTAAAACGACATCTTTTTTATTTTTTATTACATCTCAAGGGAGAAAAAAATTAACACGTAACTTTTTTCAGTATCTTGAGAAGATTTAACAAAAAAATTGCCAAGTTGATACAATAATGCTTACTTCCTGAAAAGCTGAAATATACAGAAATCGTCTCGTTTTTACACCACTTGATCCTAGCTTGTTTTTAAAACTTATTCAAACAATGGTTAATTTAATGAACTAGTACATCCCACCCCAAGGCTTAATAGAACATAGCCAGTATAATTTAAAATGTGGAGTAATATAAACACCCAAAGTATAAAAAGTATTTTACATTGACGCAACAAAATACAAAGTCACTGTTTATATATGTAACGTTAATTCAACAGAACACAAAATACCCAAGTACGTGCAAAAAATGTGGTATTCGTCATCTATTACAATAACAATAATTACCAACTGCAGCAACTGTCAGCGGCAATCATGACAATCAATTGCAGCGAAACTAATAACAGAATGGAACTGTGCGTTCGATTGAAATCGCCAGGCTGCGTTGATAATGTTGCTAGATTAATTGCATAGGGGATGACGTCATAGACCAAACATGTAATTGAACGTTTTATATTCTATCCGCAGAATCTTCATCGAAATAGGGTCCTGTAGACGTATACTGACTTTCCAAAAAATCCTAACACCCAATTAGAATCGACCAATTGCAATGGAATTACCTACGCTACTCTGTTCTATCTTTGATAAGAAATTATAATAATATGGACAAGAGATTTTAACAGATGTGCCCATTTTTTATGGTTTTATTTCAACAACACACAACGAGGGCTTACAGCCTAAATACCATCGTACCGTGAGTGTCGGCAAGGAGGAAAGAGGCAACTTGTTCATTCTGGACTTGAAGGTCTGGAGGTTCGGAGGAGAAGGAAAAACATGTGCCGGCAAGGAATTCCACAACTTGGAAGTCCTCGGGACAAAAAAGCGGGCATAACAAGATGTTCTATGTCTGGTGACCTGGAAAGTAAAAGGGCGCATTCACTCTGTTCCCCTGGTAGATCTGTTGGGGGCAGCAGGTGGAGGAACTATGTAAGAAAGCTCCTCTGAGCAGTACCTGTGCAGATACCTATAAGAGAGAAAGTGGTCACCAACGGCACGTCGGTGAACAAGAAATTGCAGGCTTTGGGTGAGGGTAGGGTCACCGATGAGACGTATATCTCTATTCTGAATGGAGTCCAGGATAGCGAGTGTAGAAGCGGCAGCAGCACCACAGATGTGGGAGCAGTATTCGAGGTTTGGCCTTATTTGTGAAGTATATAAGGTATGGAGATTAGCTGGTGAAAAGGATTTGCGAGTCCGGAAAAGGAAACCTAATTTCTTAGCAGCCGCTTCTGCAATTGATGTAACATGTTTGTGCCAATTGAGATTTCGATCCACAAAAATGCCAACAAGTAATAAGGACTCATTACTTTGATTAACTTGGTTGTTCATTGTGATGGGTCTAGGGCTGGTGTATCTCTTATGAGAAAGAAAGCAATCTGAATGCATCTAGCCTTACATAACGTGTGTTTAATGAAACATAAACGATTATTAAATTTTGAAACTAAAATAGTAAATAATAACAAAGCTATTTAATAGTATGTGGGTTTGCCACGGTTTTTAATGCATTCGATAACTCTTCGAGGCATGCTTGTAGTTAAATGATTGATGGTATATTGAGGAATGTCATCACAGGCTGCTTGAATTCGGTGAAAAGGGTAAACTAGATCATTTGGTGGTTGAGGTAAATTACCCAGTCAATTGCCAATCATATACCACAAATGATTGGTGACAATGGGACGCGATAAGACCGTGGAAGCAAGGTCACGTTATTTTCTTGTAAAAACCTTGTAGTAAACATTGATGTACGAGGACGTGCAATCTCGTGTTGGAAAATGGGTTGTATTAACCCTCGTAGGTAATGCAACAGGCTGAAGTTTGTCTCGTATGTAATTATTTGTAGTCAAAGTTTTGTCAACGAAAACTAGAGGTGACCTGCTATCGTATATTATCGCACTTCATACAATCGCCCCCCATGTATGGTCCGTATGCTGTTTCACAGCAAATTATAAACTCCTGCGTTCTCCATGTAATCGTCCTACTCTCCACCATCGTGGACACAACGACGGAATCGGTACTTGTCAGAGAACACAACACATATTCATTCATTACCCCAGTTTGATCTGCCGAACAACACAATGTCGAGGGGACATAAAAATGGTCTATACGAACGAACCCCAAAAGCGCGGATTTTGCGATGTATCGTTGCCATAAAGACCCTTTCCTGTAAAACTTCTAACCAAGCATTTCCAATCCATCGTGCGTTAAAAACCATGTCTTGTAAAACCGGAATCTTCAAATAAAAGTTTTCCCGCGCTGAAATTGCTCAAGGTCGTTCAGATCCATAACGACGGTTATTGATTAATTTAGACCACCTGAACCAACACTCTAACGCTGTTGACACACTAGGTCCTATATGGTCGAAAATTTGTCGGATTAAAAAACCGGCTTTGCAGATACCAACAATGCATCGCCTTTCAAATTCTCTTAAATGATAGTAATTGTTCCGTAAATTGAGCATAATCGCTACGAAATATTGCTTCAAACTGAAGGACAAGCAAATAATTTAAACAGCTATTTTTCCTGATAAAGCAAAATTTAGAATTTAAAAACGGATCAAAAACCGATCCACAAGAGAGAGCAGCGGGGGCCTTTGCAGTCAGCAATCCTTTATCCAATATGGTTCAGCAACCTACTTACTTTCCGCGCATCCCAACAGACAGCTCAAATCCCTTGAATCTACTTTTCCTCATTTCCATGGGCGTCTGGCTACTTCTCTCATCCTGACCCCTCTGATATCTCACAAAACGTCACCGAAATCATCCAAGCTGGCATGGAATTATTAATTGCACGTACACAGAAAACCTCTGCAGCCACTCAAAAGCCCTGTTCTCTAAATCCTGTGACAAGGCCAAACTTGAAAAGGTCAAAGCTCACAAAACGCTTTTACACAATCCCAGTCAAGGAAACCGTCAAGCATTTAACGACGCAAGAAACCGCTATGTCCGCATTCTTTCTGAGGCAAACAACTCGTTTAATAACCACATCAAAAACAAAGTCGTCTTAAGCTCCAAGAGCAACAAACCCTTCTGGACTCTTGCTAAATCTATTGGGAATAATTTCTGGAAGAGCACGTTCCCACCTCTTGTCTCAGGGGATGAAATTGTTTCTACCGCCCTGGGCAAGGTTGAACTTTTTGCCTAATGTCGCGCATAAAATAACGGATATCATTTTCAAAACTAAAAAGGTACGAAAGATGCTCTCTTCTCTTAATACCAGGAAAGCCTCTGGCCTTGATGAGATCTCAGCAATTGTTCTCAAAAAATACGCACCAGAACTTGGTCCTGTCCTGACTCGTCTGTTTCAGACCTTTTACAATAGATGCATATTTCCTGGTAACTGCAAAACTGTTCGAGTACAACCCGTCCCCAAGAAAGGATCCAAAGCGCTTCCTAGCAACTACAGGCCTATTTTTCTCCTTTTAGTCCTATCTAAAGTGATGGAAAAGTATATGAACACCGAATTACTAAACTTTCTAAAAAAAACACCGTCGAATCCACGACATGCAGTATGGATTCCATCAGCGCAGATCAACTGCTGACCTCCTTTCCTTTGTCACTCATTCTTGGAACAAGTCTTTGGAACTACACGGTCAATCCCAGATTGTCGCTGTAGACATATCCAAAACATTCGAACAGGTCTGGCACGCAGCGCCGCCTAATAAACTTCCGGCATTGGGCCTACTACCAAAACTCTATACCTGGACAGCAAATTTCCTCTCCAAGCGGAGCATTTCTGTTGTCGTGGATAGTGATTCCTCTAAACTATTTACAATTAATGCAGGAGTCCCTCAACGTTCAGCTTTAGCCCCTACTTTGTTTCTTCTCTACATCAGTGACCTCCTCTCCAGCACATACAACCCAGTTAACAGTTACCCGGATGACAGCACCATCCACTCAAATATACAATATTCTAATCCTGTCTCTTTAGCCCAATTAGATTAGGATCGCAGACTCATTGAGGGTTCTGTCTCCGTGGATCTCCAAAAAATATTAGAGTAGGGAAGTAGAAATCTGGTACAATTCAACTCCACCAAATCTCAGTCTTGATTTCTATCTCATAAGAAATACACCAGCCCTAGACCCATCACAATGAACAACCAAGTTATTCAAAGTAATGAGTCCTTCTCACTTGTTGGCATTTCTGTGGATCGATATCTCAATTGAGACCAACATGTCACATCAATTGCAGAAGCGGCTGCTAAGAAATTAGGTTTTCTCTACCGGGCTCGCAAATACTTTTCACCAGCTAATCTCTATACCTTATATATTTCACAGGTAAAGCCAAACATCTAGTAATGCTTCCACATCTGGTGTGCCTCTGCCGCTTCTACACTCGCTACCATAGGCTCCATTCACAATAGAGCTATACGTCTTATCCAAGACCCTACCCTCACCCAAGAGCTGTCATCTTTTGACCACCGACGTGGGTGACCTCTCTCTTTCTCTCTTTTATAGATATCTGCATGGGCACTGCTCAGATGAGCTTTCTTCCATAGTTCCTCCACCTGCTGCCACCAACAGACCTACCAGGCGAACAGAGCAAATGCACCCTTCTACTGTCCAGGTCACCAGACATAGAATATCTTGTTATGCCCGCTCTCTTGTCCCGAGGAATTCCTTGCCGGCACATGTTTTTCCTTCTCCTCCGAACCTCCAAACCTTCAAATCCATAATTAACAAGTTGCGTCTTTCCTCCTTGCCGATACCCACGGTACGATAGTACTTAGGCTGTGGTGTGTTGTTGAAAAAAATAATTAAAAAAGCTAACTTTTTCGAGAAAAAGAATTTAAGAAATTTGTTAGGTAATACGAAGGATAAAGATAAAACCACTGAAATGTCGGGTATCTATGAGTTAGCTTCTAAAGATTGTAATCTTAAATACACTAGGCATACTAAGAGAACCATTGAGAGTATATTTTGTGAACAGCTGAAATACGACAGTGCAGACAAGCCATGCACGGCATAACATATCTGGGATAATAACCACCACATTAATTAGAAAATCAGAAAATTATCAAAAATGTTAGATAGCTAGCGAATCTAGATTCATACGAATTTGTTTATATTTCTAGGTCAATAAAAACCGAAGTTTCTTAAAGCCAACTCCGCGACTAGTATGTAGTCCTCTGTTCAGGTCAAGTGATAAAGGAAGTTCAAAACTCTCGTCCGGCAATTAAAATTTGATACACCGAAAATTTGCCTGCGATTTAGTCGCCCTCTCGGTATCGTTGTTTACCTAAGACTCAGTATACAAGGTGATGTCAGTAGTAAGTAGTTAGAATTTTCCATCCTCTGATGACGCTAACTTTGTTAGTAAAGAGATCGTCATGTGATTAAAAAGATGTGTTGTGGTGATTTGGGTTATCCAAGTGTAGTTAACGTAATACATATAAGAGATAAGAGAAAACTACTTTCCAAAGAAGCATCTTTATGGTGTTAGCAGCCTGCACTATATTCTGCATATATCATAGTTTGCGTCATGTTCTGCTATGCTGCATATATATTGGGTCATTTCAAACTCTCCAAATTCAAAAGTTACTTTATGCTGAGGTATATGCTTACATTGCCTTATCTGATATAGATGACTTATTCAAAGAGTTTTATTGAAAGCTAAAATTTTAAGCCTCGATGCAGTGACAGTGTAACGTTCTTACGCTTGTTAAGAAGTATTATTTTCTAAAAGGATAGTTTTAGAGGAACTCTTCTAAATGCAGCTTTGCCAAACGAAAAATTCATTAAAGTATGTAATTAAATATATATATATATATATATATATATATATATATATATATATATATATATATATATATATATATATATATATATATATATATATATATAGGGCGCATTAAAAACGAAACAGACCGATTTGCGCCCAGATAAATGTTTTTTAAGAAACGCTGAAACACGTCAATTGAGGGGGACATGTTTTGACATAAAACTCAACTTTGTCACATCAACCTCTTAAGGGTGGTGATAACAACTCTTATATTTTAAATACGGAACATGGGTCGAGTGTTACATAATTTTTTTTTTCTGAATTCAGCACACTAATTTTTTGAAATTTATATCAACTTGTTTAAAAGTTATTCACAGTTGAAGATGCAAAAACGCATTTCACTCATTCCGATAAGAAATGTGCTGAGAGTCAATGTTTTGTTGGTTTGTAAACATAAAATTGACTATCAGAACATTTCCTATCGGAATGAGAGAAATGCGGTTTATTATTTCAGTTTATCGGTCGGTTTGGTACTTGATAGTGCTACCGAAAATTAATTTCACAATGGTGTATTCTGTAGAAAAAAAGAGTTAACATTATTACTCTTTTTTTCAAAAACGATGACTGTGCCAACCGTGCCGCAAATTTGTTTAATGAACGACATCCGAATAGACATGTTAACGGAAAATACATTTTGGAGTTAGTTGCAAAGTTCCGACAAAGTGGTTCAGTAGCCAACAAAAAGCGGGGTCCTGAACGTAAATTTCCGGTTATAAATGAGACTACTGAGATTGAATTTTTGGGACAAATTGCTGCAGACCCAACTTTGAGTAAGAGAAAATTGGCCACTATTTCAAACATCAAAAGAAGAATTATTCAGCAAATATTGAAGCATCATAAATTTCACCAGTATAAAGTTCATCTTGTACAACAACTGAATGAAGATGATTTTGATGCGCGGCTGGAGTTTTGTGAAGTTATGACTGCACGAATAGCTGTTAACGGGAACTTTCTGTTCAATATCTGTTTTTCAGACGAGTGTACGTTTTTTTTTAAACTCTAAAGTCAATCGTCATAATTGTCGTTATTGGGCAGATAACAATCCAAGAAATTTTCACGAAGTCCACACTCAAACTCCACAGAAATTAAATGTCTGGACTGGCATTTTTGGAGACCGTTTAATCGGACCAATTCTTCATGATCAAAATTTTGAGTGGCGAAACGTATTAGGAGTTACTAGAAGATATCGTTTAGCCTCTACTAATTGACATTGTTGAAAATGATGATCGCTATCAAGAAAATCAATTCGTGTTTCAACAAGATGGAGCTCTTCCGCATGTTTCACAACGTGTTAGGGAGTTTCTGCACCAAGAGTTTTCAGAGCAATGGATTGGGCGTAGAGGTGCTATTGAGTGGCCCCCTAGATCACCGGATTTAACTCCTTTAGACTTCTTTCTATGGGGCCATTTAAAGAGTATAATTTTCGCAACAGAACCGGAGTCTCTGGAAGAATTACGACGACGCATTGTTGAAGAATGCCGTCTAATAAGTCCACAAATCCTCCAGAATGTCAGAGCTCGTTTTAAACTAAATTTGTACTTTTGTATGGAAGGTGGTGGTCAACAACTTGAACACTTACTTAACTGAATAAACATTTTTGAACGTTTGGTTTTGTTTTTTAGTTTTTTTTTTAACGAAAAATTAACTAATTAGTGCATTTCTTATCACGATGAATGAAAAACGTTCTTGCAACTCCAACTGTGAATAATTTTTTAGCGAGTTGCTAAAACTTCCAAAAAAAATTGTGTGCTAAATTTAGGAAAGAAAGAGCTTTCAAATGATGTAACACTCGACCCATATTCCCTATTTAAAATATAAGGGTTGTTATGAGCACTCTTAAGGGGTTGATGTGACAAAGTTGAGTTTTATGTCAAAACATGTCCCCCTTAATATTAAAATTGACGTGTTTCAGCGTTTCATAAAAAAAATTCTGTACTATATTCGGTAACTATAATAAAAGCTTAAGTACTCTTTAGCAGAATGCTGTCACTCACAATTTTGCAACTATCAGCGTACTACTAGTATTACTACTATACTGTTATGCTGTTGATTTGAAAGAGTTACCTTTTTTCACCATGCGTGCACGTGGTTTTATTACATTGTACTTGTCTGTTGTTGTTTAATGTCATATTATAAGTGACAGTAAGTTTTTCTTTTTCTAATTACTTAATGATATGCGCATTTTCCCAGCTTTCAGAACTGCTACTTTTCACGTCTGTATGTATGCAACACGTCAAGCCTTGTCTAAAATATCTTATTACTGATAACTATTGCAGGAACATGATTCGCACAGAACTTACTATGCCCAGCATTACTATTTATAAGATAAGGGTATGTTATTATTCACAAACAGGGTCTTTGAAACACTAAGGCCGACATGAAACTCGGAAACTAAAAATTTACTCACATAATATATGTTACAAATAAACACTACTTCTGCATAGGCATACAACAAATATTAAAAAAAATGATTTTTTAAATCCTAGCAATTTTTGATGTAATCTAGGAACCTGAAGATGATGTCACATGGAATTCATATTTTGCGCAAATATTACGAGTTCCAATATGCAAATTTTGTACATATAGGCATGACACTATTTTTAAAAAAATCACTCCACCCTACTGAGCAGGTCGAACGCTAGAGCTTATTTCGATCCTTTCTTCTAATTAGTTTGTCTCAAGGTTGATATGGACCCATTCTCCCACAACTTCATGGCAAATACATAATAATTACTGACCTATGGAGGACAACCTTTAAGTCCTTAATTTGTGAGCTCGCAAAAAAAATTGTCGGCGAAATTTTATAACAAACGTTTTTTTTTACCTTTTCTAACTTTCGTTCTCATTAGTATTCTTAATTACTGTTTAGAACAATCGCCATAAATATTTTTGTTAAATAACACCGCTGTAATGTATAAATTGTCTACATTTTTTATAAATGACGAAGCATTGTTACAAACCTGCTTTGTTATGAGTGAAACATCCAGAGTAACCAAAGTTGTAACAAATCAATACAGTTGAAGCGTGGCTTATCCTGCGATGAGGTGATGACATGTGCTGCATGTAATGCATTGTAGCTCATTTTAGAGGCATACTCCCATAAATATTTATTATCTCCATAACAAGTTCAGCTCTGTACGATAACATGAGGCTATACAGTTCAAATATTTCATTTATTTTCCAACTGTCAGCTCAGCTTTTAGTAAATTTTCAGTAAGAAAATTAACTAATATAGTGTTATCGATGGTGAGACTTTCGGAAAATTTATTTAAATGAGCGCAAATTTGAGCCCCTGGAACTCATTTTCAAGGCCAGTATATATATATATATATATATATATATATATATATATATATATATATTGTGTGTGTGGGTGTCCAACCAATAACTAAAAAAATACTTCACTGACTAGGACCAAATTTGGGAAGGACCCTTATTTCGCTAATGGCTTGGATGAGTTCGTTCATCCGATCTTAACGCCCAATTTTTCTTAACAAACAATTAAAAAACAAAAACAAGCTACTTGTTGAAACCGCAAAAAGCGTGCAGACTCCAAATTGAAACTTAAAAATCACCTTCCATGTTAAAAGAAACTGCTCTTGTTTACGATAGTCGCATCATGACTATTGTATTTTCTTTAATGCTTTCGATAGGAGTTTTTGATTTCATCATAACAATATATTTATATATATATATATATATATATATATATATATATATATATATATATATATATATATATATATATATATACACACGTCTGCGAGTTGTTGAATTGTGGAAGAAGGTCGTCAGATAACGCCTGAAATTATAACCTCCAAAAAATTGTTATTGAGTGAGGAAGGCAGTACTAATATGTGATGGACCTCAAGTGAACTCAAATCTGGTCGGTAGTGAAGTCACTATTTCCTATAAACCCTACCCTAAAAAGTGACAGCTGTAAATTTCTGATTTATTCGTTAAAATTTTGTCAATATTGTGAATTTAAATACATAATACTTGAAATTTTAATTAGTAGATTTTGTTTGTAAAATATTTAACCTGTACATTTCTTAATATTTTTCATTTTCAATCATTAAGGTAGAAATTTTCAGACAAGAATATTTTCTTAAATGGAGCCTCACTCAAAGAGCTGGTCAGGTCAGGTCAGGTCAGGTCGAATTGATTGACAAACGTCAAGCAATCTAAGTAATAATTTGTATTTGTTTTTGAGCTGTAAAATACAGCATTTGATTTTTGACGTACCTCAAGTAGTTAAGGTTAATATTTTGTAATATGCAACGATTTTAGCTTATTATTTTGCAATATGCTATGTGAGGCAGAGCAACAACAGAAAAGAACGTGAGTAGCAAACCATATCAAGATCTGCCAACCTCCTAAAATATTTCTAATCTTGATAATAATGATAATAATATGATAGATAGATGCTTTTAGGGTAGGGTTGTTGGACAATTTTGACCTCACCATCAAGCATATTCAAATCCGCTTGAGGTTAATCACTATATACCACGGTTCTGTTTTTTATTTGAAGGAGGTTACTATATATATATATATATATATATATATATATATATATATATATATATATATATATATATATATATATATATATATATATATATCCGCTAGTTAGCCTTTTAAAGAAAGAGAAAGTGTAAGTTTCCCCCAGCAGAATCTTACATTTTGAAGTGCACTGTGGTTTATTTACCCGACGTAACCTAACCCTGATGTTGGTTCTAAATATCCTAATTGGCGCTTATTTAAAGCCGTGTCAGAAACGGTTTTTTCTTTCTACAAAAATTCGCCAAAAACGTAATCTTTAGTGTTTAGGGCATTTGAGATGCCATAATTAACTATTTAATAATTAAAACGCATATAAGATGAGGGTTCTGAATGTAACAGGTTTCGCTCAATTCAAAAAGTTTTGGAAATAGTACAAGTGTGAACATAATCACAAACTATTTGCGAAATTTTTTTTTGCCTCCAATTATGCAACGTGAAACGCTTGCAACACTAGTCGTCAAAATTACCAAACGTAAATAAGATATCAACGTATAATGTTCCAAAATAAGAAATATTAGAACAATTACGTGTAACACTGCCATTGTTTAAATCCACATTTCTAAACTGGGATAACTTTTGTGCACCTTATATCTTTGTTATGCACTTTATTTTATCTTGTAAATAATATTTTTGCAGTACACAGTGTTAACACTTCAAAGTATGATTATATAGACGCGCTGGAACCAACAAAATGTGTCGTATGGTACAATTTTTCAGTGTCATCAGTAAATCGATAAAATAATGTTAACCAAAAAGCACTGCATCCTACTAGAACTGAAATAAGAAGTGTGAGCGGCTCCATGTGACCTGTTTCGCATTATAAATTTTATATTTCAGCATATGTTGTCAAGTCGATACGCTGCAACTGCTACTTTATTAAATTCTGTTCTACATATATACATATACCAGCATACATGTGTCGTGTTGAGGCAAAATTACAATCACATAAGTAAAATGAAATATTCCTTGCAAAAAGGCATAGAAAATGAAAGAACTTTTCATAGGTCTTTCTGCCGAAACTTTTACTAATATAAGATAATGTGGGATTGCTATACGCTAACAAGCTATTTGCTATCGCTTGCAACTCCTTGTAACCGTCTTTAAACTACTGGAGACGTGGTATATGGTGATTTACCTTAAGTGGATTTTAACCTGTTTGATAGTGAGGTCACTTTTGCCTATTAGCCCTACCCTAAAAGTATATATCTATCAGATTATTATTATTAAGAGTAGAGACACTTTAGAAGGTTGGCAGATGTTGGTATGGTTTGATACTCACGCTCTTTTCTGTGTTGCTCTGCCTGAAGTCTTATATTTGTGAGCGCCCCAGGCTAGGGCCTGGTTATATTAAATTTAAGGAATCTAGATAAACGATAATTAGAATTTATTAATTGTACTGCTGCCAAACAGGGGTGATCTCAGGGAGGAATTTCTCTTCAATTAAACAGATATGTTAATGTAACAATAACATTAAATTTATTCATATAAATAAATTTGGGATAGCAAACAAAATCAAATTAACATGGTTGGTAAACTTCAAATAAATATTAACTCATACACAAATAAATATCAAATAACCAGCAAGAGTTTCAAGAAAAATAAATTATCATTTCATATAGCATATGACAAAATAATGAAATAAAATGGTTCGCGTTTACAAAAATATTAACATTACATATTTGAGGTATATTAAGGATCAACATTATCTAAATTGCTTGACGTTCATCAATTAGTTCGGTTGATTTTTCTATGAAATAACTGGCCAGTCCTTTGAGAGAGGCTCCATTTAAAAAAGAATATTACTATGTAAAATTTTTATTTTAATGATTGTCAGTGAAGAGTATTAAGAAATGTACCAGTTAAATATTTTACAAGCAAAAATCTGTTAATTACAATTTCAAGTACTATGTATTTAAATTCACAATATTGACAGAATTCTAAAGAATAAACGGGAAATTTACAGTTGCCCTTTACAGACACCTCACTGACACTTCAATAGTGTCACTGACACTATTGAAGTGTAAATTTGATCATGTTAGTTTGAAAATTCAAATTGTAAACGTTCGAGTAATGGACTCCTGCATGAAAGATTTTTGTTGATCCACACAAATAAAGCTTAATCGACTCACCAAATCCTGACACCTGGAATTACCTGTTGAACGTTTGGAAATGCTCTCCAAGTAGAGTCAACCATCAGAGCCTAACACAGGCTTACCAATTCCAATCGAGAGGCGAGGTTGGAGAGAATAAGTGGTACTTTCCCTAAACGTTTACTGGGCAGGTGGATTTTGTTGCTCCAATATTGGGGGATACAATTTGGCCCCTTACATCAAATGAACAACCGTCTCATGTCGATGTTCGGAATTAATTTGACTGAAATCTCTCTACAGCAATTAAGATGTAAATTGGCTCAAGTGAAATTTATAATGCCAACTGATTCAAAGCTCAGTAATAATCAGAAACTTTGTGTGATTAACTTGAGCGATTCACCAGGTAGGTGAACAAAGAATCACTGCTTAATTCGCGTTTTTCTGCTAAACACGTTGTTAATTTAAATTCAAAAACTGATCAAATGATATTAAACAATCACTGACAACTGTTGTTAGATAGTATCGATAACGAAAAGGAATTTTATCACCTATTTTAAGATAATTATGAGCCACGCTAATTATAACGATGTTAACTTGTCAACCGTCTAGCCCACTCCCCCTGCTGGCAAGTCAATCATCCTCTTGCCAGAGCTGCACGCAAAATTCTTACCGTGACTTGTTAGTGGCTGTGCGCGAGCTCTTTCTAGCTTCCTCTCTTGGAATGAGATAAAACGAGACCTATATTCGGTAGCGAAGCCACGACGTCTTCTATACACACCTCAAACAATAATGGACTTGGTCCACCGTTCTGTAACCATTTTTCTAGATTTCATCATAATTACGTCAGCTTCTGTTATTTACCTAGAATTCCAGGACAATAAAGATATTCATTTTCCCCAATCAAAATACAACGTCTCTCAATATTTAGATTTTGACGTATATTATAGAGAATTCAGTACGGGTGTTACGATATAAAATTTCTTAGCGAATTTGCAATGAAAAATTTTAAAATTAAAACATGATTGTCGGCCATTAATTAAGTCTCCTACAGGTTCATTTTGAATATCTAAACTAATAACAAAACTCTATCGTTCACCTTTTGCTTTACATTCGTTGTAACATTTTAAAGTGGCCAGATATGAAATAAAATTTTACTTATATGTCGAAAATTTTCTTGTGCAAAAATGGTTATATTGCTAAAATATTTTATTAACCCGTTTAATTGGGAGGATGTCATATGAGATACGTGCATAGTGAGCGCTATAGTGGGTAGGATGTTACATGACATATTTGCATCTGACGTCCATATATTCCGTTTTTTTTTTCTACCTAGATTAATTCATTAGTTCACATACCCATGCTGCCACCTAGTGTGCGAAGAAAATGCCATCAAAATTGATTTAGTTTATGGTCAGTAGGTAAAACTATGATTAACCACCTACCATAGCAATACATACAAGACCATCCCGCGGTAGTCTAGATTGTCCCAAATATTACAGTTATATACGGCACGGTTCTGATATTTTGTAGTCTGAGACGGTTCGGAATATTTAGCCATTTAAGCGCAGTATACTTAAAACTTCCTACCAATATGAATGACGTTATGAAAGTGTTTCAAAGTGAATGTTTATCGTATTTATTTAGCAACTAAATTATACATTAAACTGGCATGCAGTACTTGCTACATGGGACGGATCTGACGATAATAAAGGTATTGTGAGTTTCACCTATTTTGAATACTTTCCTGGAAAAACTTTCACAACAAACGCCGGTGTTTATTGCTAGGAAGTAGCTACTAAACGAAGCATGGACTGTATCGTCAACTAACACCTTAAGCCCTCTAAATTGAAGAATTGTAACCCATTACCGAACAGATTACTTCTCTTTGTTAATTCAACATGGATCGTCCGTTTTGGGACGGAATCAGCACTTTAATAAATCATAATATAGAAACGCAAGAAATAGCTTAGTGACAAGAGATTTTTCCCCTCAGGGCTCGTCCGCGGCCCTGCCGCCCCGATAGCACTGCAACCTTTGGTTGGTTGTGCATACCCTTAGTCTTACTCCACCCATTCCAACATCACTGTGCCTTGAACTAGTCTGCACAGCGATTGGTAGGGTGAAGTTTGATATTGCTCTGTCTCCGGTCTAGACTGACCGTCGATCAGTTGTCTTTTGCGGTCCAGAGCTTTACACTCGCACAAGATGTGCTGGGCTGATTCCTCCCCCTCGCCGCAGAGTCTGCATGCGAGGTCCCCTTCGAACCGCCCCATTTTATGCAGGTGTTTCTTGACGGCCATGTGTCCCGTCAAGAGGCCTGTTATGTTTCTGAGCTGTCCTCTGCTAAGATTTAGCAGCTCCACAGCTCTCTTTAAACTGGGTCCGTCAATTATTAACTTCCCATGTCTGAGCCCTGGACAGTCTGCCCAGTACACTTTGTGTTGGTTTCTGACCCAGGACTTAATGGCTCCCCTGGCAGTGCTCTTTGTCACGCCCAGAGCCGGTTCTGGTCCCATAAAAGGTTCTGCTGACCCTCTCTTCGCGAGACTGTCAGCTTCTTCATTGCGTTTTGCCCCCGAGTGAAAAGAGGTGGTCGTGGATTTTTGCAAATTTAAATATATTTTGTTTTGTTTATTATTTATTCAAGGAGATGAAACTGCTAAGAATAAATCATCGAAAATTGTACTTTAATAAAATGTACAAAATTCCATGGAAATTAGGGCCTTGGTAGTCCAGGAGTAAGAACTTGTGCCTCTGAACCGAAGATAACTGTGTTCGAAATATGATTCACATGTTGTTTTATAGAGAGTTTACTGTACCGAAAGTTGTTTTTTTTAAGTTACCACATTCTTCAACGGTACTAGACATTTTAGATACTCAGTTGAAATATTAAAAAACAATAATAATAGATATCAAATATATGTTATAATTATTACTGGTGTTTAGTGATTGGTAGAGCAAGATGAGTTTTCTTGATAATTGTGTGATATTCTGAAATACAGTACGCCACTGATGAAGCTTAAAAGTTGCTAGGTTAGAATTCATGTTCATTGTAAATTCATTTTAATGCCACGCCACTGACCTCAAAAATTAACGACCTCCAGGCAGTATAGTATAGTATAGTAGCAGTTGTTCCGAGTAGCCAGAGAGCTTTATTTCTGTCCGGCCCCTCCACGAAGTCCCTCGCCTGCCTGCAGCCACCAACCGACCCCCAGTGCCTCTTCATTGCTTCCTTGGTCCACCTGTCTAAGGCGACAGTGACCTATACCTATCGCCGGCTCCGGACCACAGAACGGCCGTCGGGAACCGAGCCTTGCGAGATTATTCGCCACCTAATTCCCCGCTACGCCACAGTGCCCCGGAACCCACACTAGTTTTACCTCCTTTGTCCTGGCTAGTCCTTTAAGGGCGTCAGCGCACTCCTGAACCAGTGTAGACCTGATTCTGGCCGCACAGACTGCCCGGAGGACTGCCTAGCTATCCGAGCAGATGTACACACATTTATCGGGACTCCTCTTTACATCCTGTCTATTGACCACAGACAGGATAGCGTACACCTCTGTTTCGAATGCCGTGATATATGCGCCAAGAGCATAGTTCTTGTGCACCCCCAGGCCCTCGGATGCCCCGGAGGATTGTTGGTCCTCCAGCCGCGATCCGTCGGTGAAACAGACCAGGCTTGCGGGCTGGAATTCAACCTCATTTTCCCTCCACTGATCCCTACTGGGGATGCTGAGGGTGTATGGGCCAGTCAACCTAATATCATCCTCGGTATCCCGCACCTTTATGGCGGAAATCGTAGTTTCCTTTTCCACCTCCTTGGCGACTCTTGCGAGCCCTATTACTGCTCCCTCTCCGCACCAGTTTCCAGCGTCTTGTAGTCTGAGATGCGACGCCATCGCCTCCCTTCTGACACAGATGGAAAGCGGTGGCAGCATAAACAGTACTTCTAGCGCGGCTGAGGGTGTCGTCCTCATAGCGCCTGTGATACCCAGGATTGCCAGCCTTTGGAGTTTGGCCAGCTTCCTGCTGGTAGTTAGGGTCACACCGCACCACCAGACTAGCGCCCCATAGAGGATTCTCGGCCTGACGATCGAAGTGTAGATCCCGTGAAGGATCCGAGGATCAACTCCCCACGACCTTCAGGCAACAACAAAAATTATATTTAGGCCTCTTGTTGCATATTTAGTGTAATACTGATAAAAGATCTTATAATAATTAGGAAAAAATTCCCGACAGCTGGTAAGAATGATTTAAATTTGCGTCCCACTTAATGGGTTAATGATCATCTGAAAAGATTCAAATGCATCTAACAAACACTTTCGAGTTAATTAGTTTCAAATTTATAAGTCTAGCTAGTATTTATTAATAGCCCAATTATTTTTTAAAAATAGTAGTCACAAATAAACAGAAAACTATGGAACGATATATAAAAGTATATATAAAGTATATATAAAAGAAATTCAATTTTCTCCTAGACATTCCCTTGATAATTAGGAGAAAGCCGAGGAAAAGCAGATCAGCTCTTAATGTGAAAGTGCTTGGAAGGTCTTTAGCTGATCCGTCTGTTTCTATGTCTGGACTTCTTTCCCTCAAATGCGTCTTGATGTTAGTTTCTCAATCGCTTGGACTTAGTCCGATGTAATTTCAGTCTTTAGATGAGATTAGAGTGCCTGCGCTGCATTGAATTGGCGGATTATCAAGGGTTATATACAACAGGCCGTTCTTATACAAATAAATAACTGATTTGTGGAATACTAAAATTTTTTACAACCAGTCGCGGTTGTGAAAATAAAATTTAATGGACATTTTTCAGCCTTGCAGTAGGTACCAATTTAAAGATAATTTTATAGCTGTTTCTTACAGACAATTATAATACTGCATAGAGTATTTATTTATAATTTATGTTGCAAGGCTTTAATTTTGCAACGCCTTATTTAATACAGGGCTCTTAAAATTTTAATTTAACATATAAATGGTATCTAGATAACTGATTATCAATATAGTTAAAGTAATTTGACATAAAGGGCTTTTCTCTCAAAAAGTACAATTTAATTGTTAACCCTACGCGTTTCGGCACTTATCGAGTCATCTTCAGGGGTTAAAACATAAAATGTAAAATTTGGTTGCCAGAAACCAAGTTTCTAGTAGGTCTTACATGAGAGTACTACACTGCAACTACAGATGGCACGTCTAACAAAATCTAACGTCACACATCAAAAAACATGCCCTAACGGCCATGCAAAGTGAAACTAACAAAATGTCAGAAGTTAAGCAACATTTTTTACTAGAATATTTAAAACAGGACTGAAGTCCCACAAAGATAATACTCTGATGAAGTCAAAATACAAGGCTAACAAGTCAAATGAACCAACTAGTTGAAAGCAAAGAGACAAGTACAACACAAAAGGCAAGCAGGCTGCGTATCTGAGCAGAACATCCCGAGAACATCTGAACAACTAAATTCAGAAAGAAAACGAAAAGGAAGGTGCCAATCCGGCAAGTAATACTTACTAATTCCTATTTTTAATTACAGAAAAAGTGCTGTATGGGATGTTGTTCAAGTTTTAGTTTTTCATTTATTGTCTTCAGATTTCCAGACGAAAAACACATTGAACGGGGGAATAAAATCATCACAAGACTTGAAGCAGCTAGAGGATGAATATAGACGACGGTTATTTTTAGCAGCAAAATGGAGTCGGTGGACTTATATATCAGCGTTAATTTTAACGCTTCAACGTCCATTCCAACCTGCCATTCAAAGGAACACAAGAGTAAATGTCAATGAAATATCAAATCAAATATATAACCACCTGTCACGTACACTTACCTATAAAACAAACCAATAATTTCAGACCTACCACAGCAATGCATTCAAAACCATCCGCGGTAGTATAGACCGTCCCAAATATTACAGTAAAATACAGCACGGTTTGAATACCTTGTAGCCTGGGACGGTTCGGATTATTTTGCCATTTAAGCGCCGTATACTTAAAACTTCCTACTAATGTGAATGATGTTATGAAAGTGTTTCAAAGTCAATGTTTATCTCACTTATTTAGCAACCAAATTATACATAAAAACTGGCATGCAGGACTTGCTACATGGGACGGATCTGACGATAATAAAGGTATTGTAAGTTTCACCTAATTTGAATACTTTCCTGGAAAAACGTTCACAACAACTTGTGCTAGGAAGTAGCTACTAAACGAAGCCTGGGCTGGACCGTCAACTAACATCTTAACCACTCTAAATTTAAGAATTGTAACCGACTACCGAACAGATTACTGCTCCTAGCACTAACGGCAATGCAAAGTCAAACTAACGGCATGTCAGAAGCTAAGCAACATTTTTTACAAAAATATTTAAAACAGGACTGAAGTCACACAAAGATAATACTCTGATGGAGTCAAAATACAAGGCTAACAAGTGAAATGAATTAACTAGTTAAAATCAAAGAGACAAGCACAACACAAAAGGCAAGCAGGCTGCGTATCTGAGCAGAACCCCCCGAGAACATCTGAAGAACTAAATTCAGAAGAAAATCGAAAATGAAGGCGCCAATCCGGCAATTAATACTTACTAATTCCTATTTTTAATTACAGAAAAAGTTTTTGTTTGGGAAATTGTCAAAATTTTAGTTTTTTATCTTCAGATTTCCAGACGAAAAACACATTTAACCGGGGAACAGAAGTATCACATGACTTGGAGCAGCTAGAGGATGAATATAGACGACGATTATTTTTATTTTTATTAAAGCAGCAAAATGGCGTCGGTGCACTTATAAAAACAAAACCTAAATGAGTGAGCCTGAGAACGACAAGTGACAAAAGTGACCGAAGTGACGCGAACACAGGCAAGCAGATAACTGTCAATGAAAAGGGACAGAGACCGCAGAACAACAGAACCAAGTTTTGCTTAGCTCCATGATTGGAATCGATCGTCAATTAGCAAGAGCACTATTCTGGAAACTTGTTTTATCAGGTTTCTGTATGTGAGAGGAAAGTTCATAGGATTAGTTATGGAAACATCAGGAAGATTGCTGTTGGAGCCATTTATGCATCTATAAATCTCTATTTCCTCTGGGACGAACTGCTCAGTGCTAAAATTTGATGGATGAAGGATTATAGCCTTGCTCTTCCTGTCAAAGGTATGGCCGCTCATTCAGGTGGCAGCCGAAGGCTGAAGCGGTGTTGTCAACATTGTTTCTGCTTCTCATATGTTCAGAGACTCTGGTACCAGTGGTGTTGTCGGCATTGTTTCTGCTTCTCAGATTTTTACTGAACATCTGAGAAGCAGAAACAATGCTGACATCTGCTTCTCAGATGTTCAGAGGCTCTGGTGCCAGGGAGTGCCAAAGAAGCAGAAACAATGCTGACAACACCGCTTCAGTCTTTGGCTGCCACCTGCGAGAGAGCGGCAGAAGTGACAGGTAGAGCAACTCCAAAGTCCTTCATCCATTAAGTTTTGGCACCGAACAATTTATCCTGGAGACAATGTGGATTTACAAATACATAAATGGGTCCAACAGCAATGTTCTTAACGTTTCTAGCACTACTGCGATGAACTCTCCTTTCACACACAGGAATCTGATAGAATAAGGGTCCAAAATAGTGTTTTTGCTCACTGACAATCAATTCTAACCGTGAGGCTAAGCAAAACTTGGTTTTGTTGTTCTCTGGTCTCTCTGTCCCTTTTCGTTAGCAATTGTCTGCTTGAATCTGTTCATCTATTGCTTCTGTTTTTTCTGTCACTTCTGTCACTTGGTGTTTTCATTCTTAAATATACAGGTTTTATTTTATAAGTGCACAGACTCCATTTTTCTGCTTTAATAAAAGTAAAAATAGGCTTCGTCTATTCATCCTTTAGCAGCTTCAAGTCTGGTGATGCTTCTGTTCCCACGTCCAATGTGCTTTTCGTCTGGAAATCTGAAGACAATAGATGAAGAACTAAAAGTTGGAGGACATTCCTTACAGCTCTTTTTCTGTAATTAAAAAAACAGTAATTAGTAAGTATTAGTTGCCGCATTGGCGCATTTTCTTTCTCAATTTAGTTGGTCAGATGTCCTCAGGGAGTTCTACTTAGTTGTGCAGCCTGCTTGCGTTTGTATCTTGCTTGTCTGTTTGCTTTAAACTAGTTGATTATTTTGCCTGTTTAACCTTGTATTTTGACTCTACCAGAGTATTATCTTTGTGGGACTTCAGCCCTGTTTTAAATATGCTTGTAACAATGTTGTTTAACTTTTGACACTCTGTTAAACTTTGCATGGCAGTAAGGGCTGGTTTTTAATGTGTGACGTTAGCTTTTGTTAGATCTTATGCTTTCTGTAGTTACAGTGTAGTGCTCGCACGTAAGACCTACCAAAAACTGGGTGTTGGACATTTGAGGTCTTAACTCCTGAACATGGCTCAATAAGAGCCGAAACGTGTAGAGTTAACAACTAAAATGCACTGGCTGGTAGAAAAGTCGTTTAGTTCAATTTATCTAACCATGTCAAACCCAGACGTGTTGACGTTTAGAAGCAATAAGATTATCGATATAACATCCTGTAGAGAAATCTTAATAAAATATAGATGCTGTCATTAAATGCTTCATGCTTTCAAAATTATACTAAATTTTGTTAAAATACTTAGGTGATTTCGGCAATAATAAACATATCTTTCCCAATTATACCGATTCCACAGAAACATCTTTGAAGTAAAATTTGTTTAGCTATTGAAAATCAAGAAAGAAGAAGAGCAATATCGCGCGACTTGTTTGTTATTAAAGCAAGCCTTTGTCCTCATAAAAATCTTTTTCGGTAAACAACTTAACGATTGAAGTATGGCGCAATAGTGAAATCGTCTTAAAGGACTTTCTGGCCAAAGAGGCGCTCAAAATGGAACGTTCTTGAGAATTCTCCACAAAACGCTCGCAAAAAATCATAACCTCCTTGAGGCCGATCACGTACAAAAGCGCTGCCGGGGAAGCCGATTATGGCAGTTTTAAGACTGTGAACCAAAACTCATTCCCTTTGCGTAGAGTGTTAGAAGTACAACTACTGCCGATTTGACACTGGGCGCGTGACGTTCAGTTGTAGAGTCTTTCAATTTGAGCACAAGTGTAGTGTTCCCGAAAGAAACATTTGGCATTTCTCAATTAATTTAGACTTACTGATTAGTCATTTAATAAATTTGAAGTATCCAAGTTGTAAGGAGGCCTTGATTTGCAGAGTTAATGACTTAATAAGACGGGTCAACGGGTTTATTAAAACAGTCTCGAGCGCCAGATTTTAAAAAGGGTTTACTCCCTGCGAGGATATCTGCAACCTATTTACAACGCTCTGACTACCGGTGTGATCAGTGTGCCCGGACAGCTCTGTAGTATTAATATTAATATAGTTTAATAATTGTTACAACCATTGTAAATACTTTTGGAAGCATAGTACATATTTACGTAGTTACGTAATATATACTATAAAGCAAACTTACTTTGTCTATACTACCCACATAATGAAGTCTGCTACACCGATAAAAAACAGAAGGTCAGGATACTACCGTGGGAGTTGTTAAAGCCCGCAACCTCGGAGGTTACTAGTTCGCCTCCCCGTGGTGCACCCTGGATAGCGTCCACTATTAGACGTGAACTAAATGAACTAACCAAACCGTAACCCTTCCTAGTCATGTCTTAGGAGGGCCGGGAATGCTTGCCTTAATTGGCCGGCATTGCGAGGAGAGTCCTCTATAAAAAACCCACATCGCAAGGTCGTTGGCGGGTTGGTGCCGAGGCGATGATGCTTCTGGCCGATATGGCCGGGCATTGGCAGGATGGTAATTCTGTCGCTAACGTTAACCCTCCCCAGGGAAACCGGGCGACCTCCCTGTGTAAATGCCTCTTCATGGGATGCGGGGCTCTTCCATGGAGGTCTATTTTCCCTTGCTGCTCGTGGGACCAAACTTGGACACGACTTACACAGACCCAATAGAGGAGGTGGCAGGATTCAACCTTCCACTGGAACCTCCAGAGGGAAACAACAGGGGAAAGGAAAATCCACCCCTAGGACGACTACCAAAGGTAGACCCTCCTATAGGAAGCTTGGTTATCGAGCTCCTAAAAAGGAGGAGGAACCTGCACCATAATTCCCTTTTCCTTTAAGCTCCTTAAACTACTCCTTTTTCCTCCATACATTCCTATATTCCTACCCCCATGCCCACCAACTTAAGGTGCATTCAAGCTAATCTGCATCATGCTAAGGCTGCGACATACCTCCTTAGCATGAAATTAAAGGAAGAGCAAATAGATATTGCTCTTCTCCAAGAGCCCTGGACCGCTAATTCGGAACGAACTAAAGGGCTGGGTAACACTTCTGGTAAGATAGTAGAGGTGGGCTCTGGTACTAACCCCAGAGCCTGTATCTGGATCAGAAACAACTTGCAGTATTTTACACTTTCAGAGTACTGCACCAAGGACATGGCATCCATCCATCTCGTGATCACATCCGGGGGGACCAGGCTGGAAGTAGTGGCCTGTTCGGCCTATTTCCCTGGAGACAAAGATGCAGAACAACCACCTCCAGCAGAGGTGCGGAAATTGATCGCCTACTGCAAGAGGAACAACTATCACCTCGTAATGGGGTGTGATGCGAACTCCCATCACTTGGCTTGGGGGAGCACGGACACTAACAGACGAGGTGAATCACTATTTGAATACATTTTAGGGGAGGAGCTGGTTGTCAGCAACATAGGCTCGGAACCCACCTTTCTTACAGGTAACCGGAGAGAGGTTTTAGATCTTACGATCAGCTCAAGGCTTTTGAGCTCAAAAATCCTCAAATGGAGGGTGTCGTCTGAACCCTCATGTTCAGACCATGCCCATATCCTATTTGAGATTGAAACAGGCCCTAGACCTGTGGTGGAGTATCGGGACCCGAGGAGGACGGATTGGGAGGGATACAAACAGTCCCTCGCCGGCAGACTTGGGTCCGCAATCCCCACAGTGAGGGATCGTGATGAGATCGAGATTGCGGCCGAACAGGTTAGGGAAGCTGTGGTCTCTGCCTATCACGAAAACTGTCCACTGAGGTCAAAGAGAGACAGTCGGGGGTCTACTTGGTGGAATAATAACCTCGATAAACTACGAAGAGAAGTTAGACGTCTCTTCAATCGTGCTAAGATTACAGGCAACTGGGAGCAATATAAAACTGCTCTAACACATTATAATAAAGAGATCAGGAACGCTAAGAGGGAGTCCTGGAGGAGGTTCTGCGGGGACATTAATAATTTGCCCAGCAGCGCCAGAATCCACAGGATTCTCTCACGCGACCGTGTACAGGAACTGGGATCGATAAAACGACCAGATGGTTCCTTTACTGAATCTCGGAAAGAAACGTTAGAGCTCTTAGCACACACACACACTTCCCAGATTGTCTGATCCTGAGCAACGGTGAGGTCCTACCAGCTGAGGGACGATCTAAACGCCCCCAAAGGGAGGACTGGCTAGTTGCTCGGAGAATAGTTACAGCCTCGGCAGTGGAGTGTGCTGTGAATCATTTCCAGCCATTCAAGTCGCCAGGGGAGGATGGGGTGGTACCGGTCCTACTACAAAAGGGACTGGAGATTCTCCTACCCTTCCTTATCGGGCTGTTCAGAGCCAGTCTGGCCCGGAACTATATTCCTTCCAGCTGGACGGTGGTTAGGGGGGTTTACATTTCCAAATTGGGACGTAATGACCTCCTACCTACTTCACTGAGACCTCTCAGTATTACATCATTCCTCCTGAAGGGATTGGAAAAATACTGGACGGACACATTAGGGGGAACATCTTACCCAAGAACCCCCTAAATACCCACCAGTATGCCTATCAAACTGGCAAATCAACTGAGTTAGCGCTCAATAACCTCGTCGAGAAGATCACACGCTCTCTGGAAAATGGAGAGGTTGCGGTGGCGGCATTTCTCGACATAGAAGGAGCATTTAATAATGCATTACCGATCTCCCTCTACGAAGCCACTATCGCTAGGGGGGTGGAACCTACCATCTGTGGCTGGATCGGAAACATGCTGCACAATCGGACCATTATTACCTCATTACGGGGAGAGGTGGTCAGCGTTAGGGCTGCGAGAGGGTGTCCTCAGGGGGGCGTTCTATCCCCCCTGTTGTGGTCCCTCTTTGTGGACGACCTGCTGGCTATCCTCGGACTCTGGGAGGTTGAGGTCCAGGCGTATGCGGATGATCTCGTCATAATGGTTAGAGGCAAATCTGAGGAGGAACTGTCTAGTACTCTTCAAGAAGCACTAAATGTAGTCAATGATTGGTGCCGTAGGGAAGAGATGTCTGTGAACCCTCGCAAAACGATCATTGTCCCGTTCACCAGAAGAAGAAGGTTGGGCAAATTAAAACCACCTAATCTTATGGGGGAAAACATTCCATTTTCGGACCAAGCAAAATATCTGGGAGTTATCCTAGATAAGAAGCTCAACTGGGACTGACAGTTAGAAAATGTTATCCGCAGGGCTAAGATGTCCCTGTGGACCTGCCGGAGAATCTGTGGGAACAACTGGGGAACAAACCCCCAACAGATGTACTGGCTCTATGTAGTGGTTATCAGACCTATGATAACATATGGAGCCATAGTTTGGTGGCCTAAGGTACTTCGTGGTACCGCGAGGGCCAAACTGGCTCATCTACAGAGACAAGCATGTCTGATGATAACGGGAGCGATAAGCACCGCACCATCAGTCGCTCTGGAGGTCCTCCTCAATATTCCCCCACTTCACATATGGTTGGAGAGGGTGGCGAGGTGGACACGTACAGACTAATACAAACGGCAGATAACATGCCGAGGGAAGTCAGTCTGAGGGGGTCCGGACTCCTTGATGACAGTGATTGTCACAGGATTCTGGGAATGGTCTCGGACTTGATGCCTACAAAAATCAGCAGAGATCTGTCTTTCAAGACCGTCCTCCCGGAAAAGGAGGACTGGGACCGGAACCAATCGACCCTGTTGAGAGCGGACCTCTGCTGGTACTCTGACGGCTCCAAAACCAATATGGGAGTAGGAGCCCGCGCATATGGGGGCAGCACCGATGCTAGACTATCAGCTAGCCTCGGCAAGTACGCAACCATACACCAGGCAGAAGTTTATGCCATCGAGATGTGTGCAAGGGAAAGCTTAAAAGACCTATGCACAAACAAATCGATAAAGATATATGCAGATAGCCAAGCTGCAATAAAGGCTCTTGGTTCCTATTCAAAGACGGTATGGAGTTGTAAATCTGCCCTTAACGAATTGGGCAGCTGTAATGAGGTGTCGCTGGTCTGGATACCGGGTCACTCGGACCATGATGGCAACGTTGCGGCAGACGCGCTTGCCAGGAGTGGTGCCCAGTGTGACTTTGTTGGACCAGAACCGGTGCTGGGAATAACATCTTGCACAGCAAAACGCACCTTAAAAACCTGGACAGATAGAAGGACAATTCAATATTGGCAAAATCTTCCAGGATTAGCTCACTCTAAGGCCTTCATAAATGGCCTGTCTGAGTCAAGGGCTAAGAAACTTCTAGAGCTGAACAGACAACAACTGAGTACTCTAGTCGGCCTGTATACAGGACACTGTCGCTTGCGGCATCACATGCACCGTATTGGGATCGGTCAGGAGACCGAGTGCCGGCTGTGTATGGAGAATGACGAAACTGCAGAGCACGTGCTGTGTTACTGTCCGGCAGCGGATAGGACTAGACACTTGCTCTTTGGCAAGGTAAAGCTTGCTCCAGAGGATCTGGATCAACTTTCGCCCGCAAAGGTTATCGACCTCTGTAGGAGGCTGGATTTGTTGGGCGAAATATAGACATTAGGCGTGAGCCACAATAGACCTTATGGTCGCGGTGGAGGGACCGATATGGACCACTCACAATCTAACCTAACCTAACCTAACCTAATTATGTATCGAAACAACCTTAACGAATAAGAAGGGCTAAAATAAGGTATCAAAGAAAAATGGTCGAGAAAACTATAGCAAGCAACGAAATGCATTATTGATATAAAAAAAAAGAAATAATGATGATTACATAAAATGTATAGAAAAAAACGGGGTGTGAAAATGAGTGACACTAAAAATATGTAATAAATTTTGCAGGTATTTTTCAAGCGTTGGTTAAGAATTTGCTTCGAAGATAGGTTGAGCCAATTTTGCACCACCCGGTCGTGGCTCCCCACCATATTCTATTGTTTTTGCACTCACCACTAAAATAGAAATAGTTAACATAATATAGACGTTAAAAGTATTTAAATCAGTGATTTAAATCAGTGGGATTATCCAACCGTGATGACCATTTATTTGATAGAGGGAGTTATTAATAAAGAAATATCCGGCGGAATATTTGCAAGATGTCGGTCATTATTTTGAATTCATACGAGTTCTATGGTACCATAATATTGTTTATCACCAGAATTGAATATTTTGCAAAATTTTAAATCGATTGGACAATCGGAAGTAAGTAAAAATTCGATTACACCATTCGACCGCCAAGCTAAATAAAGTTATTAAAAAAAGAATCAGTTAAAAACACCTGACAAAATTACTAGCTGTCAAAGTCATACCTTTGTATATGCCAGTGACAATGTCTGATGAAACCTATAAATTGTGCGCATGTTATTATGTAACCTTGAGCATTTCTGTGCATTGTGGATATAATTTAATCAGTAATAAAAAATAAATATAAATTAGAACATGTCCTGTTGCAAAACCGCAATATGGAGTTCTCAGAACTAGGTTATGTACGGCTTATGCCGCTACACCTTGTATATTTTGCATGTATTTCATGTTGTCGAACATTACAAGTTATAACTTTAATTCTTCACGGTTCAGCTGTACAGGTAAACCACTAAATCCCGTAGGAAATTTCGTCGAACATTTGTGCAAACTTAGTAAATGTTAACTCGTTTAGAAATGTTTAACATTAGGGATATTATATCAGGTTTCCGGGCACTACAAAGGAAACTCTCATCATTTGACCACAAAGCATGTTTCCACAATTCTGTGCTTAACATGATGTTAGCATTGAGAAGTCCAAAACCCAAACAGTGCGTAAAATAAACAAGATAATCCACCACACTACTATGATGATATTTGCTGGGTGATGAGTTTAGTTTGCAATGCTGATCACCCGAAAATCGCACCCTGAGTTTTGTTGCAAAAATGTTAGCTCTTATTTGAAAGCTTAGTATACTTACAAAGTCCGCAAAACATAAATTTGTAGACAAGTAACCCTAAAATAAGATACAGGGTGTCAACGGATTCATTATAACATAATACCTTGCAGCCACAATTATCAAGCTGTAAGAATGGAATTAGGATAAAGTCAGGAACACCCGAGGGCGCAAATTCTTATATTAACAGAACATTCGCATCAATTTTGGATCCACCTAACTTTGAAATTTTAGACGCAACATTTTTCTGAATGAGAAGACGATATCAGCAGTAGCTTAACTGTCCTCCGAAGTTTCTAAGCAAACTTGAGTTTCGAAGCTATTTTAATATTTGTATCTAGAGTGCGGTGATTGTAATCAGATGAATGCAGCTGATATATTGCACACGAAAAAATAAATTTTCGAATTGTCTCTCTATGGTACAGGTTGCGAATCTAGATTGAGAAAACAAAACATTTTTCAAAAAGTCTTTTTTTTTGACAGCGTTTCTAAAGGCCGCCACAAACAAACGTCGATCTCTTACAACCAGGGCTCGGATTTATATGCAAACCTTTCAGGTGAAATATGCGCATATATATGCAGGAAATTTCAAGAAAATATGTACCAACTTGAACAAAATATGCACAAAAATATCGATATATGCAATGCATAAATAATCATAGTATACCAATAAAACAAGTTTTTAAATGTCTAAGCTATTAATTTTGTTCACAATCAATATCACATAGGACCTTAATTATATTATTAATTACTTATTCATTAATATTATTATTGCAATTATCACTATTAACAAATTTTATTGAGTGGCGCTCTAAATTACCTATTTTGAAAGATTGCCTTCTCTCAGTTAGTAAGTTTTTACACCGAGAAAAACTCCGTTCTACGTCGACTGGGGTAATTGGAGCATATTTAAAGCTTGACAATATGGTAGTGTCTACATTGTTTAAATCGTCTGAAAAATCTCCATCCAGAGCTTTTGCAATATGCGTTAACTTGGTAAAACCCTCATTTTTTGTGAGTGTTTCTGATATTTTTTAGTAATTTGTTTTGCAACAGGCCCATTTGCTTTATCAATAGTTTCTTTGAAATGTTCTATTAATTTAACTGATTCAGTTAGCAAAACATTTCGCTGCTGAATTTTTTTATAGTTTCTGTAACTATTTTATAACTACTGTTTATAAAACATAATTGCTGGCTCAATTTGGAGTCCTTTAAATATGTTGTGCTTGTTTCACTGCCCACCTGATTCATCTGAAAATTCAAGCATTACCTCCGTGATTTCTCTAAAATGTTCAAAATAAAATAAAGCAGCCTCGATCCAGGTTCCACATCGCGTGATTACAGGTCTAGGAAGTAATGGTACCCCAGGAGAACTTCTCTATCTCTTTGAACACTTAAAAGAGCTTTGACGAACACTTTGTTTATATTATTAATAAATTCATTGACTAAAGCAAAATGATGTCTAATTTCTTCTGCTACCCTTTTTAACCCGTGAGTCAGGCATGTACAATGAATTAAGTTGGGATAAAATATTTTTAAATGATTTCCAACTTTGCCCATATATGAAGCAGCATCGGTAAGCAGTAATAAAACTTTATTAACTGGCACAGCATTTAGTAAAAACATGTTGGACAAACCCTTTTGAATAAATCTTGTTATAGCAATATTAGTTGTTTTTTCTAATTCTTCGGCTGCAATTAATTAAGGTCTAGATGAAGAAATTTCAGTTAAGGTGCCTACGATTAAATTAGCAATATATCTACCATATAATATAACATTTAGTTTAATTTTAGTGAATTTTTATTTTTATTGAGCATGACGAGGCGGATTTTGGATATTGCCCACCCCTCTTTCGAACATAGGGCTTTATGTCGTTTTGCAGATATGATGGTGAAGAGTGGCTATGAAAGAAATTACATGATGAAGTTACTTTTCAACGCTCCATCCAAAAATGCGCCTTACCGAGCATCTACTAGGCCTGCCCCGCCCTTACAGGATAGGATAGACACCTCTGGCCCAGGATTGAATGCCAAATATGCGGTTTTGCCTTAGATCGGTGGACTAACACACAGACTATTGGATCTCTTCAAAGTTTTTACAGACATTAAAGTGGCTAAATACAATGTTCTAACCAACAAGAGCTTTTTCACTAACACTAAGGACAAAGTTTCGGTGCACAAGAAACGTGATGTGGTTTACAAGTTGGACTGTAAAAATTGGTCTCTTTCTTATATAGGTCAGACTTCACAGTCTGTTGGTAGGAGGATCAGCCAGCATAGGAGCGATTCCAGACTTAGACCTGATAGATGTGCATTGGCGCATCATGTGTTCACCTTGGGTCATACATGGATTTTGAAAATGTAAAAATATTAGATAAGGAAAAAAAAATAAAAAAACGTTCTCTTCTTGAAATGTGTCATATTCGTAAAAATGACACTATGAACTCAAAATCAGATATTCAAAATTTAAGTAACATATATAGGTATGTAATACTTTTTGATAGGTCTGAGGGCGCCTCTGTGTTGGCCGATTCTATAACTTAGAATAAGAAAACATATTATATATTTCATTAATAGAGTAACAATACTCTATGATCAGTGATGACTTCTTGGTTTTGCATATATATCTATGGTCGACATTCTAACGTGAAAAAATAGGGTTAGATGTCCATTTTGTTACACGCGAATTTTTCAAAGCTTTTTTAGATTTTTAACCTTAATGACACTTTTTTATACTTTTTCATGACTTGCTTTGACTGGTTTGAAAGTGGAAATGTTCGCGTGAAGTTACATGTAATGTAAAGATGTTTTTTGCATGTTTTTGTGGCAGATTTTTCCTGTTTTTGATACTTTGGCCTTGCTTTTGTAATTAGTTACAGTACTGTAAGTATTATTTGATGCATAATTTAGATGTTATGCTGATTTTTATTCATTTTTAGTACTCTTGAAGATGCTCGGGACCCCGAGCGAAATATATTGAGTTTTTAGTACAGAGTGACTTTCTTTGGTCGTAATTGCCCCAAAAAGTATACAAATTATAGCACACTAACGTGTAACGACTGTTCCTCCTCCCTTCATATATATATATATATATATATATATATATATATATATATATATATATATATATATATATATATATATATATATATATATATATATATATATATATATATATATATATACAAAACGTGATTCATTTCCCCGATAAAGTCCAATAGCTTCCTTAAACTAGACTTTTTGGAAAATACTTTCAGACAAAAGTTTTCTACCATGTTAAGGTCCATGACCTAAAATTATTTTCAGCTACACAGCATGGTCCATATGTCACTGGCACTAGGTAACTTTGTTTTTTTTTAATGAAACACCCTATATATTATTATGTTTTTTGATTTTAAATAAAATTTTGATTACAAATTATAGGAAGTGCTATGGTATAAAAGTCAATGGTTTTCAAGTTATTCAAGTTTCTTCAAAAAATGTGACAGATTTAGAGGTTTTTTCAGGTACTGGTATCATTCATACACCACATCTGCAAAACTTGAAATTCAGCGCAAGTAGCTGACAGGTATCTGTCTATCTGGTGATGGTGTGAAAAATCATATTTTATGTACAGGGTGGTTGCTAAAAAGACTCCCATTTGCTGGAATTCCAATATAAATTACTCGAAAATTTCAAATGCAACACCCTGTATATGAGCACCTGAATCAATGCAAAAATTGATTATCTTTCGGATGTATATGGGTTTTTTACATGTAGAGCTGATAATTTCTGAGTTATTCAAAAGTTATTAATTTGATTGCAACCACATGATATAATGATTGGATTGTTTCCGTTTTTTATAGTGTGCACTGGTCATGACAAAATTCTCCAAAATGTCAGATTTGACAAGTATTTACAACATTGTCTGTTCGTGTTGTGTGATGTGTAGTTGTGTTATAGTTGATATACATAATTAAAAATGAACTTCAGTAACAAAGAATTGAGACAGATGGTGTACATAATTGGTGAATGTTCTGGAAATTGTCTTTTGGCTTCTCATATTTATAAGCAGCGCTATCCTCTGCGAAAACAGCCGACAGTTTTGTAATTGAAAAGGCTCAAACACAGATTTGAACAGAATTCGTCTGTGTTTTACCGAGCACCAAAAAACAACACATTGCCATCAAAGAAGATGTGGCCCTTGGTGTTCTTTTATCAGTGATTGAGGAGCCAACACGTAGTCAAGGAGCTATTGCGAAAATATTAGATATGGATCAGTCCTTAGTTCAACGAGTTCTCAAGTTTCATAAGTACCATGCCTACCACTTCCGGATAGCTCAAGTACTGGGAAATAAAGATTTTCAGCGCAGAATGAGGTACTGTCAGTGGGCAATGCATCAAATTGAGATGGACAGGAGTTTTTTTCGCAAAGTGCTTTTTGTGGATGAGTCCTCTTTCCATAATAACGGACTCCCAAATATGCACAATTTACACCATAATGCAGAAAACAACCCGCACGTAACAAGATTTGGTAACTTCCAGAATAGGTGGACGCTTAATGTTTGGGGTGGAATCATTGGCAATACTGTTCTTGGACCACTTTTTTTTGATGGGCCTCTAAATGGACCAATGTACCACTAGTTCCTGGTTAATGATTTACCAGTCTTGATGGAACATGTACAGCTACAAGTTAGTCAAGATATGTGGATACAGCATGATGGTGCTCCACCGCATTATGCTGCCGTAGTTAGACAACATCTTGACCAAGAATACGAAGGAAGGTGGATTGGCAGGAGTGGACCAGTAGCCTGGCCTCCAAAGTCTCCCGACCTTACTTGCTGTGACTTCTTTTTATGGGGATTTGTAAAAAATTATGTGTATCGCACCCCACCAACAACACGAGAAGATATGCGAGGGCGAGTACAGGATGCATTTCCGCAAATTAGTGGTGCAATGCTTTCCAATGTCCACGGATCATATGGAAGAAAGCTACAGCTTTGCCTTGATCAAAATGGTCGTCAATTCGAACACCTTTTATAATCCAATCCTGAAATAATATATATTTGTTGTTCGTTGATTATTCGTTTATTTGTTCATTTTTATTTTTATTCATTAGATATTATCAGTTTGTTATATTTAATTTATTACTTGTTAACTCTATTGTTATTTCTCTTCTGATATCTATTAAACTAGTTCCAAGTAAATAATCTTCTGTGATTCGAATCTTTACCGGTTAACTTTAAAAAAATAGAGAATGTATCGCTTTTCGATGAAAATAATTGGATATAAATTTGAAAGCAAATTAATTTTTGCATTGTTTCAGGTGCTTATATACAGGATGTTATATTCAAGAATTTCTAGTAGTAGTAGTTTAACCTATACGAATGAACAAATCATTAATGTTAATGTTCATTCTGTACTAGAATTCTATCTGGTGACATCACTCAATTGAGTTTAAGTGGTTAGTTCGAGAATGTATTATTTGAGAATAGTTTGCATTTGTCAAGTGAAAAAAAAACAATCAGGCAGAAGTGATAGATTTTTGACCAAACAATGTTAGCCTCTCAATCATTGATAAGAAAATTTCCTTTGGCAGCAAAATTTTTCTATTTTGATGCCCTGAAAAGCATCGAATTATCTAGCTCGAATTTCTTTTCAAGTCTTTTTAACCTCAAAATTGTCGCTTGTCTCCATGGAGAGAAACACTGTTCGTAAATGCTAGAAGCCAAGGTGCAAACGGCCATAACTCAATCATAAAATCACGTAGTTGCAATCAAATTGATAACTTTTGAATAACTCAGAAATTATCAGCTCTACATGTAAAAAACCCATATCCATCCGAAAGATAATCAATTTTTGCATTGACTCAGGTGCTCATATACAGGGTGTTCCATTTGAAATTTTCGAGTAATTTATATTGGAATTTCATCAAATGGGAGCCTCTCTAGCAACCAGCCTGTACATAAAATATGATTTTTACACCATCACCAGATAGACGGATACCTGTCAGCTACTTGCGCTGAATTTCAAGTTTTGCAGATGTGGTGTACGAATGATACCAGTACCTGAAAAAAACTCTACATCTGTCAAATTTTTTGAAGAAACTTGAATAACTTGAAAACCATTGACTTTTATGCCATAGCACTTTCTATAATTTGTAATCAAAATTTTATTTAAAATCAAAAAATATAATAATATATAGGGTGTTTCATTTAAAAAAACAAAGTTACCTAGTGCCAGTAACATATGGACCATGCTGTGTAGCTGAAAATAATTTTAGGTTATGGACATTAATATGGTAGAAAACTTTTGTCTGAAAGTATTTTTCAAAAAGTCTAGTTTAAGGAAGCTATTGGACTTTATCGGGGAAATGAATCACGTTGTGTATATATATATATATATATATATATATATATATATATATATATATATATATATATATATATATATATATATATATATATATATATATATATATATATATATATATACATATATATATATATATATATATATATATATATATATATATATATATATATATATATATAAATTTTTTCAAATCATTGCATAACTGGGACTCTAAAACCGATCTCCAAGGTCCATTTAAATTTAAATAATTAGTTCTAATAATATATCTCACTAATAGTGTGCAATTCTTATGAAAATTAGCTACGATAAAGCACTTGCTGCGTCCCGTCATCTGTGTTTTAAAATGTTATTTGATATTTTTGTCCTAAATTTTATAATCAAAGATTTATTGTGATTACTTGATGTATCTTTATTAATTATACCCAAAGAATTATTCAACAATCTTTAAGTAGCAATCTCATTAAAAGCGAATTTTTGTTTACGAAAATTTGCTAAATACTAATTTTTTCTCCACTTGATTTGGTTCATTTTATCCTGAAATAATGGTAGTTTTGTCTCAGAAATGATCGGCAGGTGTGAATCACTATTCTGGTTTTACCAAAGTGGACTTATTAGGACTCACACAGACCCAAAATATATTTGATTTTGAGATATAAACGAACCTAATTTAAATCATAAACTACGTATTTGGTGTTTTCTGTAAGTACTATTCGGCACTCCGGGTCTTTTAATTTTATCTTGAACGATAAAACTAGCGAGAGATATGAAAACTAATTGTACTTAGAGCAGGCACATTCAAGTCAAGAACACTTAAGAACTATAAAATGTAATTATGAAACTGCAGTGAGACTCGAGAACTGGAGTAATGTGTAATATTTAGACAAAACTGCGGCATTTCCAAGTTTGTTAAATTAGGGTTGCTGCTAAAAGAGTCTAAGTTTCAAACTAATTAAGAAAAACTTCAAACTGTGGTTAGCATAAATCGGGTATATTAATTTTCAAAGAGCCCTTCTAAATATTGTCCGGTATTAAGACAACCAAGCAATTTAAAATGAGTTTCTTTCACCTACACTTCGGTGCTGAATACACGAAGGCTTGAAGTTTATTTTTCTCTGAAAAGCAATTTGAAGTTTTGAAGCTCCGAATGAATAGATATATTTTGATAATATCTAACATCAACCAAGATTTAGAAAGTTTTACAACAGTTTTAGCATTCTGAAAGATAATTTGTGAAACCAAATATAGGCAACTCTGAGTGTTTTATGTTTAGAATTTATTTACGTCCATCTTTTAGTTAATTTTCTTTAAAAAAAAATCACTAATGGGGAGATCCCGACTTTTGAATTTTGAAAAAATTTCTTCAAATGAGCGCTATTTAGGACCTCTGGAACCCAAATCTGAGGTCGGTTTCAGACTTTATATGTTTATATATATATATATATATATATATATATATATATATATATATATATATATATATATATATATATATTAATATATATATAATATATATATATATATATATATATATATATATATATATATATATATATATATATATATATATATATATATATATATATATATATATATTTATGTGTCACACCTATAACTTAAAAAATAATGGACCGATTTTGATAAAAATTGGCGAGTACCTTCCTTTCACAGGTCGCTTAGATAGGTTCGTTAGCCAGGAAAATCCGCCGAGGTTTCCCCGGAAAATTTTGTGTTTTCTTTCGAAAAAAATCAAAAAAAAATTATTTATCCGGAATGAACAAAGTAAGGGCAACCAAATTTCACACGCGGGTTTATATAATAGGTAAGTTACACACCACAATTTAGCTCCGTAGGTTAAAGGACAAAAAAGTTACAGGCATTTAAAGAAAAATAAATTTGGGTTTTCCTCAAAACGTCAAAAGTCGCGATTTTAAACGTCAAAATTGGTAATATTTTGGCAATGAACCTGAAACTAATATGAGCTATGGAAGGAATATGTCTCAAGAATAATGTTTTACAAAGCCTGAAGTCTTAGTTTCAATTGTCATTGTCTTTCATTTTACTAAAATATTCCCAGAAAATTCATTTCAAATAGACCCTTTCTCTAATGCTTTGGCAGTAGTTTTGGCTATACAGTTTATCGGTTAATGGTATATCGTTTTTGTCGAACTTTCGTAAAAAATCTGTAAAGCTCTGTATATTATGCAAGATACGAAAAAAAATTGTATACATTAATTATAGGGTGTCTTGAGCTACATCTTAAAAAATATTTCTACAATTACAGGCTGGCCCATAAGTCGTTGGTGATTCAAATTTTCTTTTTTAGTGAATTTTCCTTAAAAAATTCACTAATGGGGAGATCCGTGTTTATATATATATATATATATATATATATATATATATATATATATATATATATATATATATATATATCGTACCGATAACTCAAAAAATTATAGACCGTTCTTGATCAAATTTGGTGAGTATCTTTCTTTTGAAAGTGGCTTGGATAAGTTTGTTAGCCAGAAAAATCGGAATAGGTTTTCCGGGAAAATGTTGGGTTTCTTTCTAAAAAACTTCATTATTTCGGAAATAACAAAGTGAGGACAACCAAATTTGTTACGCGTATTTGTATTATAAAGAGTGAACCATGTACTAAAATTTAGGTATCTAAGTTTAAGGACAAAAAAGTAACGGGCAGCTAAAGCAACAAATTTTGGAGTTATCCTCAAAACGTTAAACTCGCAATTTAAAACGTCAAACTCGCTATTTAAAATGTCAAAATTGGCAATGTTTAGGCAAAGAACAAATACGGATTGTGAAAAGAAAATGTTGCAAGAAGAGTGTTCTGCGAACTCTTAACTTTCAGATTTAACCGTCATTGCCCTTCATTTTACTAAAATATTTACAGAAAATTCATTTCAAATAGACCCTTTCTCTGATTCTTTGGCTGTCGGTTTAGTTAAGTTGATGCTTTCGCTGTAGGTTTAGTGAAGTTTATGGTTTAACGGTCTATAATTTTTAGTTAATTTTCGTAGAACAAATTCGTTACTACATTTTAGCATTTTTTTTATCGAAATATGATCCATGTTTGTAAGAAAAAATCTGGACGCAGTAAGTGCGTTTTGGTAGCAAATTTTCATTAAATCCTCCAAATTTCAATAACTCATTTGCTATTAACGTAAGTTTTGTTGGTTAGGAAACCAACATTTAACTGTATTTTCGGAAAATTTTTGTATGAACGCAGCAAGGGCGTTTTGGTGCGAATTTTCATTAAATGTTTCAAATTTCAATAACTCAATTTGCTATTAACCTAAGGTTCATTGGCTAGGAGGCCAGTTTTCTCAGAAACATTTAAAGTTTATTTTCGGAAAATTTTTATACATTTTCAAATAATTATTTTGATAAAATATGGTACATTGTTCCTACTATATAGGTTATACCGGTAACCAAATTGATGCCTGCTCGCATGATATGTTTGTAATTAAAAACATTTTTATGAAAATTCATTTCCATAACGCACTTGCTGCGTCCAGAGTTTTTTCTCTTTAGCGTCGGTTAATTTCTGCGACTATGGTCAATCACCCCACTATGCTACAAATTTTATACCTTCTTTCTGTAAGTAGGGTGGCGATCTATAATGTCCCCAACATTGTATGGTACACGGTACCAACGTATCTATACCGCTACTAACCTGAAAAATTTTCTAATTATTTTCTAATGCTCATAAAAAAGTAAATAAGATTCTTAAGCAATTCGCTAATGAAGACCGTAAAAAAATTGTTTACAAAATTTTTACCAAAGTTTGGCAAAATTCTTAGAATGACGTTGAGTGTGTTTATTTTAGAGCCTTGTATCGACGCGAAATAAATTGTAACTCCAGGTTACGGCTTTAAAATTAAATTTATTTATTTATTCAAAGCATGGTGAGTTACATTTCATTAAAAATATGAAAACTGCAAGGACACAAGACTAAGTCTATAACAGAACTGGCTACAATTATAGATAAACAAATATTGAATAGCTCGGGTGGCGTGATTTCGATCATATGACATCAGGCCATTGATGTAGAAGTTTATTTCATTGATTGTTGTTGCCCTTACTTGGTGAAGCTTGTCCATACTGCATACAGACTTGAAGAATACTTCTCTAGCTTCACTGTTGAAAATGCTGTCAAGCAACGAAACTATAGTCACAGAAGCATTGAAGAACATCCTAGAACTTCCAGAATTTGAAGGGCCACTTGCTACAGTTAGCTCACGCGCTGGCTACGTCCTTCACCTACAAAAACCAACAGTGAAGCCAGAGAAGTATTCTCCAAGTCTGTATGCAGTAGAAGTTTATAATAAAAACACTGAATTGCATTATTTGAGTTCACAAAGTTAATGATCTAAATAAAACTTGCTGAGTTAGATATACGTATTATAAAGAAACATTTACAAATGCTGAAATTGGCGAGTTTGCATATACTATACTTTAATGTAAATTAACAATTAGATTTATAATATTCTTATTACATTTCAACAACACACCACTAGGGCTTATATATATATATATATATATATATATATATATATATATATATATATATATATATATATATATATATATATATCATTATTGGCTAAATATAGCTGTTCAATACGTAGCCCTAATATAATCTATGCATAACCAATATTTTTTATTTATTTTATTTCAACAACACACCACGAGGGCTCACAGCATAAATACTATCGTACCGTGGGTGTCGACAAGGAGGAAAGCGGCTACTTGTTAATTCTGGAATTGTAGGTTTGGAGGTTCGGATGAGAAGGAAAAACATGTTCCGGCAAGCAATTCAACAACTTTGAAGTCCTCAGGACAAAAGAGCGGGCATAACAAACTGTTCTATGTCTAGTGACCTGGACAGTAAGAGGGTGCATCCGCTCTGTTACCCTGGAAAATCTGTTGTGGGGAGCAGATGGAGGAACTATGGAAGAAAGCTCCTCTGAGCAGTGCCCGTGCAGATATCTATAAAAGAGAGAGAGAGAGAGAGGTCACTAACGACACGTGGGCAAAGGATGGCAGCCTATGGGTGAGAGTAGGGTCACGGATGAGACTCATAGCTCTCTTCTGAATGCCGTCCAGGATAGCGAGTGTAGAAGCGACAGCGGCACCCCAGATGTGGGAGCAGTATTCGAGGTTTGGTCTTATTTGTGAAGTATATAAGGTATAGAGATTAGCTGGTGAAAAGCATTTGCGAGCCCGGAAGAGGAAACCTAATTTCTTAGCAGCCATTTCTGCAATTGATGTGACATGTTGGTGCTAATTGACATTTCGATCCACATAAATGCCAACAAGTAAAAAGGACTCATTACTTTGAATAACTTGGTTGTTCATTGTGATGGGTCTAGGGCTGGTGTATCTTTTATGAGAGGGAAAGCAAGACTGAGATTTGGTGGGGTTCAATTGTAGAAGATTTCTACTTTCCCAGTCTAATATTTTTTTGGAGATGCACGGAGACAGAACCCTCCATGAGTCTGCGATCCTCATATAATTGATCTAAAGAGACAGGCTTGGATTTTGTATATATGAGTGGAGGGTGCTGTCGTCCGCGTAACTGTGAACTGGGTTGGATGTGCTAGAGACTAGGTCATTGATGTAGTCATTTTATCATTTCTGAACGTCACACTGTCTGGGATTACCATAATTAAACGTTGAATGTAGCGGCTTCTCCTCCAGACACCAGGGTTGAGGGTCGAAACGCGTCGGGAGTGAAGTAAATTTCGGTGCCTGGAGGAGAAGCCGCTACATTCAACGTTTAATCATTGATGTAGAGAAGAAACAAAGTAGGGGCTAAAGCTGCACCTTGAGGAACTCCTGCATTCATTGAATATGGTTTAGAGGAATGGCCATCCACGTCAACAGAAATGGTCCGGTTGGAGAGGAAGTTTGATGTCCAGGTACAGAGTTTTGCTGGTAGGCCATAATCGGGAAGTTTATTAAGCAGCGCTGCGTACCAGACTTGGTCGAATGCTTTGGATATGTCTAGAGCGACAATCTGGGATTCACCGTGTACTGCCTGTCGTGGATTAGACTGTGACCACATTGGTGAATAAAAAACTGTGTATAAACTAGGATAAAATTTTGTTGCATGATAAAGTATCATTTACCTAAAAAGATATATATTTATAAAATTTATCTCGTTTTATAGAATAACTATTACGTAAGATGTAGTTAATGTAAAAAAACTATGCCCCCACCCCCCTAAATAAAAAATAAAAAATCCTCTGTAATAGATTGACCCAAGCTAACATTATGTTTGTTTAGTATGATATTTGAAATTAACATTTTTAATATCAGTTTGAATCAATCGTGTCACAACGATTATCCCAATCCTAATAACAAATAGAGTAAGAAACCGAATTAAGAGTTGCCTCGCGAAAATCGGTTTGCATTTAGAACTAAACGGAAAATTAGACAAGCAAAACTAGCTCTTGAAACAGCAGAAGTAAGGTACTTACAGAAAACATTAATTGCTTATGTAGACCTATAAAAAACACTGGATAACGTGGATTGTAAAATAGTGTTTCATTTTATAAAGTCAGCCAGATTGGACTGGAAGTAATGCGCATCCTCCCCAATCTATATAAAAATCAATATATCATATAAATATTAAACTGAATTTAAAATAAGGAAAATCGTGAGGCAAAAAGGCCGATTTTTGCCTTGTCTGTTTAATTTATACATGGAAGATAGAATAAATATACTGAAGAAAAAACAGCAGTAATCAAAATAGATGAAAAACAGTTGCATTGCATAAAGTACGCAAATGACAGCGCTGATAGGAAAAACTAAAAAACAATAACAAAAGTGATGGGTGTTTTGTACGGTAGATTCAGCAGACTACCAGTAAATATGTAGAAATAAAAATTTATAAAAAGAAGTAAGGATTGGACTACGAGGAGAGGTGTGAAACTAAACGGTCAACAAGTGGAACAAGTAGAAATGTTTACATACCTTGGTAGTATTATTATAGAGGATAGTAAATGTAGCAAAGATCTAAGAAGTAGCATCAGGATGACAAAGCAATCACTACATGGACCAAGTAGTCTCCCCATTTTAACTTGGACTTGAAGAAGAGCTTATCAAATCGTACGTTTTTTTACTAAGCAAGACGTTGAGAAATGAGAAGCTTCTATAACATGAAGAAGAAGAACAATGACAAAGACGCGAGATAACAAGTATCATAATTCACACCATCGTTTCGCACGAATATCCGCTACACTTAACACGGCGAAGATAGCAAGCTACATCATAGTTAATATGCAGATAAGTTCGTTCCATGCGTATTGCAATCACATCATTCAGCAGGTAGGCGTGGAGACAGACAGAGGGCAAGTTGCATGCCCTAAATATCGTCATGGAGAAAGCAACCATGATCACCTTCCCAGGCTTCATTTTAAGATAAATAAGATGTAGTTTACTTATTTATTTATTTTTTTGTTTATTAAGTTGAATTGTTATTATTTGTTCTATTATAACTTTTGTATTTTTGTGGCTAATGGTTTAAACAACCAGAAAGCCATCCTACCCATAACTTTTGTAGCTGTTACTGTGTATGTTTAATTTGTAAAATAAATATATTTTTTAAGTGAAGTGATGTGACGATAGTTGTCAGCACGCGGTATATCAATATGAAGACGAATAAAAGTTTGCTAGAAAAGATGAGAGAAGAGGAAGCTTGCTGAAAGAAATTTAAAAGAGAAATGCACAATTTCATACCCATATTCTAAGAAATAATTACATTCCGACAACATTATTCGCAGAAAACATATCTGGATAGAATAGGTGAGGTAGACCAAGGAGTAGTTTTTGGAAAAGCTGACGCAACTGCTGAAATCTGAAACGTGTAAAGAAATGAAGAGAGTTGCTGGAGCCAGGGAATTGCGTTTAAGATAACAGGGCGACACGGCCTTTAGATTGCGATGAAAATTTACGTGCTGAATAGTTATTGGTTAATATCCAGTCGCAAATAGACCAGACAACGTAACAAATACAGCAAAAACTTCAGCTGCGCCGCCCTACTGGAAAGATGCATTTTCCATCAGAAAATATCAATTCCCAGAGAAATGTTTTCATGGACCTAAAGGCCACATCTCATTAGTCTAATTGAATTGGCTGTTTCTCTTCAAGCGAATAAAAAAATAAATAATAATTCTCCATCTCAGAAAAACGCACCGGCCTGAACATGAAAAGAGCAAATATCTTTTATAAGCTTGATTAATGGGGTCTCTCTCTAAACGGTTCGTCTGACTTTTGTCAGGCCATCAGAATTACATCGCAGTTTTAAATTTGTCCGTTACGGGATTTTATTAGCGGAATTGTTTTAATGCAATTTAGAGAATGTTGTTATCGCTAAATTATATTGAGGCTGATGGAATGTCAACTAAATTAGGACATTGGTGGAGTTTTTTGTGTTATATAAAATTGTGGGCCTTGAGAATCAGTACTGTGTACAGAAATATTTTATTTTATGGATTTTCCTACCTTTTATAGAGGTGTCATAAGTTTCTGAATAATTGTGAGGTGATATTAATAATTTTTGATTTATAAAATTCACTTATGGAGGACACAGAATCGTGAGATTTTCGGAAACTTTCTTAAAATAAGCGCGAATTGTAGCCTCAAGAACCTATATATTTAGGGTCAGTTTGAAATTTATATATATATATATATATATATATATATATATATATATATATATATATATATATATATATATATATATATATATATACCGGGTGTCAACGAATTTATTAGACAAGCCATAATTTCTATAGTATTAGGTGTATCAAAATGAGATTCGGTACAGGCAAATTGTACGTGAAGAGGATAGTTTTAGCATATTTTTCACTTTCCGCTCACTTCCGGTTTTACCGGAAATGGTCCAGGTTTTGAATTTTTAAATAGAACACCCTGTATATTTTCACATTTTCGGATTTCTGAGACAATTCTTAATCAGAATGTGACATTTTCAAAAGTTTTTACGCCTACTTGATTTTGAGACACTTTTAATATTGCATCTAGGTGGACATGATCGGACCAAAACTAATCTAAGTACCTTAGGTGATCTCAGAAAACTACAATCGCAAAGTTTTAGTGACTAGTATGATAGATATGAATAAGACAAGTTGGCAAAATTACATTTTCGTTTTTATTATTATTTATCAAATGGCGACACTTTTTTGACAAGCATTTTCCGAAAAAAGGATTTTTGACGAATATAACGATGATAATTTATTTGCGATTGGATAAACAAATTTAACAAACTAACAAGTTAAGAAAAGAAAAATCAAGAGAACTAACAAAGTTAACAAAAAATAGCAACATTAACTAATAACTTCAACGACGAACTTAAATTATTTGAAATTACAATATCCGATTTTATTAAAATTTTCACTGCAGTAATTGTTCAAACTGCATTCCTTCTTGTTCACGACACATTTCAGCCCGTTCAATTGTTTCTCTACACACGTTTTCTAACATTTGAGGCGTTATACTTCTAAATGCGTGTAGAATTCTTTCTTCTAAGATTTCAAGAGTGGCTGGAGCAGTTGCATAGTATACCCTTTCTTTAACATACCCCCAAATAAAGAAATCGAGCACAGTGAGATCCGGTGAGCGTGCAGGCCACCGTACGGGACCATTGGTTGCAATGACTTGATTATTAAAATGTTCTGTTAAGTAATTAAGAACTTCTCTGGCATTGTGAGGCGGTGCTCCATCTTGTTGGAAGTAAATTCGCCGTAAAACTGCTAAAGGTAGATTATCAAGATGATCTTCGATTTCATTTTGAAGAAAACCTAAGTACCTAACCCCTGTTAACTGACCTTGAAACAATATTGGCCCAATTATTCTGTTTCGAATGATACCAGCCCAGACATTGACGCCAAACCTTTCTTGAAAATTGCCCTCTCTCATTTGGTGTTGATTTTGTTGGGCCCAGTACCGAGTATTTTGCTTATTGAACATACCATTATTTGTAAATCGGGATTCGTCGGAAAATAGAATGAAGTTGATAAAATTTGGGTTAACTCTTTGATTTTGAAGCAGCCAATCACAAAACAATACCCGTCTATCGCCATCGTCACCATACAAATGTTGATGTATCTGATACTTAAATGCTCGATACCCGTGGTTTTTCAGTATTTTTCTTGCCGATTCATGACTTATCTGCAGTTCTCGACTAATTTCTCTTAAAGAAACCGTTTTATCAACCTCAACCATGGCAAGAACGTCAATCTCAGTGTCTTCATTTATGATAAACCTCTGTTCCGCATCTCGATTTCCTCCTTGTCTGAAACGATTCTCAACATACGGAAAATATTGATGGGATGGATGTTGCCGATTGGGATATCTGTGAGCATACAACTCGGCAGCATTCCTTGAATTTCTATGACACTCTCCAAATATTAATAACATGTCCACTTTCCCACTTTGAGTATACATAATTGTGACAAGAAATTAAACTGAAATTTAACTAAACTTAAGTAACTTCTATGTCTGTTCAAAAGCGTATGTCACTGTCATTGTGAAAATCAGTGTTTTGGTTACCAAGGAAGTCTCGATGAAAACAACGGCAAAATATAGATATATGCAATATTAAGTGGCTATAAAAAAATCAAGTAGGCGTAAAAACTTTTGAAAATGTCACATTCTGATTAAGAATTGTCTCAGAAATCCGAAAATGTGAAAATATACAGGGTGTTCTATTTAAAAATTCAAAACCTGGACCATTTCCGGTAAAACCGGAAGTGAGCGGAAAGTGAAAAATATGCTAAAACTATCCTCTTCACGTACCATTTGCCTGTACCTAATCTCATTTTGATACACCTAATACTATAGAAATTATGGCTTGTCTAATAAATTAGTTGACACCCGGTATATATATATATATATATATATATATATATATATATATATATATATATATATATATATATATATAAATATATATATATATATATATATATATATATATATATATATATATATATATATATATATATATACGTTGGCGAATTGTTGAACAAGGTCGTCAGATAACTCCTGAAATTCTTCAAAATGTGCGTTCGGAAGTGGAGCACCCTCGTTGAGTGGACACCTCATTTCAAAGCTTTCTCTGCTCGCGGCAACATACGACTTTTTAAATTTTGGTTTAATATAAAATCATCAATTAAAGAATCAGGCAAAATATCAGTGAATGAGAAAATGTATTCTAATTAAATGTTCAAATTGTTTTCCCTCCGCTTCCATACAATAATAATAGTTGTGTTCCACTTCCGAAAGAACATTTCGAATTATTGCGGGCGTCCTCTGACGACATTCTTCAACAATTCGCCGACGAAGCTCCTCAAGTGAGTTTGGTCGTGTGGCAGAAATTTAATTTAATTTAAGGGTGTTAAATCTGGCGATCAGGGAGGCCACTCAATTGAACCTCTGCGTACTATCCAGTGATTAGGAAAGTTCCAACTAAACCAATCTCGAACATCTGTGGCAAAATGTAGTGAAACACCATCCTGCTGTAACAACAACGCGCAAGCGTTGTCATTTTCAAATACGTACACAATTATCGGACAGATATGCGTTCCCAGTACATCCAGATACCTGTTTTCATCCAGACTTTCCGGTACGGATGAAGGCCCTATGAGGTCGTCTCCCAATATGCCCGCTTAAACATTAAATTTCCCCATATGTTGCGTATGAGTTTTACTAAAAGTTACTGGATTTTGATCTCTCCAGTAGCGCCGATTATGGCGGTTGACTTGGCTATCCAGTAGGAACGTGCATTCATCGGAAAAGCAGGTTAATTACAAAAAGGTTGGATTCCTTTTGGCATGATCACTCATTTCTTCACAGAACTGCACGCGGCGATCAGGATCGTCTTTACTAAGTTCATGTACCGAAGTAATTTTGTATGGCTGATACTTATTACTTTTTGAGATTCGGAGGCACTAGCCATAGAAATTCGTGAAGTACTTGCAAGTTTCCTGAGACTCAAACTTGGTTCCATTGCAATGTGACCCAGGACAGCTACCTGATTACCCTCATTACGCATGATCTGCTCACCTTGATGCTTTCTGTTTGCAACCGATCCAGTTTCCAAAACTTTATGCTTTTGATCCAGGACCTACCGATACGAAGTGTTTTTCTTAGAATAACGATCATCAAAGATATGTGCTGCCTGTAGTGCACAGTTCTTATTCTAGCGGAACTAACTAATTATTTTCACTTTTTTAGCAATTTTATAAACCATTTTCACGAATTGGACTTCAATCGACTTTGTGATGATTTTAGGGGACATCTGCTGGTTTCGTTTAAAATAAAACAAATAAGAAAGTTGAATTGAAAATTTTTATTAAAAGATGAGCGAAAAACCATATATGTGTTATTTTTTTTACTTTTTGCGAGCCTTCGAATAACCATAAGATAAAATATTTTTTTTTGAGAAGTCGTCAGATGACACCCTAAATGCTTCTAAATATTCGTTCGAAGGTGAAGCAAAGATTTTATAATTGTATTGAAGTAAAGGAAAGACAATTTAAACATATAAGTAGGTAACATCCTTTTATTTATTAACATTCTGCCTTATTCATTAATTGATAATTTTACTGCGTTATCCAAATCAAATTTGAAAAGTCGCATGTTGTCGTGATTAGCACTGACAAAGCTTTAAAATGACGTGTTACTCAACATAGGGTGTCACTTAAAATTATGGCTACTTCACGCCACTGGCCGAGGTGTAGGTTTCAAGACACCAAAACTTACGACATCATGTGCCGCCTTGAAAACGTGTCTCGGTTTTTTGTTTAATTTTGATGATTTCCAGGCGGGAACTTTTAACTGGCATACCTGTATATGTACGTATGAATATATTATTATTTTTGCTGCTATTACTTATTTATTTGTGACTAAAACTATTCAATGGCTCTTACTAATAGTATGTGCTTGTGACTGTATTGATACGACTCTATTTAATATCCCTAGTTTAGTTTACTGTCACTATTTGCATTTATAAAAATTTTAAGTTTTCTTTAAACGAGTGCGAATTAGAGCTGTTGGAACCCACGTCCGGGGTTAGTTTCAGATTTTGTCTATGTGTGTATGTTTGAGTAACATATGGCTGCGGTCGTTAAACTATTCGACTATAATTGGCCCCACGTTGGCCGCCAATTATATTATTATGGGAGCTCTAAAAGGATTTAAAAAGAAAAAACTCACTATATTACCTACGAATTATGAAGTCCAAAGCCGGGCTAATTCAAAATATATGTGGTACAACGTATTCATATATCTAGTAAAACACATATAAAATTAAATAAAGACTCAATTTATAAATTCAGGCTTTTTTATAACTAGATATATATATATATATATATATATATATATATATATATATATATATATATATATATATATATTTATATATATATATATAGTTATAAAAAAGCCAGAATTTATAAATTAGCTTGTAGACACTGTAATGGCAATCTGAATTGGTCAAACTTCTATAAATGTTTAAAACAGATACAAGGAACATATTTCTTCACTCAGAAACATCCAGGCTGACAATTCTTCATTTGCAGAACGAAGACCCACAGTAAATAACGCAGCAAATAACCGCATAGAGCCACTATTATTTTGTAATGACAAGTGAAAAGTTGACTTTGTTGAAGCTTTAGAAGTGAAAAAGCACATACAAGATAATAGCTACCTTGGTTTAAGTAAGCATGCTGATATAATGGATTCCCTTCCTGGAAATTCTCTTTTCTAAATAAATACTTGAAAGAAAATACATCTAACTATATTAAAAAAAAATGTAATATCGTACTGAGTTGATGCGTGTGAATATGTTTGTTGTATAGAGTCGGGCTTATGGCTGTTATTATTTAGCTGTGTTATTTTTGTAATCGGTTTTATAGTTAATATCGTTGTGGGTTGTCCTCATTCTCATACTAGATATTCACAGAGAGCACGAAGACATTTTAAAGAGGTCATCTGTAATTTTAATTCTATTTGTATTTTATTTTAATTTTGATCCAAACATTATAACGTAGCAGCCGATTTTTATTTGTAGATGCCATAAATGCGTATTAAAAGTTAAATTTTCTCCTATCTGATGATGCTGTCAAGTAGCGAAACCGGTTACAGATGAGAAAAAACATTGTTGAATCCATATAAATATTTTTTACGTCTGTATTTAGTCTAAAATTTAACTTTAGTTTAATTAAATTCCTAGAGATGGTATATCTTACCATTAATTTAAAAATGTCAGGACACCTACCTGTAACAGAAAAATAAAAGTGTAGTAACAAACATATAAAATACCTTTACAAGTATTGTTAATAAAGTTAAAAAAAGGTTCTAAATTTTAAGAGATTGGAAACAAAATAAATTCATATGTGTATTAAAAAGTCAAATTTTCTATCTGCTCTAAAACATGTGAGGTAAACCATTTATGGTTGTGAACCCTTTATAGGGCAGTGGGGAGTATACTACTCAAGATTTCAGACTCTTCATGATTGGAAATTATAAATCTGACAGGTATAATACATTTTTTTGGTTCAGTTCAGTTACTAATTACTAGATATCCTCACATTGTACACAAAATAAATCTGCAGACTTGGATGTTTTAGTTGATGGGTGGGAAACAAATTATCCACTGCCCTAAGAGGGATGAAATTGCACTGACAATTGCTGGTGAACTGTTACAGTTGTTTTTTGTGAACTCCATGAAAGTTTTAAGAAAGCAATAGGGTGAAAACTATTTAATTGATCTTGTATTACTTCCACATCGTCACAACGTGTGGAAGTATCGCATCGGCCAAAAATTTCATTTTTTTCATTTAAACGTCATAAAAAGCATCAAAACATATAGAAAACATGATTTTGGAACGAAAAATGTGTTTGTCTGTCGGTCATGTATGTTTGTGGCTACGATAACTTTAGAATGAATTAAGATATTGTCCTCAAATTTGGTATATAGTTAGCACTCGACAAACCAACGGTTTGGATTGTTTTTGGATAAAATCGCTTTAGCGGGTAGGGGACAAATGGTGGGTCATTTGGTGAAAATTGACCTTTTTTTCCTGAAAACTTGAGTAATATAACGTTTTAGTGTTTATTTATTAAAAAACTTTTAATTACATGAAGCATCTGGTGTCCTGTGCTGAAATTAAATTAGAGGTTGACGTGTGGGAGTGGAATCTGGTTGACAAAAATTTCGAAATTTGTTTATGCTAAAACGGCGTAAAAAGTCTCAAAACATATAGAAAACCTGATTCCGGATCAAACATTTTTTCGTCTGTCGGTCGGTCTATCAGTTTGCTGGCATGTATGTCTGTTAATAGGCGCAATAACTTTCGCACGAATTGAGATATCATCTACATACTCAGTAAGTGGTGGACGTGCCGCCACCTAGTTGCGGAACCAAGTAGTATGCTGTCACGCCAGCTCCAAATAACACAAAGTGTTAAAAAATAGATACTGGATACAGCTAACTAACAATTTAGAAAATTGTCAGCCCTGGCCCATTTCTATCCCAATATAGGGACAAAGTATGTAAGACTCGATGCTTGTTGCGAAAATGCATCGAGTCTTACATACTTTGTCCCTATATTGGGGTAGAAATGGGCCAGGGCTGACAATTTTCTAAATTGTTAGTTAGCTGTATCCAGTCTCTATTTTTTAACACTTTGTGTTATTTGGAGCTGGCGTGACAACATACTACTTGGTTCCGCAACTAGGTGGCGGCACGTCCACCACTTACTGAGTATTTTAGGACTGGCTATACGATAGCCGTATTATTTTTGATGCATTTTTGCTGCAATTAGTATGCCGTACTGAAGAGCTCTAATGAGAGCGAAACCGGTCTACGGTTCTAATTGTTGCGAAAATGCATCGAGTCTTACATACTTTGTCCCTATATTGGAATAGAAATGGGGCAGGGCTGAGAATTTTCTAAATTGTTAGTTAGCTGTATCCAGTCTCTATTTTTTAACACTTTGTGTTATTTGGAGCTGGCGTGACAGCATACTACTTGGTTCCGCAACTAGGTGGCGGCACGTCCACTACTTACTGAGTATTTTAGGACTGGCTATACGATAGCCGTATTATTTTTGATGCATTTTTGCTGCAATTAGTATGCCGTACTGAAGAGCTCTAATGAGAGCGAAACCGGTCTACAGTTCTAATTGTTGCGAAAATGCATCGAGTCTTACATCATCTACAAATTTGGTATCCAGTTACTACCCTACAAAGGAACGCCTCGATTTGTTTTTGGGTAAGATCGCTTCAGGGGATAGGGAACAAATAAGCAGCGATTTGGTGAAAATTGACATTTTGCAATAAAACTTGAGTGACATAACGTTTCAAAAGTTTATGGGTACAGGAATACAAATATTTTCTTTGTTGTCATGAGTCCTAAATTCAATGCATGAGAATGTCTTTCTGAAGAGAATAAATTATCACAGCTATGTGGAAGTATTCATTCAATTTGCAGCACTATTTTTAGTGAATTTTTATTAAAAAAATTCACTAATAGAGAGGTATCGATGGTGAGACTTTGCAAAAATTCTTTCAAATGAGCGCGAATTAACCCCTAGAACCCATATCCGGGGTCAGTTTGAATTTTTATATGTTTATATATATATATATATATATATATATATATATATATATATATATATATATATATATATATATATATATATATATATATATATATATATATATATATATATATATATATATATGTATCCGTCTGATAACTCAAAAAATAATTAACCGATTTAGATGAAACTCGGCAAGTGCCTTTCTTTTATTAATGGCTTGGATGAGTTCGTTGGCCAGGAAAATCGGACAGGGTTTTCCGGGAAAATTTTGAGTTTTCTTTCAAAAAAAAATTTTTTTTCCGAAAATTTCGATAAAATTTGGTCTACATATTTCTTTGGGAAATACCTAACTATGTGCCAAAATTCAGCTTTTTAGGGTTACAGAAAATTGAGCTATTCAAATTTGAAACATTTATGTTTAAATCATAAGTATGTGGTTGCTGTTGGTTAGTCAATGCTTTTCTTATTGACTCATGAAATTCATTTGTAAGTTTCCGAGAAAGGTCAATAATACTGAATTCACTGATTGTTAATCATTGGAAGCATTTACGATTATATATAACCCTATTGTAATTTATTATCATTTATCACCTCTGTAGTATAATTATTTTTGCCTTACAACTCGCAGCGTTTTTAGTCAATTGTTGTTATTAATAGTCAATAGTTTCTTTCCGAATACACACACCTTCCATTGACTTCTGCTTCTGCCGCTGTTACAGTCCTTTTATTTAGAGGTAGAGTTGTAACCACTCATACAAACAGTGTTTTTTAACCACGTGGCTGGGCGACTGACCGAATTCATTCATATTCTCTTAATATGTTTGAAGATGTGGTGTCTACTTCATTCCAAGTCACTATTAACCGACTATTTATGAAATCAAATAAGTAAATTAAATCGATTGTCATAAAATATGTAGTGTATTAAGACAAGGGAAAAAGAAATAAAACATATATAACTGTGCACATTTTGATTATATTTTAGGGTGCTTAAGAGAGGTATTGTCACAGCATAATATCTTATTAAAGTTCATTTGTAAATAGGTTTAATTTTTATATGTTTATATATATATATATATATATATATATATATATATATATATATATATATATATATATATATATATATATATATATATATATATATATATATATATATATATATATATATGATAACTCAAAAAATAATTAACCGATTTCGATGAAACTTGGCAAGTGCCTGTCTTTTATTAATGGCTTGGATGAGTTCGTTACCCAGAAAAATCTGACGGGGTTTTCCGGAAAAATTTTGAGTTTTCTTTCGAAAAATTTTTTTTTCTCCGAAAGTAACAAAGCTGTTTCAATGAAATTTACATAACAACATATATATGTTGCCTCAACCTTACTACGTACCAAAATTCAACTTTCTAAGTTTAGAGAAAATTGAGTTATTCCAATTTTAAATTTTCTTTCGAAAAAAATTTTTTTCTCCGAAAATTACAAAGTTATTTTAATGAAATTTTTCGGATATCTTGCCTTAGGAAAAACCTTACTACGTATTGAAATTAAACTCTCTAAGTTTATAGAAAATTGAGTTATTTAAATTTGAAGCATTTAATAAAAATTCACTACCATAACGCACTTGCTGCGTCCCGAGTTTTCATTGATGCTTTAGAAAAAAAAGTGCTTGCTTAGGAATAGGCCGAATAGCTCAATTCGCGAGGCGAATAGCTTCTATAATTGGACTAGAAGGTCGCAGGTTCGGTTTGTTTTTATTATAACGCAGTTATATTTTCAAAGTGCGCCTATATTTTGTTAGTTAATATGTTGATTTTTATTTAACATGGATAGCATATATGCATTTGTAGACCTGAAAAGAGCATTAAATGAGCTGGACTGAAAAATATAGTTTTATATAATAAATAAAAGCGCTGGATCAATCTAAAGAGATAGGGTCATTGTTCTAAATATATGCAGAGATCAAGGTACCATTGCATATATTAGAAGATATAAAATTGGAGTTATAATAACGAAAGGTATTCGGCGAAGATACCTATCAGCGCACCAGGTCTGCAAAATATATTTAATAAAATATAATAAGCAGCTTAAAAGAAGAGAAAACATAAATCAAATTAATGAACACAGTGTTCCATAGAATGAGATACGCAGATTAATAAACAAATATTTTAACAAAATGGAAAACCGACTTTACAAAAAAATATTCTAAAACAAAAAATGCACTTAAAAGTAAAAAATAATAGCGTATTCTTCTGTCTACAACTTACAATCAACTTATTTTTACCACTCAATGTACGATCAATGCATTTACCACGCAAGAATGTAGGTACCCACTTAAACTTAACCTCTAACTCAACACTATGACTAACAAACAATTATCAAAATATTTATTTAGAGTTCACCTAAGCAGAAAGTTTTAAATATATGTGTAGACTGCTTAAAAGACAATCAAATTATTAGGATAATATAATGTAAAATTATTGTTATTTTTGGAGTCGGTGACAGACAAGGAAATACGACAATATACCTTACATTAATAATACGAGAATACCTTATAAAATCTATTTTACAAATGAAATTTTATACAATATACTGTGACAATATCCTGGGACCTTGAAACGACAATATACCAATACCTAATTAAACCTTTTTACAAATGAATTTGCGTACGCGTTTGCCTCGCTCACTCGGCTATACCCTTCCAACCATTCTTCCGGGCGCGCGCGCGCAATCGACCCGCCCGCGCTGCGTGCTGCGTCTATGTGTGTAAAGTGTGTATGCCACTTGTTATATAGTAAGACATTTCAAGTTAAGTAGTTACAAACCCATCTTGGCTGACACAGACTCCAAAAATAACAATAATTTTACATTATACGATCCTAATAATTTGATTGTCTTTTAAGCAGTCTACACATATATTTAAAACTTTCTGCTTAGGTGAACTCTAAATAAATATTTTGATAATTGTCTGTTAGTCATAGTTATGTGTTGAGTTAGAGATTAAGTTGAAGTGGGTACCTACATTCTTGCGTGGTAAATGCATAGATCGTACATTGAGTGGAAAAAATAAATTGATTGTAAGTTGTAGACAGAAGAATGCGCAATTATTTTTTACTTTTTAGTGCATTTTTTGTTTTAGAATTTTTTTTTTGTGAAGTCGGTTTTCCGTTTTGTTAAAATTTTTTTTATTTCTTTATTTTTAGTGAATCTGAAGCTTTATATCTGATTTAATTAGACGGAAGCGCAACGGTGTGATCCACAATCATCATCAATGTAGTCGAAGTCAATTATATACGCATTATTAAGGATAACTCAAAAACTACTGGCTGGATCCTGATCACATTTATATGAGACCCCAAGAGAAGCACCAGCTTTTAAATAAATAAAAAGAATCATCAAAATCGGTTCACCTAGAAAACAGTTTTGAGGTAAAACACAAGAACATCATCAATGTAGTCAAAGTCAATTAAATACGCATTATTAAGGATAACTCAAAAACTACTGGTCAGATCCTGATCATATTTATATGGGACAACATGAGAAGCACCATCTTTCAAATAAATAAAAAAGAATCATCAAAATCGGTGCACCTAGAAAAAAGTTCTGGGGTAACACACATTAAAAAAAAATACAGTCGAATTGAGAACCTACTCCTGTTTTTTAAGTCGGTTAAAAAGCGTTTAAAGGAAAGACGGAAAAAATTGAAAGGGGTGCTTAGTGTACTCAATGGTGTGTTAAGAGGATTAAACCAAACATTAACATGACGACAATAAGAGTAATGAAAATAATTAAGAATAAGCCTACGAAGTGGATATTAAGGTAACCGACTCACACCCTAAGCGAGTAGAAATATCCCCGTACCTTGGTAGTATTACTACAAATAACGATAAATCAGCGGGGAACATAGACGTTGAACTGGGATGTAGAAACAATATTCCCTCAGAAACAATATTTTCTCACTAGTGAACATGTTGCTTGGACTTGAAAAGAATGTATCTAGTTATGCTGCGACGTCTCCTTTTGTACGTTTAATTTTTAATTACTCCCTGGGCGCCAGTACTGAAAACTATTGAGGGAGTCAGCACTCTCCTTAGAAGGATTGCCATTTGATCATTTTTCCTCACTTAGTTGCTTTTGCAAAGGAATCTACACCACGCTAAACTTCAGTGGAGAAAGTAGGGCTCTACTGAGCCTGAGGGTGAAGTGGTACTCCCTATTTTTGTATAGCGTTATACAGATGATGAGAGGCAAAATTTGTTTTATATTTGCAGCATATGGTAACTTTCTAAGAATGCCATTTGACAAACACATACCTAAAAAAACGCAGGAGTGGGATCAAAATAAAAACTTGAGAAAAACCTGCCCCAATTGATGCATTTTGGAAGCTATAATGAAATATAAATATCTGTTGGAAAAACGAGTCATGGTTAAGACGAAAATGCAATGTGTTCTTTAGACTGTAATGATGGTGTTAATGATAATAAATTATTTATTTTACACAATTTATTACAAACCATTTTCTAAAGGTAGGTGTATGACCATGTCATGTCGCCTGTGGACTGTGATTGTGATAATAATGATGATAATAAATTATCTATTTTACAGAACTTATTATAAACCATATTCTATAAGTATGTGTATTTTCCTTATTTGCATTAATTAGAAAGGACTAAAACCTCATTGGTAGCTTTGCCACTTTTGAAATTTAATGCCACCAGCATTATCTTTATTTACCTAAATACACCACTTGACCCTTCTGACTGGTGCACGCTTGTATTACTAATTACATTAGCGTAACTAAGAGAAGTAATTAGCTGCATAAACAGGGCATACCCATACCAAATGGTCGAGTATAATGAACGAAGAAGAGGGGAAATCAATAAAGCTGGAACAATATTTACATTGGGTTTTACTGGAGGTAACGCTGAAACCATAGATTAGATCAAACGAATTGTTTTTACAACTCATTACAGTTTCACTTCAGCTCTGTTGACTGCTTGGTTTGTTTGGCTTATTGGTATAAATTGCTTTATAGTCTGCTGTTATCAGCTTTAGAAGCTCTTCGTGATTTTACAAGGTTGATACCGCAGCAGTCACGAAACTGGTGTGGGAGTTGTAATGGATACTAGTATAAAAAAAAGTATCCATTTTAAGTCAGTGATAAAGAACGATGGAACTCTGATAAAATAATTCTACAGGGTGTAACGCAGATAAGCTGTGAAATTTTGTCGGCAGATAGTAGTAAAAAAGTTTGGGACGCACCAAGTATGTTATGGTAGTGAATTCTCATTAAATACTTCAAACTTGAATAACGCAATTTTCTATAACTTTATAAAGTTGAATTTTGGTATGTATTAAGGCCTTTTCCAATCTAATATATCCGTCAAATCTCATTGAAATCGCTTTGTAATTTTCAGAGAATTTTTTTTTATAAGAAAACTCAACATTTCCTGGAAAACCTTGTCCGATTTGCCTGGCTAACGAACTCAACCAAGCCATTAAGAAAAGAAAGGTACATGCTGAGTTTGATCTAAATCGGTTAATTACTTTGTAGTATCACACCGATAACTCAAAAAATAATAGGCCGATTTTGATTAAATTTGGTAGATACCTTTCTTTTGGAAATGGCTTAGATAAATTCGTTAGCCAGGAAAATCGGCTTAGATTTTCCCGGAAAATTTTGTGTTTTTTTTTCGAAAAAAAATTATATCTCCGGAATTAACAAAGTAAGGGCAACCAAATTTCGTACAGGGGTTTATATCGTTATAAGTAAATTACCTACCCAAAATTTACCTCTGTAGGTCAAAAGACAAAAAAGTTATAGGCATTTAAAGAAAAATAAATTGGGGTTTTCCTCAAAACGTCAAAGTTGCGATTTAAAACGTCAAAAATGGCGACATTTAGGCAAAGAACTTGAATCTAATACGGGATATGGAAATAAAATATCTCAAGAAGAATGTTTTAAAAACCCCGAAGTCTTAGTTTCAACCGTCATTGTCCTTCATTTTACTAAAATATTTCCAGAAAATTCATTTCAAACAGACCCTTTCTCTGATGCTTGGCAGTAGCCTTAGCGATAGAGTTTATCCTTTAATGGTATATATTTTTGTCGAATTTTCGTGAAAAATCAATAAAGCTCAATATATCCGTTATTATACAAGATATGAAAAAAAAATGTATGTATTAATTATAGGGTGCCTTGAGCTACATCTTAGCAAATTATTTCTACAATCACAGGGTGGCCCATAAGTCTTTGGTGATACAAGTTTTTTTTTAATCAATCACGCCTTATGTTATTGCTTTTTGCATTTTCAAACGAAAGATAATGTATGTTTGTAAGAAAAGAAATTCTGGACGCAACAATTGCGTTATGGTAGCAAATTTTGATCAAATGCTTTATATTATATATATATTATAATAGCTCAATTTGCTATTAACCTATAAGCTTGACCAAAAAACTAGTTTTTTCGTAAACACTTTAAGTTTACTTTGGAAATTTTTGTACATTTTCAAAAAATAAAGTTATGTTGATGAAACATGGCACATTGTTTTTACTATATAGATTATACTGGTAACCAAATTTGATGCCTGCTTTCTTGAAAAAAAAAACACACTTATGTGGTATTAAAAACATTTTTATGAAAATTCACTATCATAACGCACTTACTGTGTCCAGACTTTTTTTAAATTAAAAACAAACTTATTTTACAGTCCTAGTGCTGAGTACGTCACAAAGAATTTTTTCTCTACAAAAATTTTTCAAGAACTGATTTATTTGAAATTGCTTGCTAAAACTTTCTGATTATTGGCGATCTGAGCTATTCAGTCGAGTAGAAACTATAAAAAAACTCTGGACGCAGCAAGTGCGTTATGGTAGTGAATTTTCATTAAAATGTTTTTAATTGCAAATATGTGTGTTTCCTTTTTAAGAAAGCAGGCATCAATTTTGGTTACCAGTATAACCTATATAGTAAAAACAATGTGCCATGTTTCATAAAAATAACTTTATTGTGTGAAAATGTACAAAAATTTCCAAAAGTAAACTTAAAGTGTTCCCGGAAAAACTCGTTTCTTGGTCAACCTTATAGGTTAATAGCAAATTGAGCTATTCAAATTTGAAGCATTTAATGAAAATTCGCTACCATAACGTACTTGCTGCGTCCCGAATTTCTTTTCTTACAAACATGCATCGCTAAAAAATTCAAAAATGCAATAACATAAGGCGTGTTTGATTAAAAAAAAAAGAAAATTTGTATCACCAACGACTTATGGGCCATCCTGTGATTGTAGAAATATTTTTTTAAGATGTAGCTCAAGACACCCTATAATTAATATATACAAATTTTCTTCATATCTTGTATAATAACGGATATATTGAGCTTTATTGATTTTTTACGAAAATTCGACAAAAATTATATACCATTAAACGATAAACTCTAAAGCTAAGGCTACTGCCAAGGATCAGAGAAAGGGTCTATTTGAAATGAATTTTCTGGAAACATTTTAGTAAAATGAAGGACAATGACGGTTGAAACTAAGACTTCAGAGTTTGTAAAACATCCTTCTTGAGACATTTGATTTCCATATCCCGTATTAGATTCAAGTTCTTGGCCTAAATGTTGCCGATTTTGACGTTTTAAATCGCAACTTTGACGTTTTGAGGAAAACCCCAATTTATTTTTCTTTAAATGCCTATAACTTTTTTGTCTTTTGACCTACATAGCTAAATTTTGGTAGGTGGCTTACCTATAAGGATATTAACTAGCGTACCAAATTTGGTTGCCCTTACTTTGTTAATTCCGGAGATATAAATTTTTTTCGAAAGAAAACACAAAATTTTCCGGGAAAACCTGGGCAGATTTTCCTGGCTAACGAACTTATCCAAGCCATTTGCAAAAGGAATTTTTCCACCAAATTTAGTCAAAATCGGCCTATCATTTTTTGAGTTATCGGTGTGATACATATATATATATATATATATATATATATATATATATATATATATATATATATATATATATATATATATATATATATATATATATATATATATATATAAATATATATAAATATATATATATATATATATATATATATATATATATATATATATATATATATATATATATATATAAACATATAAAAATTGAAACGGACCCCGGATATGTGTTCTAGGGGGCCTAGTTCGCGGTCATTTGAAGAAATTTTTTCAAAATTCAAAAGTCGGGATCTCCTCATTAGTGAATTTTTTTTAAGAAAATTCACTAAAAGGAAAAGCGTACTTTTCTTTTAAATTCGTACTAAAAAGCAAAAAAGAATATTTTCGAAGAAATTTGCAGAATACAAAAAAATTGTTTAAGATGGTTTTGTTGAAAATTCGTCCCAAATGTAAACAGTTATTTTGTTTTCACGAAAATTACTCCTAAAATATGTTCTAATTATACATGGCTAAACAGGAATATGTGTATCGTATCGTTTTCTATATTAATTGCTCCCCACGCTTTTCTGTTATTGTACTGTAATTGCTGACCACGCATCCCTTTCTGTCATTCAACGGTTTAACAGAAGCGGCGTAAGAGTAAAGAAACGTGCTGATTTTAAATCAGCATAAAATTAAAATTCAGGATTCCTTTCTTAGTATTGGCCGATAATTTTCATACGTTTTTAAGATTTATACAAAGAATATTACTGATGTTGGGCTCGTTAAAGACCCCTACCCTCCCCACAGAAGAAAGGGTTCCAGAAAAACTTCGAGAAGAGTAATGTAAAACTTGTTCCAAACGTCAGTGATTCACCACAGACGCGGAAAATAAGTTAAATCAAGGATACAACCTTTTAAGTTAGGATACAGCATGCAAAACTAAACGGTACAGCTATCATATAGTTTTAGTAAAATAAACAAAGAATATTATCTGGTAGTAAATGTAATTGAACCTAATCTAATTACATACATTTTAATATGCAACATGGCTACTTTTAATAACTCTAAAACATTCAAATTTCCAATTTAAAATTACCTTTCCCTAAGTCTTCTCAATTTGAGGTATTTAATTTTACATATAACTTTCGTTTTGTTTTATAACACTTTTGCTGCTTATTGACGCTTTTTCTTTCTAATTTTAGCTTTCTGTTAACATAAAAAATCTTAGCATATTATACATACCTACATGTTTTTACAATTCTTCCCTAACTTTGACCTAAAATGTTTCATTTACCTTATTATTTACCTCATTATATATGTTTAATATTAGTTTTGCTAAAATAAAGCACAGTACTATTTAAGAGAATATGTATTTTATCTATTTCAGTTATATTTAGCGAATTTTTCGTAAAACGTAAAATTCACTAATGGGGAGATCTGTGTTTGTATATATATATATATATATATATATATATATATATATATATATATATATATATATATATATATATATATATATATATATATATATATATATATATATATATATATATATATATATATATATATATATATCGTATCGATAACTCAAAAAATAATGGACCGATTTTAACAAAATTTGGCACGTACCTTCCTTCGCAAGTGGCTTGGACAGGTTCGTTAGCCAGGAAAATCGGACCAGTTTTTCCGGGAAAATTTTGGGTTTTCTTTCGGAAAATTATTGTATCTCCGAAAATAACAGAACTATGACAACCAAATTTGGCACATACGTTTCTACCAACTAACTTACCGAAAGTGCCTAAATTCAGATATCTAAGTTAAAAGTAAAAAAAATTATAGGCATTTAAAAAAAAGTTGGGTGCCACTGGTGATCAAAGGAAAGCACCAAAACAAAATATTTTGTGTGATTAACAAAGCCAATTGAATATTACATACAACAGTTAAGTTTTCTTGACACAAAAACGTCAAGAAGTAGCAGAAAAAATATTTTGAAAATTTAATAACTCTTCTTCTTGAAACGTCAAAGTCGCGATATGAAACGTCAAAATATGTCTTTCAGTTTCAACCATCACTGTCCTTCATTTTACTAAAATATTTTCAGGGAATGCATTTCAAATAGACCCTCTTTCTGATTCTTCGGCAGTAGTTTCAGCTATAGAGTTTATGGTTTAATAGTCTATATTCTAGCAAATTTTCGTACAAAAAATTCGTTATTGAGAAGACCGCAACTTATGAATTTTAAAAAGATTTATTCAAATGAGCGCCAACTAGAACCCAAAAAACCCATATACGGGGCAGTTTCAGTTTTTGTCTGTTTACACATATACAGGGTGACGCTCTTCTACGGCAAAGCTCAATATATCTGCTTCATATAAGATATGACAAAAAAGTATATAGGTTAATTATAGGGTATTTCGAGCTGCATCTTACAAACTTATTGTGACAATCACAGGGTGACCGATAAGTCGTTGGTGATACACACTTTCTTTTTTTAATAGAACACTTCCTTATTTTATTGCATTTTTGTGTTTTCCATTGAATTATAATGCGTCTTTGTGGGGAAAAAAAATTATATCGCTCATCGTTTTTGAGTTATTTCAATTGTTTCACGTTTTTGGCACATATTTCAAACACACATCACAGATAGCGGAGCCCCATGGATATGACGCATTTAGAGACCTATTTGTTTGTATTACTTGTCGAAAAAATCGAGCTGCCGTATACGGGTACGCTCAAATAATGGCTGAATGTTAAAAGTTTCCGCAGAAATGTTTTTAGTGTTTCTCTGGAACTTATTTTTGTGATATGTTGGTAATTAATAATAAATGTTTAGTACGTTATTGTAAAAAAAGTGTAACATTACTGAAAGCAATTTCTGTAAAAGAAATTTGTGCAAATTTGAAGATTCTTTTATTTAATTTTGGTCCTAAAGTTGTTTGTGAATAATTATATCCTGGTAGGTATGTAAACAGCTTAGAGAGGTTCGTTGGCAAGAAAAGTCGGACCACTTTTTTTTCTGGAACTTTTAAAGTTTATTTTCGGAAAATGTTTATAATTTTTGAAACAACAAAGCTATTTTAATGAAATATGGTACATTGTTACTACCATATACGTTATACTGCTAACCAAATGTCCATTTAAAAACAATACATAATTGAACTATGTGAAAACTGGAACCTGTGATGAGCACTAATAAGTACACTTTGAGAAAACCCAAATCACCACAACACTTACTTCAGAGACCTTACGATCGTTGGGTTTTCTTAAAGTGTATTATTAATACATATTTGACTTTAAAAACCTTTTGACGAAAATTTGCTACCATGACGCACTTGCTGTGTCCAGACTTTTATTACTCTGACGCATTTATTTGTCTGCAACGTAACATTATTTTAGAACTTTTGACAGTCTAGCACTTCGCCTTTCTATTTTAAGATGTTTTGTATTTATTTATATCAAATCTCCCTCAAGGCTTGGCTAGTTGATCCATATGAGATTCTTGATAAACAAATATACTTTGTTTTTCATTAAATGTATATTTTAAACCATAATATTGACTTATAGTGTTGACATTAGACTTATTACATTAGAATGGACTTCACAATTTTGCTTTTACATTAAACCTGCCAAATAGTTTAGACGCTGTACAAGTTCCTGTGAGCTAAGAACATGGCCAACCGACCACATACTTAGCGTCATTGCTTGTCCTCTACTTAGAACCTAAGGGCGTTAACTCGGAACTTCTTTAGAGGTAATGTAGGCGCACTTTTATAGCTGAACGAAAACGGGTTGTTTGTATAATATATTTTCATTGGCAGAAGTGAAAATTTACGTTTACAAACTGGTGGCGATTAGACAAAAATTAAACAGAGAAGAAAAGCAAAATCTAACAATCCATACATATTTGTTTTAGCGAGGTGATTGTGGCTAATGCCTTATGTCAATCCCTTTTAAAATATTTAATAAAACAGATTGTTGCAAGATTGACATAGATGACGGCTGTTTTGCCACGATATGTATTTGAAGAAGTCACATTCGTACGAAACATCTGTCATCTAGTAATCTCGTCAAATAAATCTTACATTCGTCAAAAAATATCAAACCTACCAAAATTATTATTGTGCCTATACACATTGTCATAAATTTTTTGTTTTTGATTTTTTTAGTGAATTTTGATTAAAAAAATGATTATTATAAAAATTAAATAAAACAATACGCCAGCGGCTATTCTCTGAGAAGCTTCTAACATATAAAAATACATTTGAACTAGCAATCAGTTTAGAGGCAGCTGAATCAAATTCTGAGTTAGTATCACCTGCATCTACAAGCACTTAAATGGTTAGAAAAATTCAAACAAAAAATGAATATCACAATCCCAAGTTTCAATGTGGAGTCAATAAATGGGCTAGTAATAATAAACTGTTGAAGGGAAAGCAAGATGAGCGCCGGCATTGTGGTAAGACTAATGACACTGAAAATAAATGTTTTTTTCAAATATTCGCGGTGCCATCTGTGTAACATAATTGGTCACATTAGTTTTATGTGTACTGAGAAAAATAAAAGTAAATTTTCTCATCAATTAGCAAATTATAAATTTAATAAATATCTTAAATCAGAAAATTCGATGTTTGTGATGAACAAGAATGTAATTTTTATAATTTAAGTAATGATAATTCTCCTATCAAGGTTAGCTTACTGATAAATAATATTAAATTCTTTGTGAAATTGGTACTTCGGCTATATCAAAACAAATTTATAACAAATATTTTAATAAATTGCCTTTATTTAAATCCACTATAAATTTACAATCCTACACCGGTCACTACACTAAGACGCTTGGTAAAGTAAATGTTTCATATACAGGGGTTAACAAAGAACTAAAATTGTATGTCATTGATTTAGGTGGCCCGCCTTTGATTGGCAGGGACTGGCTTAAAGCTTTAGGTATTTCTGCTTATAATTATTTAAAAACTATTTCTCAATTACCCGTGGAAGAAAATAAAATAGCAAAAAGTGTATCTGGAAAATATCGTGATGTTCTTAACATTGAATTAGGTTTATTTACATAGCTATGCCCTTGGCGCATGTACCACAGCATTCTAAACAGAGGTGTACGCTATCCTGTCTGTGGCCAACAGACAGGATGTGAAGAGGAGTCCCGAGAAATGTGTGTACATCTGCTCGGACAGCCAGGCAGTCCTCCGGGCAGTCTGCGCGGCCAGAATCAGGTCGACACTGGTTCAGGAGTGCGCTGACGTCCTCAGGGGGTTAGCCAGGACAAAGTAGGTACAACTAGTGTGGGTTCCGGGACACTGTGGCGTAGCGGGGAATGAGGTCGCGAATAATCTCGCAAGGCTTGGTTCCCGGCGGCCGTTCTGTGGCCGGAGCCGGCCATAGGTATAAGTAGGAAGTCGGTCTACGTCGCCTTAGACAGGTGGACCGAGGAAGCAATGAAGAGGCACTGGGGGTCGGTTGGTGGCCGCAGGCAGGCGAGGGATTTCGTGGAGGGGCCGGACAGAGATAAAGCTGTCGGGCTACTCGGAAGGAGTCGACCTACGCTTCGCCGCATCCTTGGGGGTGCTCACAGGCCACTGCGCCCTTAGAAGACACCTCACATTGATAGGCGTAGAGAGGGATCCCATTTGCCAGGAATGCGGCGAGGATGCGGAAACGTCCTACCACTACCTGTGCGAATGTGAGGCTTTTGGGAGTCTTCGAGCAGAACTGTTCGGATCGAGGACTCTGCAGGGGAATCAGGTAAGTACCGTCCAATTGAAGACCGTCACGGCCTTCATCTCGAGGTCGAGGCTGTTTGGCGACGGAACCGAGGAGGAGTAGAGCATGGTTGCTGGGTTGCTGGGGTTGGCAAAAAGGGCCCATGGTGGCCTACTTGCTTGGCGTTGGCCTCCCCACCACTGCTACTACTACTACTACTACTACTTATTTACATGTGGAAAAATTAAATTATTTTTAAAACCTGTGTACTGCAAGCCTAGATATTTACCATTTGCTTTGAGAGATAAGGTGAATAAAGAGTTAGACTAGTCAATATAAGTATTTTGACTCCTGTTGAGTTTAGTGACTGGGCAACTCCAATAGTGCCTGTCATGAAACTGAATGGTGAGATCCGGATTTGTGGAGATTTTAAGGTAACAGTAAACCCTAAATTAAATATAACTAAATATCCATTGCCTATATTAGCATCATTACAAAACTGTAAATTTTTTTCAAAAATTGACTTGTCTCAAGCGTATGCTCAATTTTAACTTGAGAAAGAGTCTAAAAATATTGTTACTATAAATACTCATAAGGGTTTATTTAAATATAATAGGTTACCGTACGGAATTGCATCCAGTCCTGGACTTTTTCAAAGATTATTAGAAAATTTATTAGCTAACATATCTGGTGTGTCAGTGTTCTGAGATGACATACTTATAGCGTCAACAGGGAAAGAGGAACATGTTAAAAATTTGGAGCGAGTTATTGAAATTTTAAATAAATATGGGTTGAAAATTCAACTAAACAAATGCACGTTTTTTCAGGAGCATGTTGATTATTTGGGTTTTAGGGTCGATGCTTTTGGACTTCATACATCTCCGGAAAAGTCGAAGCAATTTCTTAAATGAAAACTCCGACTAATTTAACCGAATTAAAAGCCTTTCTAGGTCTTGTCAATTATTATGGTAGATTTTTCCCAACTTAGCAACTAAATTAGGTCCACTATATAAGCTATTAAGAAATAATATAAATTTCAAGTGGGAAAAGGAACCACAAAAATCATTTGATTTAATCAAAACAGAATTACTGTCTCCCAAAATTCTAATGCATTTTAATTATGCCTAAAGGGGAAGAAAGGGTATTAGATAAGCAAGAAAAACAAGTTATACATTTTAAGGGCCAAAGTAAAAGTCTGAATGTGGGAGACGGGGTATTATTTAAAGAATATTCTGAACCTAGTAATCCTACTTGAAAATCTGGTGAAATTCTCCAACAACGTGGTTTAGTTGTTTTTGATGTAAGAGATGAATCAGGTAAGAATATAAGGCGATATTCAAATCAATTAATCCCTTGCAAATATCCTAAAAATCGTCATTCTTCGTCTGGTTCAATCTCAGATATATTGAATAATAAAAACTCTGGACGCAGCAAGTGCGTTATGGTAGTGAATTTTCATAAAAATGCTTTTATTGCAAATATGTGTGTTTTCTTTTTAAGAAAGCAGGCATCAATTTTGGTTACCAGTATAACCTATATAGTAAAATCAATGTGCCATGTTTCATAAAAATAACTTTATTGTGTGAAAATGTACCAAGATTTCCAAAAGTAGACTTAAAGTGTTCCCGAAAAACTCGTTTCTTGGTCAACCTTATAGGTTAATAGCAAATTGGGCTATTCAAATATGAAGCATTTGATCAAAGTTCGCTACCATAACGCACTTGCTGCATCCAGAATTTATTTTCTTACAAACATGCATTATATTTCGATGGAAAATGCAATAACATAAGGCGTGTTTGATTTAAAAAAAAAGAAAATTTGTATCACCAATGACTTATGGGCCATCCTGTGATTGTAGAAATATTTTTTTAAGATGTAGCTCAAGACACCCTATAATTAATATATACAAATTTTTTTCAAATCTTGTATAATAACGGATATATTGAGCTTTATTGATTTTTTACGAAAATTCGACAAAAATTATATACCATTAAACGATAAACTCTATAGCTAAGGCTACTGCCAAGCATCAGGGAAAGCGTCTATTTCAAATGAATTTTCTGGAAACATTTTAGTAAAATGAAGGACAATGACGGTTGAAAGTAAGACTTCAGTGTTTGTAAAACATCCTTCTTGAAACATTTGATTTCCATATCCCGTATTAGTTTCAAGTTATTTGCCAAATTTGGTTGCCCTTACTTTGTTAATTCGGGAGATATAAATTTTTTTCGAAAGAAAACACAAAATTTTCCGGGAAAACCTGGGCAGATTTTCCTGGCTAACGAACTTATCCAAGCCATTTGCAAAATGAATTTATTCACCAAATTTAATTAAAATCGGCCCATTATTTTTTGAGTTATCGGTGTGATACATATATATATATATATAAATATATATATATATATAAACATATAAAAATTCAAACTGACCCCGGATATGTGTTCTGGGGGGCCTAATTAGCGCTCATTTGAAGAAATTTTTTCAAAATTCCAAAGTCGAGATCTCCTCATTAGTGAATTTTTTTAAGAAAATTCACTAAAATGACAATAAGCAGCATTCATTTAGCCCAAGAATTTTCCTGGCAATACAAGTTTAAATGAAGAGATAAATTCACCAGAAACTATTGACATAAATAATGAAACGCATGACATCTCACCTGCTCCTGACATTTCTAGCAACAAGGAAAAAAACTCTGGACGCAGCAAGTGCGTTATGGCAGTGAATTTTTATAAAAATGCTTTGAATATCAAATATGTCTTTTTAATGCAAGCAGTCATCAATTTGGTTACCGGTATAACCTATATAGTAGAAACAATGTGCCATATTTTATCAAAATAACTTATTGTTTGAAAATGTACGAAAATTTTCCGACAATATACCTTAAACGTTGGTTTTCTAACCAACAAATCTTAGGTTAATAGCAAATTGAGTTATTGAAATTTGAAGCATTTAATGAAAATTTGCTACCAAAACACACTTACTGCGTCTTGACTTTTTTTCTTACAAACATATTTCGATAAAAAATGTAATAAAATACGGTTGTTCGAAAAAAAAATTATAGGGATCACCAACGATCGACTTGTGGGCCAGCCGGTGATTGTCAAAATAATTTTATAAGATGCAGCTCAAGACACCCTATAATTAACTTATACAATTTTTTTCTCGTCTCTTGTATAATAATAATTATATTCAGCTTTACCGCAGAAACGCGTCACCCTGTATAATATCATCCCTTTTGTAAAACTTCGTTCCTTTATATATGTTGTTAAAACATAACAAACACTGTTTAATCCACCCACTAACATTAATAAAGGAATAACTTGTATATAAAAATTTCCCAAAAGACACAAATAATTCGTCGACTCAAACAAATAAACATATAAACGATCTCATATTATACGGTAAATGTCAGTTACAGCGTCTAACAGACCTGCGCAATAATATCAAATGTTCCGTTACCACGGCAACAAGATAGTAGATCTCGTATAAGTTGTTACACAATGAAAGGCGGTGAAATTAAACATAAATGTTTCAAATTTGAATAGCTCAATTTTCTGTAACCTTAGAACTCTGGATTTTGGCACGTAGTTAGGTCTTTCTTAAACCAATATGTACACCGAATTTTATCGAAATATCTTTGAAATTTTCGGAGAACAAAATTTTTTTCAAAAGAAAACTCAAAATTTTCCCGGAAAACCGTGTCCGATTTTTCTGGCTAACGAGCTCATCCAAGCTATTAATAAAAGAAAGGCACTTGCCGAGTTTTATCAAAATCGGTTAATTATTTTTTGAGTTATTGGTTGGATACATATATATATATATATATATATATATATATATATATATATATATATATATATATATATATATATATATATATATATATATATATATATACTGACTCCGGATATGGGTTCTAGGGGCCCAAATTCGCGCTCATTTGCAAAAATTTTTGCAATATCTCACCATCGATACCTCTCTATTAGTGAATTTTTTTAAATAAAAATTCACTAATATACCATTTATAAGTTCGCCTATAAATTGTGTTGATAAACCGTATAATGTGCGTCCTAGGAATAAACGATAAATAATATTAAGGGATTTCTGAATGTTATTTTTTAAGCTATTGTACATAATTTTAATTTGTTTAAACAGACATATATTGTTATAATTGAGGTTTATAAATCATATGGAAATAATGTAACATTAAAAATGTAGATAGTGTTCATATATTTATTTGTGAATTAAAATTTTAATGCCTATTAGCACTAAGAATTTACAATTATATCGTACAAAACGACAAATAATATAGTCTGTGATTCCTTTGCCTACAATAGACCTTTCTTGGGATCACACGCTGCTCCTTTCAGTGAATTGGGACCGTTTTCTCAAACAGAAAATCAACACCACATTATATTTCTCGCTTGCTTCTTTTATTATATTTAATCGATTTACACAGTGACCTTTTTTCTGTGAATATATTTCCCTGGAACCCCTTTAAGATTGTTACCAAGATATCATACATCTCCCCAGACTTAGCTGATAGCCTGTTCAAGTCCTGATGCGACGTGCCAGCCCATATTAACAGACGATTGACCCTTTTATGGATCTGACCTCGCTACACTTTCCCATGGCCCTTGCCATACACTGTACCTTCATCGTACGGTCCCCCGGGGCTTTGCTTTCCAAACGACACCTCCTTATTCGATTTCTCTAGATGTTATGCTTATAAAACGGTGAATTGCTCTTTTGACCTAAATCGATGCAGAAAATTACCAAGCTACGGTCACAGCAGGGTCGAATATTAGAGATTAATGATAGAATAACATGTGAAATAGATTTGGGATAGAATGAGTTATGATGTAACATACTGCCGTTTGGTTTCTTAATGTTGTCGACAAGCTAAGATATGTGGAACAATTGCAACGTGCTGTTGTTAGGTTATACTCAGCCAGAAAGCTCAGGGGTTAATTATATGGTAAATGTCTCTGCATTTAGTCCAATTTCCTGTCAATGAACACTTTCACCCCATCCGCATCTAGAGTGCGATGTCACCTTATTGTGGCAACCATGGCTTTCTGCCTCCAGGAGCGCTTTTCATTTTATTGTGGCTTCTGTACTTTTTAGTGAATTTTTATTAAGAAAATTCACTAAAAGAGAGGTATCGATGCTAAGACTTTCGAAAAGTGTCTTCAAATAAGCGCGAATTAAGGCCTCTAGAACCCATATCCAAAGCTGTTTAAATGTTCATATATATATATATATATATATATATATATATATATATATATATATATATATATATATATATATATATATATATATATATATATATATATATATACTTAAAAACTTGTGGGAAAGCCGTCAGTTGCAAAATTAGAAGTCTTTATTAAATGCCGAGCTTTCGGAAAAGTTTATTTCATTCTCAAGCCATCAACATGAAAAGAAAAAAGTTTAGAATGTACATAGGGAAAATATAAGGGTTTAAAATACTTACATATAACTCGAGTTTTACTTTAACCAATTATGGAATAACAAACATGAAAAAACTTTTTGTAAATTTGACTGAAGTCGAAAAGTCTCAAACTGACATATGCAGCTAACTATTATGTATTTTAATTTGTTTTTTGTTTTTGTCTAGGAAATATAAATAGGGGTAGTGATTTCTAAAATTATTATATTTCTTTAAGTTTATTAAATTGTCGTTAAAAGTAATTTCAAATTCTTCTTAACACATTCTTTTCTTACTTAAGGTTTCACAGTGTAAAATAGAAACATTACTAAAATTAATATTATTATTATCTTTGTTATTCCATAATTAGTTAAAGTAAAAGTCGCGTTATGTGTGAGTATTTTAAACCTTTATATTTTTTCCTATGTAAATTGTAAACTTTTTTTCTTTCCACGTTGTAGCCTTGAGTATGGAATAAACTTTTCCGAAAGCTCGGCATTTAACAAAGAGTTTTAATTTTGAAACTGACGCCTTTTCCACAATTTTTTAAGTAAATAACATTACTGTCACAAAAACTGAATACTATATATATATATATATATATATATATATATATATATATATATATATATATATATATATATATATATATATATATATATATATATATATATTTGTGTGAGTGTGTGTGTATCCCACCGATAACTCAAACAATACTTTACTGATTTGACTAGATTTGGGCATTATCTTTATTTTGTTATGGGCTTGGATGAGTCGTTCATCAGATCTTAACCCCCCCGTTTCTTAGAGAAAAATCAAACATTTTTTTTAATCTTTGAAAGTGTTTGAGATATTAAAACGAAAATTAACAACTTGAAAGAACACAGATAGTCGTGCCTGTCTACCAATTTTCAAGCCTTTTGATAAAAAAAAGATATTCGAAATTAAAAATATGCCATCCTTGACATCACTTCAAATTTTGTAATGAAATATCTACAGTGTTGGACAAAGAAAGATGACCTTACCTGTGTGCGTGTCTGCTGATCTGATATTTAAATTAATCGAAGATAAAAATATAAGAATGATTGTTGTAACTATTATTGGAGGTTGAAGTTGTTACTTACCGGGGTTGTCAGATCTTTAGAAATTTCATGTAGTTAAACCTTTGATAATAAAGAATAAAATATCTAAAAGGTAATTTTATCAGTAATCCTTAACTCTATTTAATACCGGCAAATTTCGATTTACCAATCTCTCATGATGTTTAGTTCATCACTAGAATTATAATTTATTCTATCTGACAACGCAGTGTACCAAAATCGTGCATATATATATATATATATATATATATATATATATATATATATATATATATATATATATATATATATATATATATATATATATATATATATATTGACTTGTCATCTATGTTGACTCGACAAATTAAAGTCATTTCGCAATAGCATCATAATATTTCTATACTTATGTATCCTATTCACAGGCACAGGCGTAGATTTGTACTTCAATGACACCCCAGCTGATTCAGGCGTTTCCCATGCTCTGTTGTGAAAGGTCAAATCTCCGAGAAAACAGATGGCCTCCTGTCGATGCTATCAATTAGTCTGCGTATTAATAACTTTGGCAATATTCTCTCAACAGAGTGATAATTGTGGTTTGGAGTGTCTGGGAGGCACTTGGTAAAGATTATATTTGGTCGAGAGTTTAACAATACCGAGAGGAGCGCAGGGGCCATGTGTCACCGCCCTGAACATTCTTACAAAGAAACAATGAAATTAGAACAATGCTTGCAGATTATGTATTAGCCGCCACTGTTTTATGTAAATTTTAACAAATAGTCAGCATAAGAGATATTTATTTTAATCATAGGTTAAATTTTGTAAAAGGGTCCGGTGAAGTCCCAACGGACGTTTCGGGTTCTGGGGTATGAGTCGGTTTCGCTTATAAACAAAAGGGATGATGGCTCCTTCTTGTACAAAAGATTCCGGTGATAAAATACCTCTCCGTTTGGACACCGGGAGAGGGGTGTGCAGGAGGCGCCGGCATCAAGATTAAACATATCCTTCTCGAATATATGTGGCCTAAATTCTAACCTGAACTCCGTCCACCCTTTATAGGCCCCAACTCCTCTTCCTCACCGAAACCCAAATCAGTGCCAAAACAACTACTAATCATCTTAAGTTCCCGGGGTATGAGCTCCTTACTTCCTTTAGATTGCATGTAGGTGTGTGCGCATACGTCCGTAGCAATCTACTCTGCACCAGACTCCCCAATTTAGAAGCTGGAAGAACATATATACTTTGGATTAAACTCCCTCTCAGGGCTGCAACTAAATTCATATGTTGCATTTCCCGGTCACCTTCTGACAACAACTTTGTCCAGCTCTTTGACTATCATTCTGAAAAAAACGACTATCTGATTTCCGAATATCCTTCCTCCGAGGTCACTATTCTTGGTGACTTGAATGTCCATAATAAGGAATGGCTCGGATCTTCAAAAACCGATCCACAAGGGAGAGCAGCGGAGGCCTTTGCAATCAGCAATTCTTTAGCTAATATGGTTCAGCAACCTACTTACTTTCCTCGTATCCCAACACACAGCTCAAATCCCTTGGATCCCCTTCTTACTACAAAACCTAAGTGCTATAACATATCAGTCACCGCCCCCCTTGGTCGCTCAGATCACGGCATGGTCACTGCTTCCTGCGCAATGCAACACGAGGTCACACAGTCATCACACCCACGTTTCGTTTGGCACTATAACTCCGCGAACTGGGACGAAATGCGGGATTACTTTTCCTCATTTCCATGGGCGTCTCTCTGCTTTTCTCATCGTGACCCCTTTGATGTCACACAAAACGTCACCAAAATTATCCAAGCAGGCATGGAATTATTTATTCCACGTACACAGAAAACCTCTTGAGCCACTCAAAAGCCCTGGTTCTCTAAATCATGTGCCAAGGCCAGACTCGAAAGTGTCAAAGCTCACAAAACGCTGCTACAGAAAACCGCCAAGCATTTAACGACGTAAGAAACCGCTATGTCCGCATTCTTTCTTAGGCAAAAAACTCGTTTAATAACCACATCAAAAAACAAAGCCCTCTCAAGCTCCAACGGCAGCAAGCCCTTCTGGACTCTTGCTAAATATATTGGGAATAATTTCTGCAAGAGCACGTTCCCACCTCTTGCTTCAGGGGACAAAATTTCTTCTACCGCCCTGGGCAAGGCTGAACTTTTTGCCTCGTTGTTCGCCGGCAATTCCACTCTCAACCCACCTCCAAATGTTCAACCACCGACAGTCCCCAATGTCGCGCATAAAATGACGGGTATCATTTTCAAAACTAAAAAAGTACGAGAGATGCTCTCTTCTCTTAATACCAGGAAAGCTTCTGGCCTTGACGAGATTCCAGCAATTGTTCTCAAAAAATGTGCACCAGAAGTTGCTCCTGTCCAGACTCGTCTGTTTCAGACATCTTACAATAGAGGCATTTTCCCTGGTAACTGGAAAACTGCTTGAGTACAACCTGTCCCCAAGAAAGGATCCAAAGCGCTTCCTAGCAACTGCAGGCCTGTTTCCCTCCTTCCAGTCGTCTCTAAAGTGAAGGAAAAATATATAAACACCGAATTATTAAAATTTCTTAAAAAACACAGTCTAATCCACGACAGGCAGTATAGATTTCGTCAGCGCAGATCAACTGCCGACCTCCTTTCCTTTGTCACCCGTTTTTGGAACAAGTCTATGGAACTACACGGTGAATTCCAGATTGTCGCTCTAGACATATCCAAAGCACTCAACCAGATCTGGCAGCACTGCTTAATAAACTTCTAGCCTATGGCCTACCACCAAAACTCTGTACCAGGACAGTAAATTTCCTCTCCAACCGGAGCATTTCTGTTGTCGTAGATGGCCATTCCTCTAAACTGTAACCATTTAATGCAGGAGTCCCTCAAGGTTCAGCTATAGCCCGTACTTTGTTTTTTTTTCCACATCAATGACCTCCTCTCTAGCACATGCAACCCAGTTCACAATTACGCGGACGACAGCACCATCCACTCAAATATACAATATTCTAAGCCCAATTAGATGAGAATCGCAAATTCATGGAGGGTTTGTCTCTGTGGATCTTCAAAAAATATTAGACTGGGGAAGTAGAAATCTTGTACAATTCAACTCCACCAAATCTCAGTCTTGCTTTCTATCTCATAAGAGATACACCAACCCTAGACACATCACAATGAACAACCAAGTTATTCAAAGTAATGAGTCCTTTTCACTTGTTGGCATTTCTGTGAATCGAAATCTCAATTGGCATCAACATGTCACATCAATTGCAGAAGCGGTTGCTAAGAAATTAGGGTTCCTCTTCCGGGCTCGGAAATACTTTTCACCAACTAATCTATATACCTTATATACTTCACAAATAAGGCCAAACCTCGAGTACTGCTCCCACATCTGGGGTGCCGCTACCACTTCTACACTCGCTATCCTGGACTCCATTCAGAAGAGAGCCATACGTCTCATAGGTGACCTTACCCTTACCCAAAGGCCGCCATCCCTTGCCCACCGACATGCCGTTGGTGACCTCTCTTTTATAGATATGTGCACGGGCACTGCTCAGAGGAGCTTTATTTCATAGTTCCTTCACCTGCTGCCCCCAACAGATCTAGCAGGGGAACAGAGCGAATGCATCCTTTCTTTTTCCAGGTCACCAGACAACGAACATCTTGTTATGCCCGCTCTTTTGTCCCGAGGATTTCCGAGTTATAAAAAAATATTTGGTGCCAGATCATTTCTATGAAAATTCACGTCCATAACGCACTTTTTTTATATATTAGCAAAATTATGATACAAATATAACAGCTTATTGTGTTCTAGTTTGATTTTTTAGTGCATCATACAAGCAGCGATTTCTATTTCTGTTAGCCCTATTAGCACTGAGCCTTTTGCGTAGTTAATCTTGTTGGTTCGTACCCTAAAATTTTAAATGGAAATGGATGTTGAGTGGCACCTCATTTTGAAGCTAATCAAATTTTCTTTTAAAAAACATCCGTTTTTGAAAATCGGTTGATAAGTTTTCGAGAAAAAGGATTTTAAATTGTTGTCCGCCAAACAAAACAAACAAGTTTCCCACATTATTTTTTATTACCTTTTAACGCTATGCGTTTGGTAACAATAGTTGTAAGATTATCTATAATTCAGAGCCAAAAAAAAAGTTTCTGCCAAAAAAAGTTTGGGTTAGAAATAAAGTTGAAACGGAATTAGATTCTAACTGAAGAGTTTAGAGCTAAATTTATGAAGGAGATAAAATATAATATAGTGGTTGCTCCATTTGTCCTAAAGATTTCTGTTATATATTGGTGGTTCTAGCAGTCGCATATTCAATTTACAGTAAGTACAATAGACATTGTTCAGGTCGTGATTTGGTGGAGAACACGTCAAAGTGAACTCCTTTTCAGTAGAGCCTTCTAACCAGAGCCCGAATACGCCGCACTTCAAATGAGCTACAACCCAGGAGCTTTTCACATCCCTGTCTCTAACACTTGATGCTGGATCGATGACTGTTCTGCTTGAAGCCTTCTCACAAGTATTCAACTTTTGAATTATGTGCTTCACTGCGGATTACCTTTCAATACCCCATGCATTGTTGTCTCCGGCGAAACGAAATTAAATTCAAAATATTGATGAAGTATATGAGCTCAAGCGTATAGAGGTCGGATATATCTTGCAAGGTATTTTCAGTTTTTTTAGCATCAAGGTAATTTTAAATTTTTATGCTAAATACTAAAAGCAGAATATATTATCAGCAGATGTGATTTGAATATTGTAAGGGGAGTGGGGTGTTATAACTCATTCTTTTATTTTTGTCTAATATTTCTGAATGTTAGTAATACTCATCTTAACTTTTTATTTAACTTTTGAATACTTGAGTAAATATTTATTTAGGTACATTTTAGCGAATTTTTCGTAAAACGACTGACAGAAATTTAAATGCAAATGATGCGCAACGTACTGCGGCCTGTTGCACTTTCATATCTACGAGGGTTAATTCAAACCATTTTCCAACAACACAGCGCACGTCTTGATACAGCAAGGATTACTACAATGTTCTTATAAGAAAATCCCTGCTTCCACGGCCTTATCGCTCGCCACACTTGTCAACAATCAAACATGTGTGGGATATGATTGGCAATAGACTGGGTAATTTAATCTCTAAATAACCTAGCAAATTTTAAATTTAGACAACTTTTATTTGCGCTATAAGGTGTTAAATATGAATGAGGATTTATTTTAAACACGGTGTTTTATTAGCTAACTCTAAAATTCAAAGGAAGATGCCTAATATGGTTTGAGAAATGGGCCAATAAAAAATTACAATTTCGATAATATCTTGATTTTTACAAGCTAATCATATAAATCCAATATTTCAATCAGATATGTTAAACTTTTTGGAAACTTGTTTACAACAAAATTATTTTACTTTTCACAATAATAATGGTTTAGTTATGGGTATGGATAACTCTATCTGTCCGTTTTTTCCCTCTTAGGGCTCGTCCGCGTCTTCGCCGCCCCAATAACACCGCAGCATTTGGCTTATTGTGCATACTCTTTGTCTTTTCTAGTTTACCCATTCCAAAATCACTGTGTCTTGAACTTGCACAGCAATTAGTAGGCTGTAGTTTTATATTGCTCTGTCTCTGGTCTAGGCTGTCCGTAGATCGGTTGACTTTTGCGGTCCAGAGCCTTGCACTCGCACTCTTTGAACTGGGTTCCTCAATTACTGACTTCCCATGTCTGGGCCCTGGACAGGCTTCCCGGTACACCTTATGTTCGTTTCTGACCCAGGAATTAATGGATCCCCTGGCAGTGCTCTCTTCACGCTCAGGACCGGTTCTCGTAACATAAATGGTTCTGCAGACCCTCTCTTCGCGATACTGTCAGCTTCTTCATTGCATTTGACCCCGGAGTAACCCGGCACTCAGATGAGGGTGACCTCCTTCTATCCAAGCAAGTCACTCGTCTCGTCTCAGCATTCACTTACCAGCCTGTAATTTACCCGTAGGATACTAAGGGATGCCTGGCTGTCTATCTCTATGGGGATTCGCTTGTTGGTGTAGCCCCTCCTCTTGTTCTCTCGCACAGAATGCAATATCGCGTACATTTTGGCCTGAAAGAGCGTTGCACGAGCTCCGAGGGAAGTACTAAGACCTACCCTCGTTTTTTTCGGATAAACGCCTGTCCCCGTCCCACGCTCCCCGCCGGATCTGTCCGTGAATCAGACGAGCGCGTCACGTGGTAAGTCCACCGTCTCCCCCTGCCATGCCTCGCGGTCGGTGATTTTCCACTGTAAAATTGTTATCCCTGCAGATTCGTGGGCTCGCGAAGTCCGACCTCATTTATTCACGGACTCCTTCACGATCTCCTGAATTTTGCAGTAGCCCCTAGAGCCTGCGTCGATCTTCAGTCTATCATTGCAGGCTAGTCCTTATAGTCCTAGCCTGGCCTCTACCATGATAACTAAGTGTAGGGGCAGGGGGCAGATCCAGCAACACCTCCACCTTGGAATATACTCCAGAGCCAGGCTGACCCTCATAATGAGGGTAAGCGCCGGCGCCAGTATGTTTATACCCCGTTGGATCGCGATGGGCATTATTTAATTGAATCTCGAAGATTTGAGTAGCTCAAAGCTGTTAATGGCCCATCTAATTTTGCTCCATATAAGCAACTTTTTAGCGACTGTCGCGTCTAGTCTAGATGCTCGCCTGTACAACGCCTCTATTCTAAGTGTAGTGTTCCCAGTCCGGAGGTGATTGGTTTATTATCTTACAGCCGGGGAAGTGCGTCTGGAGTAAAATTTCCATAGTTTCCTCCCCCGAGTTTGTAAAGCCTCCCGTGGATGTTCTAAGGGAGCCTATGTTAGTCTGAGGGCCCTTGGACAGGATCTTGTGTAGTCGAGCACTCTCGGATGTGTTCTCCACTTCCTCGCAGTGCCTCATCCACGACTCCTTCCTGGCGTCCCTCAGTTTTTTGTTATAGGTCTTTAGGGTATGTCTATATTCATCCCATGCTCCCGACCTTTTGGCCGTGCTAAAACAGTTTACGAACATGCGTCCTCCTCTGCCTGAGGTCCTCGTTCGTTATGTGGACCTACTCCAAAACCTTTGTAAACGGTACTTGAGTGAAAAGACTATTATTATTATTATATTGTGGAGGTGTGTGCGATGGTATTGTTTATATATATATATATATATATATATATATATATATATATATATATATATATATATATATATATATATATATATATATATATATATATTGAGTGGCCTCAAGCTTAGCATCGGCTTCAGTTCTAAGTTCACTATTATATACTTGATGAGTCCTGAACTACAGTGTCTAAATTCTCGAGACTATTAAACAACATTAAAAATAAACCTGTGTATAATTTTTCACTTACAATTTAAAACATAAAAAATTTGTTATAGGTGCAACTATCAGTGCTCCACCGACCACTAACAATGCAGCTGGTAGCAGCAGCAGCAGTAACTGTGGAGACACGTCTAAAATAGCAACCATAGCTACGACAGGTGCCACCAGTAAAATCATACATCCTGCAGAAGATATCTCATTGGAAGAGATAAGAGCTAGACATCCGAAATATGCAAGGGTTGTGCCTCACAAACCAGAAGAAACAGTGCAGGCCTCTGATGCATTGCTTACCCGTAAAATAAGAGTCGTACACAAAAATTATCAAGACAGTCATTTTGTTCACGAATGAAAGTAAGATTCAAAAAATGAAAAAAAAAAAAAATTCATTGGCTTACCCGTTTTTTTCTTGAGGAATAACCAATGACATGTGGGTACGCGCGCCACTGCTAGATCCGCCGATTCAATTGTTATGGTAGAATACGCGCCTTCCATAACAGCCTACACATGCGAAGTTTCAGCAAAATATATGTACTACTTTTTAAAAAATTGGGAAATTTTATTTTTTGAAATTCAACTTCAACACCCTGTATCTTTTTAATCAAGCATTATAGGAATTTTTTTATAGGATATACCCTCTCTAAAATTGTTCAAAGGACATGGGGTTTCATTTTTGGTCATCACTTATGAATCACCCTGTCTATATATATATATATATATATATATATATATATATATATATATATATATATATATATATATATATAAACATACAAAGTCTGAAACCGACCTCGGATTTGGGTTCCAGGAGTCCCAAATAGCGCTCATTTGAAGAAATTTTTTAAAAATTCAAAAGTCGGGATCTCCTCATTAGTGAATTTTTTTAAAGAAAATTCACTAAAATGCAATAACATAAGGCGTGTTTGATTGAAAAAAAAAAGAAAATGTGTATCACCAACGACTTATGGGCCAGCCTGTGATTGTAGAAATATTTTTTAAGATGTAGCTCAAGACACCCTATAATTAATATATACAATTTTTTTTAAATATTTTGTATAATAACGGATATATTGAGCTTTATTTATTTTTTACGAAAATTCGACAAAAATTATATACCATTAAACGATAAACTCTATAGCTAAGGCTACTGTCAAGCATCAGAGAAAGGGTCTATTTGAAATGAATTTTCTGGAAATATATTAGTAAAATGAAGGATAGTGACGGTAGAAACTAAGACTTCAGGGTTTGTAAAACATTCTTCTTGAGACATTTTATTTCCATACCCCGTATTAGATTCAAGTTCTTTGCCTAAATGTTGCAAATTTTGACGTTTTAAATCGCAACTTTGACGTTTTGAGGAAAACCCCAATTCATTTTTCTTCAAATGCCTATAACTTTTTTTTGTTTTGACCTACAGAGCTAAATTTTGGCAGGTGACTTTTCTATAAAGATATAAACATTCGCGCCAAATTTGGTTGCCCTTTTTTTTTGTTCCCTCAGGGCTCGTCCGCGGCCTTGCCACCCCGATAGCACCGCAACCTTGGTTGCCCTTACTTTGTTCATTCCGGAATTTTTTTTTTTTTTCGAAAGAAAACACAAAATTTTCCGGGAAAACCTAGGCCGATTTTCATGACTTACGAACTTGTCCAAGACATTTGCAAAAGGAAGCTATTCACCAAATTTAATCAAAATCGGCCCATTATTTTTTGAGTGATCGGCGTGATACGTACATACATATATATATATATATATATATATATATATATATATATAAACATATATAAATTGAAACTAACCCCGGATATGTGTTCTGGGGGGCCTAATTAGCGCTCATTTGAAGACATTCTTTCAAAATTCAAAAGTCGGGATCTCCTCATTAGGGAATTTTTTTAAGAAAATTCACGAAAATGGCATAAATCAATTAGTTTGTTTTTCCAAGTCTTCTTGCAAATTAAAATCAAGCTTGCTATTGCAACATTTACTTTTAATTTTGGTAATATATTTTATATAAAATAAGCCATATTCAGAAAAACACTAGCCGTGAGGTGCAAAATATGTTCAGGAAACTTTTTAAATATTTCCATTATCAGAAATAATATATCGACCTTTAAAAGTTCCACCGACAGAAGCTAAATTAAATTTTGTTACATTAATTAGCCTAAGTTGAAATTGGAAAAGCTGCTATCAGTAAACAACCCTGTACAAAGTTTGACCACTTTGAGATGGAGGAGCTATAGTTAATGTTCTTTACTTTCCGATCGAACTCATCAATTACCGCAAACAATAGGCCTTAAAAAAGTTTACAAACTTTAGGAAAACTTTCTGAAGAGTAACTGTAACTCAGAACAATACAAATAACAATTAATGTTGAGGTAATGAATTACCCTTGTCGAATTAATAGAAGTTGCTCCTTAACATTATAAAAGATAATTTCTTTTTAGAAAATATCAAAATTAACGTCTTTACTTCATGAAATACAAATATTTTGGCCAAGCGAAATGTAGTCAGCTGTTTACAGTAAAAATAAAATTTCAGGACGCAGCCAGTCCGTTATAGTAGCAAATTTTCATAAGAATTGTACACAATTTTATACGGCATATTAGTAAATTAGTAAAGTTAATACTTTAAACTTACATAGACCTTGAAGATTGATTATAGAGGTCCTAATACGTGCTAATTTGAAGAATTTTTTCGAGAGTGTTACCATCGATATCTCTTTATATTAAAAAAAAAATCTTGCGTTCTAACTGCTTTGAGAAAAATGCCCAAAACTTAATTTTCGATGACGCTAAAGAACAAAAATTTGCTCTATCTGTAGATCGTGTAAGCCTCTTTAAAAGAAACTTGTATTACAAATTTCATTATTATTATTATTATTAGTCTATTTATATTAATTTTACAGTGCATCGTTTAACAAATAAGTTTTAAACTTGTGCATGTCCAGGATGCAACAGTTACATTAGCACAATTTCCAGGACGTTGACAAATTAAATTTTGACAAAACCTTCATTTAATTCCACCATTTACTCACTCCATCTTCAATTCTAACCATTACTATCGCTTCCAGAAAAACACACACCTTTAACAACCATTATCCGCTTAAACTTTTTTTTTATTTTTTACAATATTTGCTAAAATAAACCAAAAAATACACACTGATACTTTGAAACAAAAACAGAAGATTTTCAGAAGGAAACTTAATTCATGTTTAGAAAAGTCAAGTACCTGCCAAATTATACAGTTAGCAGTTATTTTTTCCTGTTAATCGCCAGTACGATTTCGTCTTAATCAACCTAATCAACCGGTTTCTTCAATATCAGCAATAACAAAATCATAATTTAAGACTCAACGGTGGCAAACTTATTTAGGCGTTTTAAACAAAAAATGAGATCTTGTTCAAAACGTATGAAATCTGTGCACTAATGTTTCTCAAACGTCAAAATAAAACATACATTCATCGAGCTGGATTCGAACGCGTACCCTTGTGCTTATGAGGCAAGCGCGATGACTCTCAGCCATATAGGCATACGCCAACTAACGTTTTGTTTACATGATACATTAGATCGGCTTCATGCCTGGGATATTTTATTCAAAGTATACGTAACAGTTAATTACGGAATTAGTAGAATGACCATTGAAACACATCCCAAGACTGTTTTGGTCTTATATGACGTCTTATGTTTAAGCTTAAAGCTAAAGGAAACTATATCGGAATCAGTTTTATACAGACTTGGCTTGTTTTTGTTTACATTTCTACTATATTATGCGACAGAATAATATATCTAGGCTGCGCTAAAACTGCATTTAAGGCCGTTCACAAAGCTACAAATATAGTGTTTTGAATAATTTATTGAATCCCCCAGTTAAATGACAATCATTTGGTAAATTTTTAATTTCATGTCGTCTGTCATTTTCCATAATTGCGGCCGAGATTTCGCGATTGTTGGTTCGGGTAGTGTGTTTTAGTCTGGTATATATTTAGTTTGATTATCGTTGATGTATGGTTTATACCTGTTGTATTAATCAATCTAGGCGTGGTAGTTAACTACTGTGTCTGTCAGGCATTGGACTCTAACCTCTAAGTCGTCTCAACGCATGTCTTTGGTATTTTATTTTTAATTGAGAAAAACATTTGGTGTAACAAATTACTTATATATATATATATATATATATATATATATATATATATATATATATATATATATATATATATATATATATATATATATATATGAGATATACTTGGTTCTAGGGTGGGGTGAAACCGCGTCCAGAATTCATTAAAACTCGACGTTTCGGCTCCTATTTTGGAGCCATTTTCAAAAGGTAAAGGAAATATATAAGGAAATGAACTCTAAGCCTTCACTCTTTAGAGCGGCGGATAAAGGTGGGTTGGGGTGTAGTAGCTTGATTACGGGGCTTCAGCCTACCTACTTCCCAATTGTCGCCGGAGATCGTCTCTAAGGCCTCAGTGTGTTCAACCATACATACAATACAAGACTTGCAGCGAACTGCCAGAGCTCTCTTAGCTCTGGCAGTTCGCTGCAAGTCTTGTATTGTATGTATGGTTTCGTCTACCTGCTTCGTTATCAGTGAAAGTAGTCGGGTCACAGTCAGAGGCTTTAGTCACGGTACTTAAAGGGTTAAGACGATTAAGTTGATTACAGGCATTTGTTGAAACATATAATGGGGCGATGAAATTTTCTATTAAATTTATTGTCTTTTTGTGTGTTTGTAGATAAGATATAATAGATTTCCAGGTAATCGGAGGGCGAAGACCATCATCTCTCTTATTTAAACAATCGGAACGTTTTTCGATCTCCATTGCTTCCCGGATGATTCTGCTTTTGAAGTTGTAAACGGAGGCTATTTATTTCGCATTTTCGTGGTCTATTTTGTGTCCTGTATAAATATGATGCTTGGCCAGCGCCGATTAGTCGTCGGATTTTCTAAATGCCAGGGTGTTTTCATATATTCTATTGTGGATGCGTATATTTGTTTGTCCCACATAAGTTCTGGAACAGTCAGAACAAGGAATTTCGTTAACTGCGTGGGATTCGTTTGGAATCGTATCCTTGGGAGTTTTTATCAGATATGACAGTTTTTGGTCTGTTGTGAATATGGTTTGGTATCATGGTTTCTAAAAATTCGGTCGATTTTGTCAATGTATGGTAAAAACAATGTATGTTCTTGTGTGGACTTTGTATGTTCTTGTTGTGGTGTAGTTTGTTGTTGTGCGTTTCTAATGTTTCGTAATTTATAATTGTTGTATCCGTTTTCTAGCAATGCCTGTCTTAAGAAGTTTAATTCTGTCTGTTTACTGGTTCTCCACCTAGTTGCGGAATCAAGTAGTATGTTGTCTGGCCAGCTCCAAATAACACAAAGTGTTAAGAAATAGAGACTGTACACAACCAAGTAACCAGGTGGTGGCAGGTTGCTTTGTGTTTCACCATTCGCTTAGTGTTGGAAGGTTGGCTACCATAGTCGTTTTACTTTATAGGTGTATTTTCGCTACAATTAGTATGCCGTACTGAAGAGCTCTAAATATAGCGAAACTGGTCTACGGTTCTAATTTTGGCGAGACTACATCTAGCCTTACATACATTGTCCCTATATTAGAGTAGAAATGGGCCAGGGCTGACAATTTAGGAAATTGTTAGTTCGTTGTATACGGTCTCTATTTCTTAACGCTTTGTGTTATTTTTAACTGGCGTGACAACATACTACTTGGTTCCCCAACTAGGTGGCGGCACGTTGCTTCGTGTCTCACCACTCACTTAGTGTTGGAAGGCTGGCTACCATAGCCGTTTTACTTTATAGGTGTATTTTCGCTACAATTAGTATGCCGTACTGAAGAGCTCTAAATAGAGCGAAACGGGTCTACTGTTCTAGTTGTGTCGAGAATACACCTAGCCTTAGATTTTGAAGAATTTTAAAACCGAGTTTACTGAGAATGAGATAGATATTTGGCAAGCATTTCCAATGATGTATTACACGCATACTCGTTATTTAAAAATGTAAAGTGGGTAGCTAACTTGCATAGGGGAATGAAGTATAAGCTTTGAAATTAGCGCGGATATGTGTCCCCCTCAAAAACAACATCGACCTGGGCCACCTTTTTTCAAACAGATCACTTTAAATACTGAAAAATCCAGTTGTGTGGTTTTCGATACACCATCCAGTGCCGGCTTTAGGGGGGGCGACCAGGGCGGTCGCACAGGGCGCCGGAGCACAGGGGCGCCGCGAATTTTTTTATGCTCTTTTGGATACCGTGCTTATATCTATAAAAGAAAGATTTGAACAGATGCAAGATTTTTCTACGACGTGGAGTTTCTTGTTTAACATAAAAAAAATCAAAATAAATAACGATTGATGAAAGATTGTGCTAAATTACAGGAATAGTTAACTGTCAACTTTAAATCAGATATCGATGGCAATTTGTTATGCGATGAAATTTTAGGCCTGCAACATTATCTTGAAGACAATGAAGTAACGCCCATTGAAGCCTTAAACTTTATCAAGAAGCATAACCCTCAAGAATTATATCTCATCACCTGGATATCGTTGCATATCCTGTTAACAATACCAGTTACTGTTGCAAATAGTGAACGCAGTTTTCACAAACTGAAATTGATAAAAACCTACTTGCGGTCTACAATGTCTCAAACTAGATTGGCCAGTTTGGCCTCACTGTCCATGGAAAATCAAGTTGCAGAAAACCTACATTTTCCTTGTCTTGTTAGAAAATTTGCTGACAAAAAAGCTAGGAAAGTAAAGTTTTTAACATGTTTCGAGTTCAACCAACTGCCAGACAAGCTTAGAATTATCTTAAATTTAAAACAAATGTGCTATCCAATTAACTTCTTTTAATATTTTAATATATAATTATACATAAGTATTAGGGTGATCCTTTACAAGTTCCTATTAGACGTTTTGGAGAAACTAGACTGATTTGGATCCTGAAAATTTGTAGTATGAGGTTTACCATTATTTCCAATCGATCTAAAATATTTAGAACATTCCGCGACTTGCGGTTATACGGAAAGTGTACACTAACTCGCTTATTTTAAATGGAACGCCCTATATATTATTACAGATTCGGATACAGCTGATCTCGACCATTCTCCCAATATACAGTTTTGCTACTGTATAGTGAGCGTTTCACGAGATATGGTCATTTTTATTACAAAAATATGCCCCCTTCAACGCCCTGTATCTTATTAACGGATGTAAACTGGAAGTTCTTTGTTATGCATAATTTTTTTCATTATTGTATATTTTAACTTAGTACACACAATCTTCCGACAAATTGATTGTTGTCTACGGGGTGATTAAAAACGCATATGCGCAGATATCTCATTTTTTTTCAAATGGATAATCCTGTATATTATAATGCCATTGGCAAGATAATTTACTACTCTTCGAATTTTGTTATAATAATAATATTTATTCTGGCAAAAATTACACAGCCTTGTCAAACAAATACCAAATATAAGATTATAGAACTAAAATTGTGAAATAAACATCAAAAACAAACAAAAATACAAAAGACAAAAGAAACAAATTTACACACATAAAAAAAATGGCATCTTATGTTGTCTCTAGTGGCTCTACTCTATCCACTCAATGTCCATATTGAGGTATTCGCTTAAAGAATAAAATGCATACTTCATAAGAGTGTTTTTCACATTTCTCCTAAATTCTCGCTTATGTTTTGATCTTATATTCTGGGGGATTTTATTGAAGAACTTGACACCCCAGCAATTCACCCCGGTTTCAGCTCTTTTTATTCTATGATAAGGAATGGATATGTTCTGTCTGCCTCGGGTACCATATTCGTGGTAATCACCGTTTTGTTTGTAGTCCTCTTGATGTTGGTAAGTATATAAGACACTTTCCAAAATATATGCTGAAAAGATGGTAAGTATGCCTGTCTTCGTGAATAAGGTTCTACAACTTGTACGGCTGTCTACAGAACAGATTATTCTTACTGCAGCTTTCTGTTGCAGAAATATTTCAGACACTCCAGGGCTACTCCCCCATATTAGGATACCATAGGTAGCCCTACTTTGTAAACATGCATGATAAGCTGTCAACACTGTCTGGTAATTACTGATGTTCATCAGACGCCTCAACAGATACAGACACGACGCCAATGTGCCTTGGAGCTTTTCAATGTGCATTGACCAGCGAAAATCTGATTGTATATATACACCAAGAAATTTCACAGATTGTTTTTGTCTTGGTTGCGTTTGGTGTGAGCTGATATTCAAGACTTTTGTTTTGTTTGCATTGAGTTTCAGTTTATTATTTCTAAACCATTCTCCTGCTTCCGACATTGTGATATTTCTTCTCTCATTAAGTTCAGCTTCATTTCTGCCAATGTTAACAAATGAGGTATCGTCTGCATAGAGAGAAACTGCATCAGACGAAACGTTCTCTGGAAGATCATTTGTGTATATAATGAATAGGAGAGGCCCTAGCAGCGAACCCTGAGGTATACTGCATGTTTGTGTCTGCCAACTCGAGTACTGTTCATTTAGCTTCACTCTTTGGTATCGGTTGGTAAGGTATGACTTAAAGAGCCTCAGTGGCAAACCCCTAATGCCATAGTGTTCCAATTTGGTTAGTAATATCTCATGTGATACTGTGTCAAATGCCTTATGTAAATCACAATATATGCATTGTGCCATATTGCCAGAGTCCAGCGCCTCACTTAATTTATTTGTTGTGTTTACCAGCGCAGTGACTGTTGATTTACCTCCTCGAAAGCCATGAAGCTCCTCACTGAGAAAACCTTTTGCTTCTAAATATTCTTCAAGCTGTTGCTTTATTACGTACTCAAATATTTTTGAAAGTGCTGGCGAAATGGAAATAGGCCTAAAGCTATCCAAAGAGGCAACATTGCCACCCTTATATGCCATACTTACGTCTGCTTTCTTAAGTTCCTCTGGAAACAGGCCAGCCTGCAAACATTCATTTACTAAAGCTGTTATTGGATCTAGTATGCTGTAAGTAACTGTTTTTAAAAATTTTATATATTTATTCCATAACAGTCTGGCGTTATTTTGGCTTTCAAGGCACATACCACTCTCCAAACCTCCAGCGACGTCACCTCCCGCAGATAAAATGAATTCATTGTATTAATAACTTTGGTCTTAATATATGTTCGTGGTACTATATTATTTCCGTTCATTTGTTGAAAAATATTTTTACTCATATTAGCAAAATAACTATTACATGCTTCTGGTGTTAATGAAGGTAACTGTTTACGTTTTTCTTGTGTTTCACCCTTTATAATCTTCCATGCAGCTTTTTGCTTGTCTTTCGCTTGCTGAATAGCCATGGCAACCCCTTCAGCCTTTGCCGCTCGAACTTTGTCGCGATAGCAGTCTCGGTAGGTTTGGTATGCCATTAATGACTCGTTATCTCTTTTCACCAACCATATTGTGCAGAGTGCATCCAGCCCGTTTTTATGACATTTCAATTCATTGGTATACCAGTTTACCTTTAGTGTTTGAGTTTTTATCCTAGATTTTCTTTCGGGAAAATATTCGTTGTAGCACATAAGGAAGAACTCATGAAATCTGGAGAAATTTGTCTGCGGATCACCGTTGACAAAGTAGGCCTCCCAGTCAACAGAACACATATGACACGCAAACCGTTTTAAGTTTTCTTCAGTAAAGTATCTTTTGTGTATTTCTGTAAAACTTTGTCTGATAACCTGTTTTTTGTAGGTAAGCACCTGTCTAAGATGGCCAGAGATGTGTAAATTTAGTGTTTCAGTTTTTATGTGCTGCTTTGAGATATCTGTAAATATATTATCCAAGCATTTGGAACTAGTACTTGTAAAAAGTGTTGGTTCTTCAAATAAATGAGAAATGTTAAAAGACTGAAGCATTTTGAGGAGTTTCTTTTTTGATGATGTATTATCCGTGTGTCCAAAATCTTGATTCCAATCACCTGCGATGATTATGTTTGCCTTAAAGACTTTAGTCAGCTTTAACAGTGTACTCTCTAGTTTTTCTATTATGATGTCAATATCACCAATTGGCGACCTGTATACTGTAAGGATTATACAGTTCATCATTTTGATATAAATACCACATATTTCATAGTGCTTCTCCAATGAAGTTTCTAAGTAATTATCTATGTTTTGAAACTGTACATTCTTCCTTACCATTGTAAGCACTCCGCCATGCTCAAATGTATTGCGGGCAAAGTAACTGCCAATTTCAAAGTCTTCAAAAGTTACATGCTTCAGTGCAGTCTTGACCAACCAGTGCTCCGTCAAACAGACAACCTGAATGTCACTACGCTTTTTCAAGAATAGCTCTAATTCATCCACTTTCCTACTGATTGACTGAACATTCAAGTTAAGTACAGCAAACAGAGGAGCATGTTGTTTATTTGTATAAGATGTTAGATGATTATCTGTGGAACTTGACCCACAGAAAAATTTCCTTTCGATTGTGTAGTTCTGGGAAATGTAAACTTCGAGAAAGCTACACCCCTAGGCCAAAATGTGGGTTTATATATTTCTTCTTTTAGGGTCACATCAGCTCCAATTTTAAAGCCCTTACTATCTGCACGCTTAAGTTTGAGTTCTTCAACTATAAAATCCTTTCTTTTTGCAATATCCTTTGCCTGCAAATATTGCTGTATAATGTCCGATGTTACATTTTTATTTACTCTTGATATAAACAGCCAAATTTTTGGTTCATTTCCCAAGAACTGTGCTGTATTTGCTTCATCTGTATCTTCTCCAATACTGATTGTTGACCTATTTTTAAATTTCTTCTTATTTATAACAGTTTTCCAGATATTTTCCTCTTTTTCTTTTTCCTGTGGTAGTAAGGGCATATTATCATTAAAACCAATGCATTTGTCCATAACTTTTTCTTGAGCCATTTTGATTTCCATGTAGTTTTTCCTGGAATCATCTTTATTATTTATTTGGGTGTCATTTTTTGTTTGTTCATTGTATTTGTTTATGTGGATTTCATTTTTATCCGTCCCTTTTTTTGTCTGTCTATCTGAACTTATCTGCCGTCTACTGCTAGTTTCTTTATCATTTCTTGATAAAGTAATGTGATTTAGTTTATTTTCCAGCTGTTTATTTAAAATTTGTAATTTAACACAATTATTATGTTCCCTTGTAACATCCTCTTCCAATTTAGTTACCTTTTCCATCAGCAGTTTATTGCTAACTTTCATTTCTACCACCAGCTGTTTTAGGAAATTGTATGCATCCTCTTGGAATTCAGTGTCTGTGTTATTGTGTGTTGTTATAGTGGTGTTTTCTACAGAAAGTGGTGTTTCACAGCAAACTTTATTTCTTCTACCACAACTAGGATGGTAATTGAGTTTACATTTTTGGCAACTAACAAATTTTAGTGCACTTTTATCACAATAATTGCAATTCTTATCACTATCACTCAATTCACTACCTTCCCTGTCGGCCATTTTTATTTCGGATAATCATTACCTATACCCAAACCGTACCCTTTTTGAGATATTCAGCTTCGAAATATGCAAGATGGGTATGTATTATGAGTCCTGTAGAGTGTCATGGAAAATAGCAAACAGTAACTAAATTTTCAGTTTGACAGTTATGTTTTGAGTTGAGTAATACAACTAAGTGAACTTTACTTCTCTGCACAAAAATTCAGTTTGATCGCAAAAAAAAAATGATGTACTCAAATTGGGATTTTATTAATCTGCTACTAGTTCACGAAGAATTCTGACGAATGTTAGCAAGAACATGTGTATTTTCAGAACCATATGTAGACTTGCCTACGCCTTCCCATGAAACTGTTGATGCCGTTATTAGAAACTTACCACACTGTGAACCAGTTACGTCAACAAAGAAACCAACTAACTGAACTAAACAACGAAACAAATTAAAAATAAAATTCAAACAATTGAACACTGAAATATGAGAAAATTATATGTATACATATTATAATGAATGCTCGAAGATATCCCCCTGCTGTTGCAAACACTTATTTGCTCGCTGTACTATTTCAGCGGTGGCCTGCTCTATCTGGTTCGATATCAGCAACGCAAAAGCATCTGGAACTCGTCTGATCATGTCTTCCTTAGTCGGAACCGGGTGTCCATATACTACATTCTTTATGAATCCCCAAATGAAGTAGTCTAGGGGTGAAAAGTCCGGAGAACGTGGAGCCAGACGTAAGGGCCCCTATTTGCTATCCACCTGCCAGAAAACATTCGTTCCAGTGCATCGCTAACAGCTCTGGTACTGTGCGGTGACGCGCCATCTTGCTGGTACCATGTCTGATTCCTTTCCTCGTCTGACATTCCAGCTAATTGTGGTTGAATGACAGTCCTCAATATTTCTAAATAATGTTCCCCAGTAAGATTCTCGTCATAGAAACGGACACATAAAATTCGATCACCTGGAAATAATAACAAATCATAATAATAACGAGTGGGTTGTGTTACCTTGAATTTCACAATATGGAATCAGAATTTAAGAAAATGAGTAAGCCGTACCGGTTACTGAGTTTTACTTAGTCTGTTGGAAAATAGTTTTAAATAAAACTTTCATGTCTACGTACCTTTTATTACACAGAATACATTAAAGGACCACCTATTTTGAAATCCTCTTCGCCAAGTTACATGAGGATTTTCGGATGCCAAGTAGTGACAGTTGTGTCTATTGAACATTCCGTTATTCGTGAATTTCGCCTCATCAACCTAACATTATTCAAAAAATTCTCATCCTCATCTTTCTGCATTATAAGCCATTCACAAAAGTTGACTCTTTTTTCCAAATCAGTGGTTACCAGGGCATGTACTGTGCTGCAGCAGTAAGGTCTAGATTTATGTTTTTTCCAAATTCTTTGAATCGTTGAAAATGAGAGTCGCAAGTGACGCATTAATTCTCTTATAGAGGCATTAGGATATGCAGCCAGAAACGCTAAAACATTCACCTCATTCTCTTCATTATCAACTTCACGTTTTGTTCTGACATTTTTTGCTGTAAATGATCCATTTTGTTGTAAGTTTCTAATAACGGCATCAATAGTTTTATGGGAAGGTGGAGGTAAATCTGGATATCGTTCTGCAAATACCCATGTTCTTGCTGACATCCGGCGGCATTCTCCGTGAATTAGTAGCAGATTGATAAAATCCTGATTTGAGTATCCAGATCTTGCCATTGCTTTTTTGCGATCCAACTGAATTTTTGTGCAGAGAAGTAAAGTTCACTTAGTTGTATTACTCAACTCAAAACATGACTGTCTAACTGAAAATTTAGTTACTGCTTGCTATTTTCCATGACACTCTACAGGACTCATAATACATACCCATCTTGCATATTTCGAAGCTGAATATCTCAAAAACCGTACGGTTTGGATATAGATAATGATTAACAAAATTCGAAGAGTAGTTTATTATCTTGCCAATGGCATTATAATATACAGGATGATCCATTTGAAAAAAATGAGATATCTGCGCATATGCGTTTTTAATCACAACAATCAATTTGTCGGAAGATTGTGTATACTAATTTAAAACATACAATCATGAAAAAAATTATACATAACAAAGAACTTCCAATTTGCATCCATTAATAAGATACAGGGCGTTGAAGGGGACATATTTTTGTAATAAAAACGGACATATCTCGTGAAACACTCAGTATAAAGTAGCAAAACTGTATATTGGGAGAATCATCGAGATCAGTTGTATCCGAATATGTAATAATATATAGGGAGTTCCATTTAAAATAAGCGAGTTAGTGTTCACTTCCGGTATAACCGGAAGTCGCGAGATGTTCTAAATATTTTAGATGGATTCAACATATTGGTAAACCTCATACTACAAATTTTCAGAATCAAAATCAGTCTAGTTTCTCCAAAACGTCTAATAGGAACTCGTAAAGAATCACCCTGTATCATTATCATATAATTAAGGGCGCCAAATGATTGACTTGCCCGGGGCGCCTGGGTGCTTAAGGCCGGCGCTGACACCATCCTTTGTAAAAAGTTGACTACCAACTGCCTAATCAATCCAATATAGAAACAAATGCAACAACACGTGACCACCTGCTTACAGTGGGATTAGAAAATACATAAACGCATTACGTGCGCAAAGAGGCAAAGTCTTTTGTGAGACTCTAACAAATCCTCTAATTATAACATGATGAGCGCCAGCATAAAAATCCCCTGCTAATAACTGAAATCCGATAAGCCTCTGCCAGGACATGGCCGAGCTTTTATTTGTATTACCACCACCATGAGCCAGTGCTCGTATCATCTCAAATAAAATATCAGTTTTTAGTTTTATATACGCCACCCGCACATGGAAGTGTATATAGAGGTGTCGTGACACCACACATTCATGACCCGCACCTGACCCTGATTTTATCACGTAGTTTTTTTCTTTCGTTGCGTGCTCACTTTTATATTCACTCATGATATTACGTAATTTGTGTAGTGACCTTCCCCTGAACATGTAGTAGAGTTGAGTTGGCACCGTTTCCAACTATTAGAGAACAAATTTAATATGTTAAATAACTACAGACGAACCAAAAACATTTGGACGCAGCAAGTACGTTATGGTGGAGAATTGTCATTAAATGTTTTAAATTTCAAAGACACAATTCGCTGTTCACCTATAAACTGCTCCGATTGGTCTGCCTAACACAGTCATCCAAACTACTAATAAAAGGAAGACACGTGCCGACTTTCCACAACATCGGTTAATTATTTTTTTGGTTATGGGTTGGATATATATATATATATATATATATATATATATATATATATATATATATATATATATATATATATATATATATATAATTTATTGGGTGTAAATTTGTGGAATCTTCTTCATTTTTGGACAAAAATTAAAACAACATTTGTCTTTTTGATTTAACGACGTTTCGCCGCTTCATGCGCGGCTTCTTCAGGTTTTTTATTTATTTATTTTATTTTATATTAATTTACTAACATTGCACTTTGACGGTTGAAAGCTGTAAACATTGAAAAGGGCATTTTTAGAGAGTAGGCTCCATTTAACCCATTGCAATCTATGTTTTTTTACAAATTATTTAGATTTATATCTTACCTGTGTGCCGAAAATCCTCTACGGGGCGTTGGTCTGGTGGTGTGGTGTGAACCAAACTACCAGCAGGAAGCTGGACAAACTCCAAAGGCTGGCAATCCTGGGTATCACAGGCGCTATGATGACGACACCCTCAGCCGCGCTAGAGGTCCTGTTGGTGCTGCCACCGCTTTCCATCTGTATCAGAAGGGAGGCTATGGCGTCGCATCTTAGAATGCGGGACTCAGGAAACTGCTGCGGAGAGGGAGCGGTAATAGGGCATGCAAGAGTCGCCAAGGAGGTGGAAAAGGAAATTCCGATTTCCGCCATAAAGGTGCGGGATGCCGAGGACGATATTAGGTTGACTAGGCCATACACCCTCAGGATCCCCATTAGGGATCAGTGGAGGGAAAATGCGGTTGCATTCCAGCCCGCAAGCCTGGTCTGTTTCACCGACGGATCGCGGCTGGAGGACCAACAATCCTCCGGGGCAGGAATATACATCGAGGGCCTGTGGGTGCGCGAGAGCTATGCTCTTGGCGCATATACCACGGCATTCGAAACAAAAAGTGTATGCTATCCTGTCTGTGGCCAATAGACAGGATGTGAAGAGGAGTCCCGAGAAATGTGTGTACATCTGCTCGGATAGCCAGGCGGTCCTCCGGGCAGTCTGAGCGGCCAGTATCAGGTCAACACTGGTTCAGGAGTGCGCTGACGCCCCCAGAGGACTAGCCAGGACGAAGGAGGTGCAACTGGTGTAGGTTCCGGGACACTGTGGCGTAGCGGGGAATGAGGTGGCGAATAACCTCGCAAGACTCGGTTCCCAGTGGCCGTTCTGTGGCCCGGAGGCTGCGATAGGCATAAGTAGAAAGACAGTCTCTGTCGCCTTAGACAGATGGACCGAGGAAGCAATGGAGAGGCACTGGGGGTCGGTTGGTGGCTGCAGGCAGGCGAGGGACTTCGTGGAGGGGCCGGACAGAGATAAAGCTGTCTGGCTACTCGGAAGGAGTCGACCTACGCTTCGCCGTATCCTTGGGGTGCTGACAGGCCACTGCGCCCTTAGAAAACACCTCACATTGACAGGCGTAGAGATGGATTCCATTTGCCAGGAATGCGGCAAGGATGAAGAAACGTCCTACCACTACCTGTGTGAATGCGATGCTTTTGGGAGTCTTCGAGCAGAATTGTTCGGATCGAGGACTCTGCAGAGGAATCAGGTAAGTACCGTCCAATTGAAGACCGTCACGGCCTTCATCTCGAGGTCGAGGCGGTTTGGTAACGGAACCGAGGAAGAGTAGAGCATGGTTGCTGGGGCTGGCAAAAAGGGTCCATTGTGGCCTATTTGCTTGGCGTTGGCCTCCCCACCAGTGCTACTACTACTACCTGTGTGGTACACCATCACTCAACTGTACTTGCCGGAAAATATATCTTAGTTGATGTAGTTTATTGTGATTTCTACTCTTTAAGTGCGTTATTCTATTTAGAGAGGACATTTTGTATTATAATTCGTATTTGAAACAGACATGCGTGTTAAAGTTTCTTAATTAACACGCAAGTCTGTTTCAAATACGGATAATAATACAAAATGTCCTCTCTAAATAGAATAACGCACTTAAAGATTAAAAATTACAATAAACAACAGCAACTAAGATATTTTCCGGCAAGTACAGTTGATTGATGGTGTAACATACAGGTAAGAAATGATTTAAAGGGAACCTACTCTCTAAAAATGCCTTTTTCAATGTTTACAGCTCTCAACCGTCAAAGTGCAATGTTAAAAAATTAATATAAAATAAAATAAATAAATAAGAAACCTCAAGAAGCCGCGCATGAAGCGGCGAAACGTTGTTAAAGCAAAAACACAAATGTTGTTTTAATTTTTGTCCAAAAATGAAGAAGATTTCACGAATTTAAATCCAATAAATTATAACATAACTCTTCACGAAAAAAAACAAACCACGAGTATATATATATATATATATATATATATATATATATATATATATATATATATATATATATATATATATAATAGTATATACACACATAAAAGACCTTGTTTTGGGTCCTAGGCACCCCAACTGGTGCGCATTTAAAACAATTTTTGCAATGTCTCACCATCGATACCTTCCTATTAGCGTATTTTTTAATGAAAATTCGCTAAAAGTACCAATCTTCTTAGTTACTGTCTTGAGAAATCTTGTAATTGCACTGACAATTTTGAGAAAAATCGTTTTGAGGATAGTAGAAAGAAAAGTGTTCAGAAAGCAGTAGGCCATGGAGTCTCACAATAGACTTCTACTTTTAACATAATTTTCCGTAATGATTTACGACTAAAAAAAAAACTGTGATTTAATTTACAATACTTAATTAGGTAATAATGCTAGGTAATATTATGTGAAACAGTTTAATAACGAAACCCGGCAATAACAAATAGAAACTTAAACTCCACAAAACAACACATATAGAAACCGAACACAACAAATAATAAAATAGAAACTTAAAAATACACTAACTAGAAAATTGTTCCATATGGCCACCGTTTTGTTCAATGCACTTTAAACACCTTTTTGGAACATGCCTGCAAATTCTTATAAGAGTGTTTTGGTTGATTTGATTTATAGCTTCCGTGATTCTGTTTCGTAATTCATTGATATTTTGTGGTGGATCGAATTTATATACACCATTCTTCAGAGTACCCCAAGAAAAATCCATGGGTGTTATATCGGGACTTCGAGCACACCAATGAACCGTTCTATTGTTACAAATGACACGATTAATAAACTTTTGGTACAAATATTCTTTGACGATTCTAACATTGTGAGCTAGACAACCGTCTTCTTGGTACCAAATCTCGTCTAAATTATCATGAACTCTTCTAATTGTTGGTAAGATATAATTTCTCAATAGATTAGGATACCTTCACCAGTTAATTTATTTTCAAAAAAAATGGACCAACAATGAAATTACTTGAATTTTTTTTTAATTAACTGCCTAAACTACAAATAAAAATAACAGTTTTTTACCTAATAAGCCGCACCAAACATTAATACCAAATCAGTCTTGCCTATCGCCTTTCTTCCTTCAGGTGGGGATTTGCATTTGTCCATTATTTCCTATTATGGCGATTATACACACCACAATTTGTAAATCTGGATTCATCAGTCCATATTATTTTCTAATTAAGATTTTCATCATTGTCCTTGATACCATCTGCAGAATTGAAGTCGCTTAGTGTGATCGTTAACATTTAAGCCTTGTAGGTTTGTATCGATGGTAATGACTTTGTTTTAATACACGGTGTACCGTACTTTTTGGAACGTCAATTTGTTCACCATAAAACTGAACAGATTGCGGAGGGTTTTCGTTTGAAACCTGTAAAACGGCATTATTTCTTTCTTCATTTCTAGGCATTGGTAGTTTCTTTGCGTGGAAGCTACCGTCGTTCAATAGATTGGTTACTATCCTGCGAAATATTTTGGTGTTTGGTTGTCGTCTTTCTGAGTATTTCTTTTGATAGGAATTTGTAGCTGCCTCAGTATTTCGGTTAGAACGAATATAACATTCCAACATATCAAAAGATTCTTCATTACTGAACATATTGTTAAATAATATTTAAAATAAACAGGAAACAAACTATTTAGTAGAACATTTTAAACAGCGTGTTAAATACACCTCAAATTGTTCAGGTAATTAAGAATGACAGTATTCTTAATTGTCGCGATAGTGTTATATCCATAGCAACATTTCTTCTGTTGTTTTTCAATTGACTTATGTTTAAAAATCAAACAAATTTTTGAACACGTCTTCGTAAATCATTAATCTGCTTTTAATTGAGCTCTGTTCGTAAATTTATTTATTTACTAGGTTTACCTATTTAATTAAATTATAGCAATTTTTAGGATATTGGTATAATGTAAAATATCATTCGTAATAATGGGCCGATTCATTGGTGTGCTCAAAGTTCTTGTTTTTTTATCGTGAATCATTACGGAAAATTATGTTAAAAGTGGAAGTCTATTGTTAGACTCCATGGCCTACTACTTTTTGAAAACTTTCTTTTGTCATTTGTTTTCTGGTATTAGATTTCATAGCCTACTATCCTCAAAACGGTTTTTCTCAAAATTTTCAGTGCAATCACAAGATTTCTCAAGCATGTTGTACATATCCGATATGGCTGCCATAATAAAAACAAACGTTGATACCTGTAGCTCAAAAACAAATGACAATCCAAAGTTGAGAATACAACAAAAAGATTACCCTGTAAAAAGTGTCCTGATAATTTGCAAGTTAGACGTGTCAGATCAACGCCTACTTAGATACTGCAGAGAAAATAAATCGAAAAAATTTGTTTGTTTTTTTTCAAAATAAGACGAAAACGAAAAGGGGCATGGCAAAATACGAGTCGTATTTGGAACGAGCATGAAATTCTACAAAACATTGCTAATTTCGCCGTCTCCATATCTCTAATAATAACGGAAATAGCCATACATTCTCATCCAGTTTGGGACACACTGTATACTACGTTATTTTAAATATAACACCCTAGATATTATTACATTTTTAGATTATGCATCGAATTCTTGATCAAATCTAATTAAGTAACCATATGTCAAAAATGCAACGTTTTCAGACTAATTCGACTTTTTCAAAAATTCTCAAAATGTTACTACTGCATTTGATAAGACATATATGCGCTTCTAACCAAGGTCCGAAATTCTGCCTCGACGAGCAGACTGGAGAATCTTGGTTCTAAGTAAAGCGCTGTTAACGTTTTGGGTAGTGCCCAACTGGTGCAATTTATTTCATTCATAGCTTAATATTTTCAAATGGAACACGCTATATATTTCTCCCTCGTCTTATTGCACATTAAAATATCATTCAAATTTATTAACATTATCCCGTACATATCTTTTACCATTTTCGAGATATATTGATTTTTACCTAATATTAGTTTGCAGACATTCATATATCTGGTCATTCTTAGTCAAATATGTCCCAAAACATCAAAAACCTACTAAAATTCAGCTGACACTTCATAGAAAATTTGATTTAAATGTCACAAAGAGGATCGGGAAAATTCACCATAAACTTTTATCTATGATGTATTTACATTTGCTGTTTTGTATTTTTGTTAACAGCTTATGAATTTAATCGTCCTGCTGTTCATGGATAAATTCGTTGTTTCTCCTTTACTAATGGTAGCCTAATTATTTGATAACCACAGCAAATTTTGTAGAAATCGATCCATAAAACAAAGCAAGATTTTAGATGAGTAAATTGAGATTTATTGATTTTCCTTATAATTGATTTTTTTTTAAATTACAACAACACACCACGAGGGCTTACAGCCTAAATACGATCGTACCGTGGGTGTTGACAAGGAGGAAATAGCAAATTGTTAATTCTGGAATTGAAGGTTTGGAGGTTCGGAGGAGAAGGAAAAACATGTGCCGGCAGGGAATTCCACAACTTGGAAGTCCTTGGGACAAAAGAGCGGGCATAACAAGATGTTCTATGTCTGGTGACCTGGGTAGTAAAAGGGTGCATTCGCTCTGTTTCCCTGGTAGATCTGTTGGGGGCAGCAGGTGGGGGAACTATAGATATCTATAAGAGAGAGAAAGAAAGAGAGAGAGAGAGAGAGGTCACCAACGGCACGTCGGTGGGAAAGTGATGGCAGCCTTTGGGTGCGGGTAGGGTCACCGATGAGATGTATAGCTCTCTTTTGAATGGAGTCCAGGATAGCGAGTGTAGAAGCGGCAGCGGTACCCCAGATGTGGGAGCAGTATTCGAGGTTTGGCCTTATTTGTGAATTATATAAGGTATAGAGATTAGCTGGTTAAAAGTATTTGCCAGCCCGGAAGAGGAAACCTAATTTCTTCGCAGCCGCTTCTGCAATTGATGTGACATGTTGGTGCCAATTAAGATTTCGATCCACAGAAATGCCAACAAGAGAAAGGGACTCATTACTTTGAATAACTTGGTTGTTCATTGTGATGGGTCTAGGGCTGGTGTATCTTTTATGAGAAAGAAAGCAAGACTGAGATTTGGTGGGGTTGAATTGTACAAGATTTCTACTTCCCCAGTCTAATATTTTTTGGAGATCCACGGAGACAGAACCCTCCACGAGTCTGTGATCCCCATCTAATTGAGCTAAAGAGCTAAAGGCTTAGAATATTGTATATTTGAGTGGAGGGTGCTGTCGTCCGCGTAACTGTGAACTGGGTTGGATGTGCTAGAGGGGAGGTCATTTGAGCATTGAATTATATAAATTACAAGCCAGCAGTCTCAGTGGTCTAGTAGTTAGTACGTTGGACTGCTAAACCGAAAGCTGTAAAGCTACGTTGGCCTTATAGTTAACAATCATTTGTCTTTTGTTTGTAATTCTTAAATCATTAAAAGCTAAATCAGAAATAAATGTTTTCCTCCAATTGCACTCTTGGAAGTGCTCTCACTTTGAAGATCTGTCACAACGCGTTATGTTATATTCCTTTTAATTTAGTTAGTTAGTTAGTTAGTTAGTTAGGCAGTATATGGCTTCGGCAGATTGCCATTCGCACATTTTTCTGTGATTTTAAAAAATATTTCTGGGATATATCTGTCTGAATAATACTTAGTGGGGTAATACGAACATAGATAAATATGAATTGTTTGTTTTATCAGATCACTATGTATTTCAATACTTAAATTAATCATTCTGATACATCATTTTAATTTATTAATACAATTATATTTTTGCAACCTTTCCTGGTTACTGTTCCATTTCGGTATGTAGATACCTATTAAAACAAACGCAATCTTGTTACGGGAAGTTAAACAAACCAGGGATCGATAAGGTTTTTGCGTTCTGCAGAAATATTTGCATGTTCGAGGCAAGTTACCTTGAAGCATGCAGAAAGGTTAATAAAAGACAAAAATTAGCAGGAAGCAGTGCGAATCTATTAACGGTTACCAGAATGATGGATCATTTGCTCATTAGGTAAAATATAAAGTGTTCATTAATTTAGCAAAATTCTACCAGAACAGATTGAGAGCTAATAAAACAGTTTCAAATTAGCTTGCTCAAATTAATTAATTAAGTTTCTCCTTAACTCTTTGTGCTCCAAATGGTTTCACACTCAACGAGCAATTGATTTGTTAATATTAATCACTGGATTAATTACTAATAAAACCGTAAATTTTTCACATAGTATGAGGTGGGCTACTATAGGGTGTTTAGAAAATATCAATCACAATCTACAGGCGAAGTCACCTTATCGCGGCAACTATGATTGTGTCTGCCTTGGGAAAGGGTGCAGTGCAATGGTTTTTCAGAATCTTTGTTTAAAGAATACCAATTTCGTGATTTTAAATCGCCAATTTAACATTGCCAGAAGAAATGCTATAAACATTTTTTGCACTTCTTTGTCCTTTTGCGCCAAGAACAAAATAGTCTTTGTCTGTAATCTTGGTTAGATTTTGTTTAATATACAAAATATGTTTGCGTTGTGGCATAAAGTGATTTCCAGCAGCACTGATTTTTTCTTAAATTAAATGCTTATAAGTTTTTTTCTCAAGTTATTCTGAACTACGATATATAATTTACATTTTAGTTAATTTTCTTTAAAACAAATCACTACTGAGGAGATTTCGACTTTTGAATTTTGAAAAGAATTCTTCAAATGAGCGCTAAATAGGCCCCCTAGACCACATATCTGGGGTCAGCTTCAATTTTTATATGTTTATATATATATATATATATATATATATATATATATATATATATATATATATATATATATATATATATATATATATATATATATATATATATACACCGATAACTCAAAAAGTAATGCTATGATTTTTATTAAATTTAGTGAATGTCTTCCTTTTGCAAGTGGCTTGGACAAGTTCGTTTTCGGTTTCCCCGGAAAATTTTATGTTTTCTTTCGAAAAAAATTCATATCTTCGGAAGTAATAAAGTAAGGGCAACCAACTTTCGTACATGACTTTATATAATTATAGGTAAATTACGTGCCAAAATTTAGCTCTGTACGTTAGAAGACAAAAAGTTATAGGCATTTAAAGGAAAATAAATTGAGGCTTTCCTCAAAACGTCAAGGTCGCGATTTAAAACCTCAAAATTGGCAACATTTAAGCAAAGAACCTGAGACTTATACGAGTTATGGAAAGAAAATGTCTCAAGAAGAATGTTTCACAAAGCCTGAAGTCTTAGCTTCAACCGTCATTATCCTTTATTTTACTGACATGTTTCCTGAAAATTAATTTCAAATAGACCCTTTCTCTGATGCTGTAGTAGTAGTTTTAGCTATAGAGTTTATCGTTTAATTGTAAATAATTTTTGTCGAATTTTCGTAAAAAATCAATAAAGGTCAATATATCCGTTATTATACAAGATACGAAAAAAATTTGTATACATTAATTACAGCGTGTCCTTAGCTACATCTTAAAAAATATTTCTACAATCACAAGGTGGCCCATAAGTCGTTGAAGATACAAATTTTTTTTTAATCGAACACGCTTTATGTTATTGCATTTTTGCATTTTCCATCGAAATCTAATGCACGTTTGTAAGAACAGAAATTCTGGACGCAGCAAGTGTGTTACGGTAGCAAATTTTAAGTAAATGCTTCAAATTTGAATGGCTCAATTTGCTATTAAGCTACAAGGTTGACCAAGAAACCAGTTTTTTCGGGAACACATTAAGTTTAGTTTTGGAAAGTTTTGTACATTTTCAAACAATAAAGTTATTTTGAGGAAACATGATACATTGTTTCTACTATATAGGTTATACTGGTAACCAAATTTTATGTCTGCCTTCTTTAAAAAAACACACATATTTGTTATTAAAAACATTTTTATGAAAATTCACCACCATAATGCACTTGCTGCACATCTGAACGGTACCTGGATCCAGATATACCTAATAAAACAATTTGGTTTCAGCCCCCCACCCCACCCCCCCCCGCATTTTGGTGTCAATATGAGAAGATATTTTGATCAGATATTTCCAGGTCGCTGGATTGAACGACGTGGTACAATTGAATGGCCACCGAGGTCCCCACACTTAACGCCTCTAGACTATTTTCTTTGGGGATATTTAAAATAAAAGTTTAACAAAATATGCCAGTTAATATCAAAGATTTGAAAAACAAAATTAGATTGGAGACACATAACATACCGGATGAACCCCTTCGTAATTCCGTCGACGGATTTTACCATCGTCTGGGAGCATGCCAAGTAGAGGGTGGAGGACATTTCCAGCATTTGCCACGTTAAACAACCTTTTTGTTGTTTTTTGTTTTGCTTCGTTATATTTTTTTTCTTGACAAAATAAATAACAAATAATCCATAACGATGTATTGGTAAGTTATAATGTAACAAAATGACAGAACGTGAAACAATGAAAATCTCTTACTTGGAAAGGTAAAAAACACATTAATGATTTATAATTTCCGCTTATTTAAATAGGGACTTTTTTAAAACTTTTAACAGTTGATATTTTGAAGGAGCTTGACAAAATCGCGCCAAAAATTTATGAGCATACTGCTTGAGATTTTAGCTTTCAAACGAGGTATCACAACTTGTATGTTTCCATTAAAAAATATCTATGAGGTCATATCTTTAACAAATGTCTATAAAAAAACAAACGAATAACGTCAAAATGTGAGCATATATAAAAGTAAATTGACGTGTCCGAGCGTTTTCCCCAAAAGTTAAAGGTTAAGGATATATTAATTTTATTCCGGACTTCTGGGCCGGCCTGTATATAGCTTATTTCTGATGATTTTTCCTAGAGTTCAGTCAAGCCGCTCGAGAAGCAGATTAATTACAGTTCCTGGCTGCTACATAAATAGGCCTGACCTACCGCTCTACATTGTTCTGTACGTTTGAACGTTACTTGTACAGTGCAGTATAGGATCGATACTTATAGATATTCTGGAAAGTGCTAACCTCATTTTAAAGGCTCCTAATCTTCTAGTTATTAATTGCTAAATACAGTTGGAGAACCAAAATCACCACAACACACCTTCTAAAGACCTGATGATCGTTTTATTAACAAATATAGCGTCTTCAGGGAATTAAAATTTTCAAATAATTTAGAGGAATTTATCATTTTTCATCATCTGACGATGTTAAATTTGTTAGTGAAACGATCGTCAGGTCTTTAAAATATGTGCTGTAGTGATCTGCGTTCTGCAAGTGTACTTGTCAGTGCTCATCACAGGTTCGAGTCTTCACTTAGTAGTTCCTAATTGCTGTTACATGCAAGACATACAGGGTGTGTAATCCTAAAACTGGAGCTACAACACATCAAACTGTGACCATTGGCGCAAACATGCCTTATCCGAAAGTTGATAGTTAGGAAATACATGGTGTTAAAAGTAGAAGTTTTAATTATTTTGATATTTACAGTTAATAACTTTTCACCCTGTAGGTCTAATTTCATTTAAAACCTAAAAAAGCAATCATTTTTAAATTTAGGTATTTCGATCCTTTTTCGAGAAAAATCAATGTAGCAACTAACATTAGGTTTTATTAATATGAGAACTTAAAAATTTCGTGACACAGCAAGTGCGGGCAGTCCTAAAACTGACCCCCCTGCAGCGAGGTAATTACAGTCCGATTGTGCAGCATTCTATCGATCCAGCCACAAATGGTAGGTTCTATCCCTCTAGTGATAGCAGCTTCGTAGAGCGAGTTAGTTATTGCATTGTGAAATGCTCCTTCAATGTCAAGAAACTCAACCGCCGCCACCTCCCTGCTATTCAGGGAGTGTGTGATTTTCTCAACAAAGTTATTGAGTGCTAACTCAGTAGATTTGCTAGTTTGGTAGGAATACTCGTGGGTATCGAGGGAATTATTGTTTAAGATATTCCCCCTAATGTCTCCGACCAGTATTTTTGCCAATACCTTCAAAAGAAATGAAGTAATACTGAGAGGTCTCAGCGATTTTTGTAGGAGGTCATTACGTCCCAATTTGGGAATATATACCACCCTCATCACCGTCCAACTGGATGGAATACAGTGTCAAGCCAAACTGGCCCTATACAGCCTGATGAGGAATGGGAGGACAGCCTCCAGTCCATTCTGTAGCAGGACCGAAATCACCCGATCTTACCCTGGCGCCTTGAATTGCTAGAAATTCTTCACATCACACTCCACCGCCAAGGATGTAATTATCTTCCGAGTAACCGCCCGTCTTCCCTTTGAAGGCGTTTATATTGACCCTCGGCCAGCGGGATTTCTTCACTACTTAGGGTCAGACACTCTGGGAAGTGTGTGTGTGTGTGTGTGTGTATGCGTGCTAACTCAGTAGATTTTCTAGTTTGGTAGGTATTTTTTTCTCCCTCACGACTCGTGGGCATTGAGGGAGTTATTGTTTTAGATATCGCCCCTAATATCTCCGTCCAGTATTTTTTCCAATCCCTTCAGGAGGAATGAAGTAATACTGAGAGGTGTCAGCGATTTGGATAGGAGGTCATTACGTCCTAATTTGGGAATATATGCCCCTCTAATCACCGTCTAGCTACATGGAATATAACGTCAAGCCAGACTGGCCATATAACGCCTGATGATGAATGGGACGACAGCCTCCAGTCCATTCTGTAGCAGGACCGGAATTACCCGATCTTACCCTGGCACCTTGAATTGCTAGAGATGCTTTAGATCACACTACACCGTCGAGGCTGTAATTATCTTTCGAGCAACCCGCCCGTCTTCTCTTTGAGGGCGTTTATATCGACCCTTGGCCAACGGGGCTTCTTCACTATTCAGGATCAGATACTCTGGGTGTGTGTGTGTGCTAAGAGCTCTAACGTTTCCTACCGTGATTCTGAAAAGGAACCATCTGGTCGTTTTATCGATCCCAGTTCCTGGAGACGGTCGCGTGAGAGAATCCTGTGGATCCTGACGCTGCTGGAAAAATTTGCAATATCCTCGAAGAATCCCTTCCAGGACTCTCTTTCTCTCTCCTTCTCTCTCTTTGCGTTCCTTACCTTTAGATAGCACTGCCTCTTAGATTATCTTACACTATTTTTGTGGGGAGGCTGAGGATTCACAGCTCACTTAAATAACCGAGATATGCCCATCTTGGATTGATCCTGATAGGGACGCTGAAGATTCATATCCTATCTAGGTCACTCTAAGGAACACGTCCATTCCAAGTCAAATCCTTGAACCTCGTTCATATCCGAGTTTTCTGCACCATATATTATAAAATATTGTATTATTTTGGTGAAGACGCTGAGGATTCACAGCCCACTAAAGCAATCAGGATGTTTTGTGTCCTGGTTTGACCCTAGCGGAGATGCTGTGGATTTACAGTGCGCATAGGTCGTCCAGGAACTTATGTCCCGCCTCTTCATTCTTAAACTTGCCGTCCCGTGTGTCTACTGTTTTGACTGATAATTCGTTGATACCGTTCTCCTTGGCTCTCGCTATGCGCTGTCTGCCTGTTCTATCCTTGCTTGGATAAACCATCGCTCGTACCGTATAAACTTTGCCGTCTCCGTACGCTGCATCAAACGCTAACGCCGACCATTTTGTAGTTAGTTGAGTTGTAAGCAATTATTATCAACCACCCATCGCACTTATATGTAGTTTTTAAATAATATCGTGTATATATTTTGTAAATAGTTTCTGGTCTAAAATATAGCGTTGGGCAACTAACGGCATTATTTAACTAATCTCTAACCCCAGTCTGTAACTACCAAATCTGCTACATCTTTTGATAAGACATAGGTGGTCGGATCACGCCAAGTCAGCGCCTGAGATCCTTCTAAAGTTACCGTCAATCCTTGTTACCAAAAAACTGTCGGCAAGCAAAGACCTCGTCACAACCTACGTACTGAATGAATTATTATTATTTTCAGAAAATGCACAAGCTAGAGTAACACACGAACCAGAAGCATCTGCACGACCAACCGCATCATTTTTTTTTCTTTCTGGTGATGCCGCAAAACGGCCAAACTGGTTACGACGAAAAAAATAGGCAATTGTAGAGCCAGAAAAAAAGTTTTTACATGTGTATTTAGTTGTTATCATCATTTAGGAAAATTTTTGTTGACTATCTCACACTTTCATAGCACATGTAGAAAGCTCTGGTTATATAATTATTATCTTTGGCAAAATCAGTAGATATAGTAGTAAATTTCGGGACGCAGCCAGTGCGTTATAGTAGCGAATTTTCATAAGAATTGTACACTATTATTCTACGGCATATTAGTAAGGTTAATACTGTAAACTTACACACACTTTGAAGACCGATTTTAGAGGTTCTAGTATGTGCACATGTGAAGAATTCTTTATAAAGTATTACCATCGATATCTCTCTATTATCAAAAAAATAATTTTGCGTTCTAACGCCTTTTAAGAAAAATGCCCAAAAGTTTCTATGAAGCTAAGGAACAAAATTTTGCTATATATGTAGACAGTGTAGGTCTCTTCAAAAGAAACTTGTATTACAAATTTCATTAAAGTTATACAGAAGATTTCTAGAAAGAAACTTAAATCATATTTAGAAAAGTAAAGTATCTGCCAAATTATAAACGTAGCCGTATGATTTTGTTTTAGTCAACCTAATAAAACCGGTTTTTTCAATATCAACAATAACAAAGTTATAATTTCAGGCTCAAAGGTGACAAACTTATTTAGGCGTTTTAAACGAAACTGAGATCTTGTTCAAAACGTATGAAATCTGTGCACTCTTGTTTCTGCAAATGACAAAATTAAACATAAAGAAACATATATTCATCGATGTGGATTAGATCGCGTAACCTTCTGCTTAGGAGTCAAGCCCAGTGCCCCCTGCGCCATCTATGCACACGTCAACTAACCTTTTATTTGCGTGATACTTTAGATCGGGTTCATGCCTGGGATATTATATTCAAAGTCTATAGAATTAATTAATTACAGATATAGTATAATTACCATTAAAACACATCCCACGACTGTTCTGGTCTTATATGACGTCTTATGTTTAAGTTTAAAGATAAAAGAAACGATTTTAGAATTATTTTTATAGACACTTGGCTTGATTTTGTTTAAATGTATGCTACATTATGCGTCAGCATCATATATCTATGCTGCGCTAAAACTGTGTTTGGGGCCGTTAATAAAGCTACAAATATAGTGTATTTTAATAATTTATTGAATTCCCCAGTTAAGTAGCAATCAATTGGGCAATTTTTAATTTCATGTCGTCTCTCATTTTCGATAATTGCGGCGGAGATTTCACGATTGTTGAATCGTGTAATATTTTTTCTGTCTGGTATATATTTAGTTGGGTTACTGTTAATGTATGGTTTATACCTGTTGTGTGAATTAATCTACGCGTGACAGTTAACTTCTGCCGTCCTACGGAAAAACACCGCAAGTGCTAAAATGTCGAAATTTGAGTTTTCTATATATTCTGGTTCAGAATTTTATGTTCTTCGATATAATCAATAAATTTCAGTGATTTTTCATGTTTTTTTGAGAAAAAAATATGGTCAAAGTTAGTCAGATTGTACACGTTCTTATATTATAGATCCTATACTAAGCATTAATACCGCATGTTGAATTTATTAGTGCACTTTGACGCATGTCTAGTGTAACTTCTGCAATTTACTAAGCATAAACACCGTATGTGAGAACATGCGTCGTTTATGCGAAGCGATTATAGAAAATATCGTTAGGCAAACACCACGGCGTTCGCGCATGTACTCTAACTGTGCACTTACGGTATTTATGCTATATATCGTTCAGATAAATCTGCTCTGGTTATAGTAAAGCATGTCATTTCTCCAGGTTGAGACCAGTCGGTTACATCTCCTAACCTTCTGTGATGTGGATGGTTTCATTTTATTGTTTTATGTATAATAAAAACAATAGCAAGATTTAATACATATTGAACGTAGTGTAACAGTAGTGCAGACATTTACCAGGTGTTCACACTTTAGTTATTACTAATATTGTTCTAAGTGTTCTCTTTTAACTGAATATTTTTCCATTGTGAGGTATGTATATATTTTGATTAATCCAAAGACAGATTCTCATGCTAGTAATTCTGTATCAGAATGGAGTATCTGAGTCGTGGAAGAAAATTAGTGGTTTTAGCGTCTAAGAGACGCACCTCCAATGAAGCGTTTACCGACCGAAGTAATGTTACGAAACTGCCAGCGAGTGAAGTAAATGAGACTGATCCCAATACAAAATTGCAGTCAGAAACAAGATGTTACTTCCTGTCAAATAGGGTATCACTGACTGACTTCAATACATTGAGCAAATTTTATCATCTCGAAGCAAATAGAGTTGTAAAGGAAATACTAGATTCTATCATAGGAATTGTTTTCCAGACTGTTAATGATTTTTTTAACATAAATATTGAGGACTTAATAGTGCTTGACGAAAACCTCGTTCCTATCTTAAACGATTCGAATGCTATTATTGAATGGGATTCTCCGATCTTCGATAATGAGCAACTGCATCTGGAAAACAATATTATTGATGGTGTTAATGGAAATGATAGCGTGCAGTATGAAAATGCGACCAATGAACGCAGTAATGCATCTAAGATAACGGATTCGCCAGATGAAAGCAACAAGGAAAACGTATACTATTTGAAGAAAGATGAGGTTTTCAAGATTGATACTAGTGCCACAAAGACTGGCGAAGAGCGTAAACGCAAGAAATTTGTTAGAAGCAAAACAGAACGGAAAAAATACCTACGCGATGAGAAAATTGAAAAACATGCAGTGAGGAGGGAGGGATGCAAGTATAAGAAAAAATGCAATGATAAGTTTAGTAAAGAAGCTAGAGAAAAAATCAATAAGAAATATTGGAACATGAATTTTGCGGAGAAAAAAATGTTTTTATCTTCGAATATAGAAGATTATGACGTAAAAGTAAGACGTTCAGACACGCTACATGATACTCCTGTTAGAAATAAGACAAGAGTATTTTCATTCAAATCTAAAGATGGAAACCGGATTAAAGTATGCAAAACTTTCTTTTTGGGAACCCTTGGATATGCATCAAACAGCGACACAATAATCAGGAAATTCTACAGTCCTCCTATTGATCGCCGAGGAAGTTATTTGAGAAAAGGCACAAACAAGAATGTCATTGCTGATCATATTAAAAGCTTTCATCCTGCAGTGTCGCATTACAGGCGTGAACATGCCCCCAAAAGACTCTACTTACCGAGTGACATAACAATCAAGGATATGCATTCAGATTTTTTGCAAAAATTTCCGGCAGAAACTGTCTCGTATGAAATCTATAGAAGAATAGTTACAGATGAGATGAATATATCTTTCGTTCAGTTAGGGAAAGAAGAATGCGAAAAATGTGAAACCTACACGCTCCATAAACAAGTTCACACGGTCTTGGATACGATATGCGAAGTGTGTTGTCAATGGAAAAAACACATTGACGACGCAAAAAGATCAAGAGATGAGTATAGAAAAGACGTTAGTCTTGCTGAGACAAGTCAGACTGAAATTGTTTATTTTTCTGTCGATATGCAGAAAATCATAATGCTCCCTCGACTAGATATGTTTAAGCAAATTATTTTTACACAGAGGCTCATTGTTTTTAATGAGTCTTTTGTACCCTTAGGAAAACTCGCTAAAAATTCTGTTCAGCCATTCGCTGCACTTTGGCATGAGGCCATTTCTGGTCGAAAAAAAAGAAGATATAGTGAGCGCGTTCAACGCATTTTTCAAAAATCATGTCCGTGACCACAAACAAATAGTTTTTTGGGCCGATAATTGTTGTGGCCAGAATAAAAACTGGTGTTTTTTTAGTTTCCTTATTTATTTGGTTAACAGTGGTGAAATTGCTGCAGATAAAATCACCATAAAGTATTTCGAAGTGGGCCACACATTTATGTCCGCAGACAGTTTTCATCATTTGATAGAACAAGGTCTGAGGAAGCATAAGAAATGCTATGATTTTCAGGATTTCTGCGATGTTGTCAAAAACTGTTCGAAATATCCAGTGTCTATCAAAGAATTATCGACGTCAGATTTCATGAAATGGCCTACTTTCACGACGAATTACCAACTTCAGAAAATGAATAAAGATAGGCCACTACTGAAGGAAATATCAGAAATAAGTGTAAAAAAGGGAAGTTATGTTTTGTATCACAAAACATGCTTCGACGGTCCAGAGAACGAACTCGTTTTGCTATCTAAGAAATGGCAAGGAACAAAACCACTCCCGGAACCTGAAGGTAACTCTTTAGCGAGAGGCATCACGGAAAAGAAAAAGCAGGGGATCATCCAGAGTCTCAAGGGATTATGTCCACCTCATAAACTAAAATTCTGGGAGAAACTGGATGTGAACGATAATGCTGTCGACCTAATCAATGAAGTGGATGACTGAATAAGTGCTATTTTTATTGCTGTATATGTAACGGTATCCACAATAAAAACTTTCACCACTTATGCTCGTCTATGCATTTTTTCTATATTTCAGAAATTTAAATTTTGGAAATTTTTCCTGTCTGCATATTATTATTTTTTGTCACTACTCCGTGGCCAGAATTAGTCGTTGAAAAAAATGGTTCAAATTATTGATTTGTATTAGTTTATATGACCATGTATTGTATAATATTTAGGAAACATAATAAAAAAAAATATAGTAGGTATAAGTTAGGGTAGTACGGTAAGTAGAAATTTACTGCATTCTCTTTGTGTTGTTGTATGCGATGTATTATTCCACATGCGTCGTTTATACTAAGCATAGAAGATATTTCGTACTAGAGACTTTTGACGCATGTGGCGTTGTACTTGTTTTACGTTACTTGCGTTCTTTATGACAAGTATCTAAACTTAAGATAGTAGAGCATTTAGACGCAAGTGGCACTGTTTAGCTATTTAGAAGCAGTTTTTTTATTCCCCATGCTGTCATATGTTTAAAGAACAATATAATTAATCCTTGTATGTGAAAAAATCTACCAAAAATAAATTCCTGCAAAAATGGCGAGTAATTTTAGAGCCGCCAACTTTGACCGCCATTATTTCAGAACTACATTCGATGTACATGCGGTGTTTTTCCGTAGGACGGTAACCTTCTGCTTAGGAGTCAAGCCCAGTGCCCCCTGCGCCATCTATGCACACGTCAACTAACCTTTTATTTGCGTGATACTTTAGATCGGGTTCATGCCTGGGATATTATATTCAAAGTCTATAGAATTAATTAATTACAGATATAGTATAATTACCATTAAAACACATCCCACGACTGTTCTGGTCTTATATGACGTCTTATGTTTAAGTTTAAAGATAAAAGAAACGATTTTAGAATTATTTTTATAGACACTTGGCTTGATTTTGTTTAAATGTATGCTACATTATGCGTCAGCATCATATATCTATGCTGCGCTAAAACTGTGTTTGGGGCCGTTAATAAAGCTACAAATATAGTGTATTTTAATAATTTATTGAATTCCCCAGTTAAGTAGCAATCAATTGGGAAATTTTTAATTTCATGTCGTCTGTCATTTTCGATAATTGCGGCGGAGATTTCACGATTGTTGATTCGTGTAATATTTTTTCTGTCTGGTATATATTTAGTTTGGTTACTGTTAATGTATGGTTTATACCTGTTGTGTGAACTAATCTACGTGTGACAGTCAACTACTCTGTCTGTCAGGCATTGGACTTTAACCACTAAGTCGTTTCAACGCATGTCTTAGCGATTTTATTTTTAAGATGGAAAAAACTCTAAATATTGTGCATCAAATTACTTAAAATTCACAATTTGCACTATTTCTAGCCACATGTAAAGTCTCATTCCAGTTACTGTGATTCTACGAAAATATAGCGTTTTCAAAAAGTTTTCCTCGATTTTCCACCGGAAAAACTAGAGTATAAAGGCTGATTAACGAACTAGACCTCGTTTTTCGCCCAAACAAAATTTTTACCAACTTTGCTTGAAATCAGTTTAGTTAGTTTTGAGGTTGGTTTTGGCTTCTACGGACCCAAATTCGTGCTCATTTGAAGAAAAATTTTAAAAAGCTTAATTCAGAAGCAAATTTTTCTTAATGAAAATTCGCTAAAACATTTTCAGTTAAAGGGCGCATTTATCGTATAACATCTAATGATAGATGAGAAAATATAAGGCTGGTTTCATCATCAACTATTTGACTTTGTCAAATAGGCCTAATAACTCACTGATACACTGGATTTATCATGATATGTAAATACGTACACATATCTGCCGCATCTTTTAGTGATATGTATAATTCTACTGGAACATTGTAATATTTCATCGTCCTCTATTACAGTGTAGGCCTGCGTGTGTTTAGGAGTTTTACAACAAGCATATGATGAAGCGTACGTCTGTATCGATCTTGTTTTAATTCGAAAATGTTACCCGATGGCAATACGAGGTGTTCTCAAAAACAATTTGACTTCTGAAATAGAGTGCATACCAGTAAAGGCAATAATTGAAGAGTGAGTGTTACTAATGTGATTGTCACGGGTTTTCTTGATAAAAGATAAAAATAATGAAAAGCTTTCCCGGCTTCTGGCCCGTCACAATTTAGGAAAAGGGAGGTTTCGGAAAAATAAAGAAAGAGGGAAAAGGAAATGAAACAAACCACAGGGAAGAATAAAAGAGAAAGAATAGAGAATGGTTACGCAACACCCGGAAATTGGGAACTTCAGCGTCAGCAGTTGGTACCAGGCTCAGCAAGTAGGCCACGATTATTTGCCTATTTCTAGTGACAGATGCAGCAGATGTTAAAAGAACGGTTTTGGGGGTTAGAAGTTTATAAACTAATAAATTATTCGACACAAAGTATTTTAGTCAATTATCTGATAGTTAAATAAATACGACATCAACGGTAAGTGAAATTTTATAGCTGGAATCACAACACTATAAGTGAGAAATGGTTACATTAATTAATTGTTGTATTTTAGGCTGACACTACGGGATGGTATAAATGTGTTACTGGGTCAGATATAATTGTTAATTTTACTCAATTTAACAAAGATGCAGAGATCCCCCTTACAGTCGACTGTTCAAGTTTACACACAAATACAAGGTTAAAACATCAACTTAAACGTATGTATAGCTTAATAATCATATGGTTGTAGGTGTACTACTCAAAATTCAACAACAGTTACACAAAATAAATAAACAAACAAAAAAACTTCGTGGACCTATCTGGAACTTAATCCTTGTCCTTCAACTTCTTTGGGCCCGGAGGTGTGAGTGCTGACCCAGTTAAAGCAGAAAACACCACCAGATTTCAGCCCCGGACAAAAAACCTTACAATGAACAAATAGTTCTTTCAGCAGGTACTACTTATTTCAATTATTTTTGTTTTTATTAAGCATAATAAATGTGTGGAAATTTAACAAACTATAAAAGCTTACCCAAATAGATGAGGTTTCTTGTTACACAAAATATAAATAATTTCCACTGAACCTTAATAATTAAAGTAATTAATTGTAAAGTTCTAACTAAATCCAGCTTATAGCTGCAGTCAACTTTATTGTTCAGTTACAGGAATATTAGTAAAAATATTATTTCATGTGAATATTAATCATTTTCCAAAGAACAAAAACTTTTGATAAGAAGTGATAAGAGAGATGTTAATATTTCCTTTTAAATAAATTTTATTAAATTTCAGAAATTATGTCTGGTAGAAAGAGAGATAATGAAAAAGATGATACTATACACTGAAGAGTGAGATAGAAAAACATGGATTGTCATAAGAGAGAAGGAGACAGTACATACCTAAGGGCAATTGCTATTATTAAAAAAACTCTGGACGCAGCAAGTGCGTTATGGTAGTGAATTTTCATAAAAATGTTTTTATTGCAAATATGTGTGTTTTCTTTTTAAGAAAGCAGGCATCAATTTTGGTTACCAGTATAATCTATATAGTAAAAGCAATGTGCCATGTTTCATAAAAATAACTTTATTGTGTGAAAATGTACCAAGATTTCCAAAAGTAGACTTAAAGTGTTCCCGGAAAAACTCGTTTCTTGGTCAACCTTATAGGTTAATAGCAAATTGGGCTATTCAAATATGAAGCATTTGATCAAAGTTCGCTACCATAACGCACTTGCTGCATCCAGAATTTCTTTTCTTACAAACATGCATTATATTTCGATGGAAAATGCAATAACATAAGGCGTGTTTGATTAAAAAAAAAAAAGAAAATTTGTATCACCAATGACTTATGTGCCATCCTGTGATTGTAGAAATCTTTTTTTAAGATGTAGCTCAAGACAGCCTATAATTAATATATACAATTTTTTTTCAAATCTTGTATAATAACGGATATATTGAGCTTTATTGATTTTTTACGAAAATTCGACAAAAATTATATACCATTAAACGATAAATTCTATAGCTAAGGCTACTGCCAAGCATCAGGGAAAGCGTCTATTTCAAATGAATTTTCTGGAAACATTTTAGTAAAATGAAGGACAATGACGGTTGAAACTAAGACTTCAGTGTTTGTAAAACATCCTTCTTGAGACATTTGATTTCCATAGCCCGTATTAGTTTCAAGTTATTTGCCAAAATGTTGCCGATTTTGACGTTTTAAGCAGCAACTTTGACGTTTTGAGGAAACCCCCAATTTATTTTTCTTTAAATGCCTATAACTTTTTTGTCTTTTGACATACAGAGCTAAATTTAGGTAGGTGACTTACATATAAGGACATAAACCCGCGTACCAAATTTGGTTGCCCTTACTTTGTGAATTCGGGAGATATAATTTTTTTTCGAAAGAAAACACAAAATTTTCCGGGAAAACCTGGGCAGATTTTCCTGGCTAACGAACTTATTCAAGCCATTTGCAAAAGGAATTTATTCACCAAATTTAATCAAAATCGGCCTATTATTTTTTGAGTTATCGGTGTGATACATATATATATAAATATATATATAAATATATATATATATATATATATATATATATATATATATATATATATATATATATATATATATATATATATATATATATATATATATATATATATATATAAACATATAAAAATTCAAACTGACCCCGGATATGTGTTCTGGGGGGCCTAATTAGCGCTCATTTGAAGAAATTTTTTCAAAATTCAAAAGTCGAGATCTCCTCATTAGTGAATTTTTTTAAGAAAATTCACTAAAATGTAAACAAAACCTCAAATATAAACTTGTTTACTGTTTTGGACTTAGATGAAGAGGGTTGCTTATTGGCATTAAAGCTTAAACTATAACAAAAATGAAAGTGTAATTAGCGCCTTTCCAAGGTTTTACAAGTGTGCATTAGAAACAAACTGTTTATATACCAAAACATGCAAACTATTAGCTACAGAGTGTTCACAAGTGAGTATTATGTCCATATATTTACTATGTTTTCACTCTTGAAGTTAACAAGCTGTCAGAAATATAAAGAGAGGTTTAGAACCGTCTCATGATAAGTGGCAAAATTTAGTTAGTTAGTTAAAACGGATTAGGTCGCCTCGGAAGCTCAACTGCATTAGCCACATATTTTTCTAATTCAGTTTCGAAAATACTATCCCATCGTCCTTCGTTATGATCTGTTATAATGAAACATAGAAAGTCAGAGAGAAGTGTGACTTTTACAGAGAAAACTGGTATTCGATATACGGCAAAATGTCTAAAATTTAGATGTGTCCCTAGACCTGCTCAATGTTGTTACATAGGTCATATCCAAGCAACATTTAAAGTCAATTTACATTCCTTGTGTACTGCTTGAATTTCATTTAATAATCAAGCAATACTAATTAAAAAAGTCTAGACGCAGCAAGTACGTTATTGTAGTGAATTTTCATAAAAATTGTACACTATTAGTAAAATATATTATTAAAACTAATCCCTTCAATTTAAATGGACCTTGGAGATCGGTTTTAGAGTCCCAGTTAGCGATTATTTGAAAAAAATTATATTTTATATGAAGCTACTAAATTAAAATTTGGTCTTAGATATAATATGTAAGTACTGTAAGTGCCTTTAAAAAATGTGTTACAAAATTCATTACAGTTACAAATGCTTTTTAGAAAAAAGTAATTATTTACAAAGGGAATGTACCTGTCGAATTAGAAATATGACGGGTATTTTTCCTTATTAATTGCTTCGATGGTTTTGTTTTAGTAAACCCATCCAGTTTTTGCAAACAATAAACAACAAAAAGGTTTTTTAATACAAATTCGTAGTTATCTATTTCTATTTTGTTATAGTTAAAAATTTTATTTTGTTAATTATTATGTGAAATCTCTGATTTGCATTGTTATGTAAACTATGTGCTAAACCTTAGATTCCGGTTTTCGCCATTTGAAATAAACAACCGTTTCCGTGTTCCGTGTTAACAAATGTTATTTTTTTGAAAAAAGAACCACTGTAAAATTTTTATTCCTTAGTATAATCATATCGTGTTTTATATCAGTGTAAAGAAGAAAAAAGACCTCTTTAACTAAGCCACAGCCAACTATGGTTTCTATTTAAAAAACACAAGTTCATGTCACAACTCCAAAGTTACAAATCTTTTTGAAATTTTCATATTTTTGCTTTATAGAGAAGATATTTGTCTACAACTTTCTCCTTTACAACTTTCAGTAATCCCAATACTAACGCAGCTAAATGCAGTTAAAGAAATCGACAAATATCAGTTAAAAATTAAAATATCTAGTAATCGGTGGTATTTTTTATGGAAACAAAAACAGTTCTGAACTACACTCATAAAACTGCACTACTTTCTCTCTAACTGTAGTAGTTTACGAGATCCTTGTACTAAACATCGAAAAAAAAACTCACCTTATATCAATATATATATATATATATATATATATATATATATATATATATATATATATATATATATATATATATATATATATATATATATATATATATATATATATATATATATATATATATATATATATATATATATATATATACATATATATATATATATATATATATATATATATATATATATATATATATATATATATATATATATATATATATATATATATATATATATATATATATATAAATATATATATCTGTGTGTGTGTGTGTGTGTGTGTATCGCACCGATACATCAAAATATAATGGGCCGATTTTAATAAAATTTGGTAGGTGCCTTCCAGTCACAAGTGGCTTGGACAAGTTCATTAGCCAGAAAAATCGGCACAGGTTTTCCCGGAAAATTTTGTCTTTTCTCTCGAAAAAATGTATATCTCCGGATATAACAAAGTGGGGACAACCAAATTTGGTACACGTATTTGTATTATAAAGGGTGAACCAGGTATCAACTTAGGTCTGTAAATTTGAAGGCAAAACAGTTATGGGCAGTTAAAGAAAAAAATGGAGTTTTCCTGAAGACGTCCAGGTCGCGATTTGAAACTTCAAAATTCTCAACATTTAGGCAAAGAACCTGAAACAAATATTGATTATGTAAAGAAAATGTCGCAACAAGAGTGTGCTGCAAACCCTTAAGTTTTAACTTCAACCATCATTGCCCTTCATTTCACTAAAATGTTTACACAAAATTTATTCCAAAGAGACCCTTTCTCTGATGCTTTGGCTGTCGATTTAGTTGAGTTGATGCTTTGGCTGTAGGTTTAGTTATGTTTATGGTTTAACGGTATATAATTGTTAGCTAATTTTCGTAGAAAATATTCGTTATTGAGGAGGCCGCGACTTTTGAATTTCAAAAAGATTTATTCAAATGAGCGCCGCCTAGGCCCCCTAGAATCCATATCCCGGCTTACTTTCAGTTGTTATCTGCTTACATATATACAGGTGTTCGAAAATGTGCTGGCTCAAAATTGTACTTGAAAATAATAGACTTGTTAAAATAGATGTGGACGGTATTTACACTTAATAGATGTACATGCAAGAACTTATAAAACAAGAATGATCACAATGAGCTGGTATATTTTAAGTGAAAGTATTTGACATAACTGCGCATGGCAGTGTTGCCAGGTTGTCTTCATTGTCACAGAGTTGGTGGTAAATATAAACTAACCAAAATAAGTTTCAACAACAGGGTGACGCATTTCTACGGTAAAGCTCAATATAATTGTTATTATACAAGGTACGAGAAAAAATTGTATTCGTTAATTATAGAGTGTCTTAAGCTGCATCTTATAAAAATATTTTGACAATCAGAGAGTGGTCCATGAGTCGTTGGAGATCCCTGCAATTGTTTGTCTCGAACCATCTTATATTATTGCTTTTTTGAATTGTTTATCGAAATATGATGCATGTTTGTAAGAAAAAAAATCGAGACGCAGTAAGTGGGTTTTGGTAGCGAAATTTCATTAAATCCTTCAAATTTCAATGACTGAGTTTGCTATTAAACTAAGGTTTGTTGGCTGGGAAACTTACCAAAGTTTATTTTCGGAATTTTTTTACATTTTTAAAACAGTAAGTAATTCTGATAAAATATGGTACATTGTTTCTACTACATAGGCTATACCGGTAAGCAGATTGATGCCTGCTTGCATTAGAGAGACATATTTGCTATTAAAGGCATTTTTATGAAAATGCACTTCCATAACGCATATCTAGAGTATAGAGTAGTTTTATCGTGGTTAAGCAAGTTAGTAATAACTGTTAAATAACCGTTGTGAAGTGTGATTTATGACTGCTGTTTAGTTTACGGATGCACTTTCTTTATAGTGTCACACACCAGAATACTCCTAAATTTTCATCGTGATCTAACCAGTAAGTTTTTTAATTTTTTATTTTTATTTCAACAACACACCACGAGGGCTTACAGCCTAAATACTATCGTACCGTAGGTGTCGACAAGAAGGAAAGAGGCAACTTGTTAATTCTGGACTTGAAGGTTTGGAGGAGAAGGAAAAACATGTGCCGGCAAGAAGTTCCACAACTTGGAAGTCCTCAGGACAAAAGAGCGGGCATAACAAGATGTTCTATGTTTGGTGACCTGGACAGTAAAAGGGTGCATTCGCTCTGTTCCCCTGGTAGATCTGTTGGGGGCAGCAGGTGGAGGAACTATGGAAGAAAGCTCCTCTGAGCAGTGCCCGTGCAGATATCTATAAAAGAGACAGAGAGGTCACCAACGGCACGTCGGTGGGCAAGGGATGGCAGCCTTTGGGTGAGGGTAGGGTCACCGATGAGACGTATAGCTCTCTTCTGAATGGAGTCCAGGATAGCGAGTGTAGAAGCGGCAGCAGCACCCCAGATGTGGGAGCAGTATTCGAGGTTTGGTCTTATTTGTAAAGTATATAAGGTATGGAGGTTAGCTGATAAAAAGTATTTGCGAGCCTGGAAGAGGAAACCTAATATCTTAGCAGCCGCTTCTGCAATTGATGTGACATGTTGATGCCAATTGTGATTTCGATCCACAGAGATGCCAACAAGTGAAAAGGACTCATTACTTTGAATAACTTGGTTGTTTATTGTGATGGATCTAGGGCTGGTGTATCTCTTATGAGAAAGAAAGCAAGACTGATTTGGTGGGGTTGAATTGTACAAGATTTCTACTTCCCCAGTATAATATTTCTGGGGATCCACGGAGATAGAACCCTGCATGAGTCTGCGAACCTTATCTAGTTGGGCTAAAGAGACAGGCTTAGAATATTGTATATGGGAGTGGAGGGTGCTGTCGTCCGCGAAACTGTGAACTGGGTTGGATGTGCTAGAGAGGAGGTCATTGATGTGGAGAAGAAACAAAGTAGGGGTGAAAGCTGAACCTTGAGGAACTCCTGCATTAATTGGATACAGTTTAGAGGAATGGCCATCCACGACAACAGAAATGCTCCGGTTGGAGAGGAAATTTGCTGTCCACGTACAGAATTTTGGTGGTAGGCCATAGGCCGGAAGTTTATTAAGCAGCGCTGCGTGCCAGACCTGGTCGAATGCTTTGGATATGTCTAGAGCGACAATCTGGGATTCACCGTGTAGACAAAGGAAAGGAGGTCGGCAGTTGATCTGCGCTGACGGAATCCATACTGCCTGTCGTGGCTTATACTGTGTTTTTCAAGAAATGTTAGTAATTCGGTGTTTATATACTTTTCCATCATTTTAGAGATGACTGAAAGGAGATAAATAGGCCTGTAGTTGCTAGGAAGCGCTTTCGATCATTTCTTGGGGACGGGTTGTACTCGAGCAGTTTTCCAGTTACTAGGGAATATGCCTCTATTGTAAGATGTATGCCTCTATTTTAAGATGAAAGATTTATTTAAAAGCTATTATGTGAGAAAATATTTTAGGTGCTATGTAATGTTGTTAATCGAATAAACTTATTATTATTATTAGTATTATGTAGCCTGCCCACTTTCTTTTCTCTATGGGTTTCCTAACTAAATAATGTTTAACATCTTATAAATAGAAAATTTTCAAATAGTAATCGAAAGAAAAGCGGGTGCCCTGGAAATTATTTTCGTGCGGTTATTACCAGAAAACTATGTGTATTTAACATTTGGGATTCCTACTCTCCTTTCAGAGGGAAAGCGATATCTCTGTTATACACATCCATTATAATATGTCATAATAAATCACAGAAGCCACCACCGGATAAAATTATTAACCCAGAAAAGGTTAGCTGTATTTAATATTCGTAATAGATCATCGAATTAAAACCCCAAAATAATTTAGAGATAAATAAATAGGTAAAGGGTTAATAACTGAACTGTTAGGGCAAATATGGGCTAGACTGTTAAATTATAAAATATATTATAATAGTATTTAGGAATATTTGGGACAATTCATTCAGTTTTATTTTAGCTCATATATAAATGGATACTAAATAGGTGAATTGTTTTTTAATTTGAGATATATTTGAATTATTTAGAAGTCATTTACACAATGTACATAGATTTTTAGTATTCTAAATGATTATGCATTAATCAGATGTTGAGATTTTCTCTCTGGTTTCATAAGTGTTTGTTTTTTTCTACTGTCTGGCGATGTAGTAAAAAAGCGAAACCGGTTGCAGAGACGAAAACAAAGTTTTGTGAAGCCTGATGGAACGTCTATAATTCTCTGTTTGGTCTAAATTGTGTCACTAAAAAGCATGTAGCCAAAGACCCACGAACAATCTTTGGCTCGTTATTTTTTAATTACTGTTTTTGAACAATATTATCTTTTACGCTTAATAAAATTAAAAAAACTCTATGTATGTGTATATATGTGTATATATATATATATATATATATATATATATATATATATATATATATATATATATATATATATATATATATATATATGCTCCTTACTTCCTCTAGACTGCATGGAGGCCTGTGCGCATACGTCCGTAGCAATTGACCCTGCACCAGACTCCCCAATTTAGAAGCTGGAAGAAAAGACATACTATGGATAAAACTCTCTCTCAGGGCTGTAACTACATTCACCTGTTGCATTTACCGGTCACCTTCTGACAACCACTTGGTCAGCTCTCCGACAACCTTTGTGAAAAAACCGACCATCTGATTTCTGAATATCCTTCCTGCAAGGCCACTATTCTTGGTGACATCAATGTCCATGATAAGGAATGACTAGGATCTTCAAAAACTGGTACACAAGGGAGAGCTGCGGAGGCCTTTGCAGTCAGCAATTCTTTAGCCAATATGGTTCAGCAACATATTTACTTTTCTCGTATCCTAACACACAACTTAAATCCCTTGGATCTCCTTCTTACTAAAAAGCCTAAATGCTATAAGACACCAGTACCACCCACCTTGGTCGCTCAGACCGCGGTATGGTCACTGCTTCCTGCACAATGTAACCCCAGGTCACACAGTCATTACACCAACGTATCGTTTGGCACTACAACTCCGCGAACTGGGACGAAATGCGGGATTACTTTTCCTTATTTCCATGGGCGTCTGTTTGCTTCTCTCATCCTGACCTTTCGAGAAATATGTCACGATACGTCACCGAACTTATCCAAGCTGGCATGGAATTATTTATTCCACGTACACAGAAAACCTCTTCAGCCACTCAAAAGCCCTGGTTCTCTAAATCCTGTGACAAAGCCAGACTTGAAAATCAAAGCTCACAAAACGCGTCTACATAATCCCAGCCAAGAAAACCGTGAAGCATTTAACGACGCAAATAACCGCTATGTCCGCATTCTGAGGCAAAAAAACTCGTTTAATAACCACATCAAAAACAAAGTCCTCTCAAGCTCTAAAGGCATCAAACCCTTCTGGACTCTTGCTAAATCTATTGGGAATAATTTCTACAAGAGCACGTTCCCACCTCTTATTTCAGGGGATGAAATTGTTTCTACTGCCCTGGGCAACTTTTTGCCTCGTCGTTCGCTGGCAATTCTACTCTCAACTTACCTCCAAATGTTCAACCACCAACAGTACCCAATGTCGCGCATAAAATGACGGATATCATTTTCAACACTAAAAGGGTACGAAAGATGCTCTCTTTTCTTAACACCAGGAAAGCCACTGAAATTGATGATATCTCAGCAATTGTTCTCAAAAAATGCACGCCAGAACTTGCTCCTGTCCTGACTCGTCCGCTTCATCTCACGATAGAGGCATATTTCCTAGTAACTGGAAAACTGCTCGAGTACAACCCGTACCCAAGAAACGATCCAAAGCGCTTCCTATCAACTACAGGCCTATTTATCTCCTTAGTTGTCTCTAAAGTAATGGAAAAGTATATTAACACCGAATTACTAAAATTTCTTGAAAAACAGAGCCTAGTCCACGACAGGCAGTTTGGATTCCGTCAGCGCATTCTTGGAACAAGTCTATGGGACTACATGAGGAATCCCAGATTGTCGCTCTGAACACATCCAAAGCATTCGACCAGGTCTGGCCCGCAGCGCTGCTAAATAAAGTTCCGGCCTGTAGCCTACCACCAAAACTCTGTACCTGGACAGCAAATTTCCTCTCCAACCGAAGCATTTCTGTTGTCCTGGATGGTCATTCCTCTAAACTGTATTCAATTAATGCATGACTCCCTCAAGGTTCAGCTTTAGCCCCTACTTTGTCTCTTCTCCACATCAGTGATCTCCTCTCTAGGACATCCAACCCAATTCCCAGTTACGCGGACGACAGCACCATCCACTCAAATATACAACATTATAAGCCTGTCTCTTCAGCCCAATTATTTGAGGATCGTAGACTCATGGAGCGTTCTGTCTCTGTGGATCTCCAAAAAATATTATACTGGGAAAGTAGAAATCTTTTACAATTCAACTCCAGTAAATCTCAGTCTTGCTTTCTATCTCATAAGAGATACACCAGCCCTAGACCCATCACAATGAACAACCAAGTTATTCAAAGCAATGAGTCTTTTTAACTTGTTGGCATTTCTGTGAATCGAAATATCAATTGGTACCAACATGTCACATTAATTGCAGAAGAGACTGCTAAGAAATTAGGTTTTCTCTTCCGGGCTCGCAAATACTTTCCACCATACCTTATATACTTCACAAATAAGGCCAAACTTCAAATACTGCTCCCACATCTGGGGTGCCGCTGTCGCTTCTACACCCGCTATCCTCGACTCCATTCAGAAGAGAACTATACGCCTTATCAGTGATCCTACCCACATCCAAAGACTGCCATCCTTTGCCCACAGATGTGCCGTTGGTGACCTCTCTCTCTCTCTTTTATAGATATCTGCACTGGAAATGCTTAGAGAAGCTTTCTTCCATACACCTGCTGCCCCCAACAAATTTACCAAGGGAACGGAGCGAATGCACCCTTTTACTGTTTAGGTCACCGAACATAGAACATTTTGTTATGCCCGCTCTTTTGTCCCGAAGACTTCCTAGTTGTGGAATTTCTTGCCGGCAGATGTTTTTTCTTCTCCTCCGAACCTCCAAACCTTCAAGTCCAGAATTAAGTTGTCAACACTCACGGTACAATAGTATTTAGGGCCCGCATGGTGTGTTGTTGATATATATATATATATATATATATATATATATATATATATATATATATATATATATATATATATATATATATATATATATATATATATATATACATTGTTTTTTAATGTATACATATTACATACTATTAGTATGTAGCCATAATGCTTGCAGCAATAATTTCCGACTGCAACAGTAAAAATTACAAATCTGTGACCAAAGAACTAAAAGTTTAAGGCCATCCAAAAATACAACTCAACTCAAAATAAAATAAACGTCATTGTGTTTTCTTGCTAATACAAAATAGTCATATATTAATTTTCTTCAGTTTTATAACCGCATTGACAAATGTTATCCGCTGTTCAAAGAAGAAAAATGGTTATTAATAATTAAATATATTTAAAAAATTCTAATGTTTGTTCAAATCAATGAGTAACTGGACCACAAAAATAATTTATGGAATGCTTGTTTTGTCGTCCAACCACGAAATAAACAGATACTTTAACTAACTGAGATATTAACGACTTCTAATCAGGGTGTCTTTACTTCTAGTTTATTCGTTAAATAGAGAAATTAGTAATTAAATTATAAAACCCAACCAAGTGTTAATAAAGTGGAGACTGTTCGTTACGCCTTCTTGATTTGTCTATCCACATCATTGTCGCGGATGGAGCTGTCGACTGCGTCATAACTGGCATTTCAAATTTAATTTTCAACTATTTATATTCATGCCACGCCGAGAGCTCCCAAGTGGCACAAATTATGATTAAACTGCGAAGGGGTTCGGATTCGAATCATTTTTTGGGAGGTTTTCGCCAACAATGCTCTCTGAATATTAATATAATTCATTGCTCTTATGTCTTTAATCAAAAATAACGCATTTCAAAGGGTTGGTAAATGAGAATGCAATAAGTGGGCTCTTCTATCATTATGAAGAATGAAGAGATATTTTAACACCAAAGAGAAAGAGACTTTTAAATCACGTTTAAACCAGCAACTCTATATTAAACTACTGACATCTGTCATATAGAAAAATTAAATGTTTTGGTCGCAATGAAAATTTGTTTTATTTGAAAGTTTTTGGAAGGCGTAAAGATGCTGTGGTTTACGAAAGTGTTGGAAGAATCAGCTGAAGTAAAAAAGGATTAAAATTTGGCTGTAGAATTTAGGCAAATCAAGATTAATTTGTCAACTTGTTCTCGGTTGATTTATTAAAAGCAAACATTAAAAGTTGTGTACACTATACAAGCACAAATATTATATTTATTTGGATTTACATACTCAATGAATACTAATGAATAATCAATAATTTAAGCTGCTGCCACAACATTGAAGAAGTGGTCTATTGCAAATTGTAGATTTCCTGTAATAATTTTAGTTAAATAAAGAACAATAGCTATTTGAGGGAAAATTTGAGACTTAGTGAAACACACGTATTAGGATATTTGCTGTTAGTAAACCGATTTTGTTTCAGAAAAGTTGTTTAAAAATCACAAATTTTGTCGTTCCAGGTTGAAATTGAACGGAGCTATCGATTCCAGTCAGCCTAGTTCACGCTGATTCGCAGATATGTGTCCCAAATTCGCAATATTTCGCATAAAAACGCCCGGTTTAAATTTCAGACCCATGCGTGTAGGCGAATAATGATTCCTAAATATTTGAGTGATGTGTGAAAACGGTGAAAACTATTTGCTGGAACATTGTGTTGCAAAAAAGGTTAAAAATTGAAAAATGATGAGTGTAAAAATTATTATATGTTCGAGGCTGGCAACTACACTGCCAATAATTCGTTGTGTGTGATGTTGGTACATTGACTGAACAATAATTCGTTCCAAAACATAGTTTTCCAATCACATATAGCTTAAAATGTTTTTAGTTTCCACAATAAAAAAATTCAGGACGCAGCAAGTGCGTTATGGTAGCGAATTTTCTTTAAAATATTTTTAAGAACAAAGGTCTTTCTTTGATGGAAGCAGGCATAAAATTCGGTTGCCTATATAGTAGCACACAATGTACCATATTTCATCGAAATAAATTTATTGTTTGAAAATGTATAAACATTTTTCAAAAGTCTGGATGCAGCAAGTGTGTTACGGAAGTGAATTTCCATAAAAATGTTTTTAATAGCAAATGCGAGCAGGCATCAATCTGGTTACCGGTATAGCCTATGTAGTAGAAATAATGTACTATATTTTATCAAAATTACTCATGGTTTGAAAATATACAAAAATTTTCCGAAAAGAAACTTAAATATTGGTTTCCTAACCAACAAATCTTACGTTATTGAAATTTGAAGGGTTTAATGAAAATTCGGTAAATTTGCAGATTAGCTCCCGAATGCTTTTCAAAAAAATGTTTTCAAAAACATTACTAAGAGCCCACCTGGATGCACAAACCACAAGGAAAATTTCTTGTTCACACCCCCCAAGGAAGTTACGGAACTGGGAGTGAATAGGGGTAGGTAGTAAGAAGGAAATATGAGCAGAAAATGCGAAGAAAAGTGCTTGAAAGCTGTCTATTTGAAGCCATATCCCCATTAAATCCTGCCTACCTCGCACAGCACCTCTATTTGCCCCAGGTCACGTAACTTCTTTGGGGGGTATGAACAAGAAGTTTTTCTTGTGGTTTATGCAACGAAAGTGGTTGTATGCACACGATGGGGGAAGGAAAATGACTACGACGAATCAGACCCCCCGTTCGACATGTTGCTGGGACTGGGGGTTGGGGGGATGGCTGCTTCGTCGTGGGGATTTTCCTTTTCCCTCGCGTGCACACAACCACCCTCGCTGCATAAACCACAAGATAAATGTCTTGTTCCTATCCGCCAAGGAAGTTACGGCACCTGGTGGATAGGGGTGCTGTGCGGGGTAGCCAGGGTTTAAGGGGGATGTGGCTTCAAGATGTGAAAAAGAGAGCCTATAAATCCGTTTTATTCGCATTTTCTGCTCATATTTTCTTTTTACTACCTACCCCACCCAGCAACCCTACTCACTCCTGGTCCCGTAACTTCCTTGGAGGTGTGAACAAGAAATGTTTTTTGGGATTCGTGGATCCAGGGGGGGTGGGGGTGGTCTAGGCAGGTTTCTGAAAACAGTTTTTTGAAAAGCGTTCGGGAGCTAAACTGCAAATTTACCGAAAATTCGCTACCAAAACGCACTTACTGCGTCCAGATTTTTTTCTTACAAACGCATCATATTTCGATTAAAAATGCAAAAATGCATTAACGAATTTTTTGTACAAAAATTAGCTAACAAAAATTATAGACCGTTAAACCATAAACGTCACTAAACCTACAGCGAAAGCATCAACTGAACTAAACCGACAGCCAAAGCATCAGGGAAAGGGTCTATTTGAAATGAATAATTTGTACACATTTTAGTAAAATAAAGGGCATTGACGGTTGAGTCTGAAACCACAGGGTTTGCAGAACACTCTTCTTGCAACATTTTCTTTTCACAATCGGTATTTGTTTGACGTTCTTTTCCTAAACATTGCCAATTTTGACGTTTAAAATTGCGAGTGTGCCGTTTTGGGGAAAACTCCAAAATTTGTTTTTTTAACTGCCCATAACTTATTTGATTATAAAGATAGAGAGCTAGATTTTGGTACAGAGTTCACTTCTTATAATATAAACAGGGGTTCTAAATTTGGTTGCCCTTACTTTGTTATTTACGGAGATATGAATTTTTTTAGAAAGAAAACATAAAATTTTCCGTAAAAACCTGGTCCGATTTTCCTGGATAACAAACTTATCCAAGCCACTTGCAAAAGAAAGGTACTTACCACATTTGATCAAGATCGGTCCATTATCTTTTGAGTTATATATATATATATATATATATATATATATATATATATATATATATATATATATATATATATATATATATATGTATATATATAAACACATATCTCCTCATTAGAGATTTTTTTAATTCGCTAATACAAATACTTTAAATATTATAAAAGAGTTTATTTGTCAAAGGAGCATACTTTCGGGTGACATCTAAATAGCAAGTTATCTGTAACTATATTGTATTATTTCAACGTTTATTTATTTTCTAATTTTATTTGTCAGGTACTTGCATAACCAAACTTCGTAACATAATTTATCAGTTAAACCTAATTTTAAGAGCCTCGGTTGTTCAGAGGCGTGTGCCTCTGAACCGAAGGGTACTGGGTTCGATCCCAGGGTCCTCCTTTCACTTTTTCAGTACATACTGTACAATTAACATCAACCGAGGTTCTGGCATTGTATTTGAGCAAGTTGAATGTCTGCACGTTCCGCCCTTCGGAGGGGGCGTAAAGCCGTCGGTCCCGTGTCCATGCGATGTTGGGCACGTTAAAGATCCCTACCCTCCTTACAGAAAGGCAGGGGTTCGGCAAAATTTCCAGGATAGTGAGGTGAAACTGCTCGCTGGCGTCGGTGATTGGCCATAGACGCGGAAATAGGCCGACGTTAAAGAAACAAAAACACACACACAACCTAATTTTAACACACTATATAAACGAAAATGAATAATAGAACAAGATTAAAATATCTAGAAATTTCCAACTTGCATCCAATGTTTGGTTATGATGTAATTCAATGGCGTTCAACGTATGTTGATATAGGTTCCAGCCCTCAAAACTAGCCCACAGTGGGACCTCAGTTGAGACCTCTGCCAGAGTTTCTAACTTAGTTCTCAGTTGAGTTGTATGGCTCGTATCGACAACTTGCCCGAAAGTTAAATTGATATAGGTAAACAAATTGGTCTATTATATTGCATACATTACGACATTGCTATGAGAATTTCAATCCATATTTGTGTAGCCGTGGGACAAGTAAACTTGTTGATTATAGCCGGCTTAATTACAACTGGGAATACCGACTGCCTATAACCAATATTTAATTTGTGTACTATCTCGTCAAATATTGTAGGTGAATAGATACCACACAACACTGATTCTGACTAAAATACAGTGTGGATCATTAGCGCAAACCCCATGACTTTTATTATTATTAGTGATTTTCATTAAGAAAATTCACCAACAGAGAGGTATCGATGGTGAGACCTTTGGAAAAAAAAATTCTAATGAGCGCGAATTAGGGGCACTATAACTCAAATCCAAACTCAGTTAAAAAGTTTATATATATATATATATATATATATATATATATATATATATATATATATATATATATATATATATATATATATATATATATATATATATATATATATATATATATATATATATATATATATATATATATATATATATATATATATATATATATATATATATATATATATGTATATATATATATATATATATATATATATTTATATATATATATATATATATATATATATGTATCCAACCGATAACTCAAAAACTACCTTAACAATCGAACCTAAATTTAACAATTCCGTTCATTTTGTTAATAGCTTGGATGAGTTCATTAGAGAGTTTCGACACTCAAATACTGTTAGGAAAAAATGCAAAAAAACTGCGTGAAAATGCAATATCTTTTTAACTACTGAATGAATTAAAATAAAACTTGACAGGCGCGTACACATTATAAAAGTGCTCCTACCTACCAAATTTGAGCTCAATCGGTTTAGTAGATCTTCAGGTAACTGAATAAAAAATCAATAATCTACTATATGACCTGAAATTACCTCTAAATGGATGCCTATAATGTTAGACAAAGTGAGACATAAAAGTCAGGGTTCCTCTGTCATTGCAAACAAAATCTCCAAATTAAGTTTTAAATAGAAAGGCTACGAAAATATGTCACAATAAACAATTGGCGGGGTTGCCATTTACGGGTCCAAATCAGTGAAGTAATTTTTGAAATATCGGTTATATATATATATATATATATATATATATATATATATATATATATATATATATATATATATATATATATGTATATATATATATATATATATATATATATATATATATATATATATATATATATATATTAGCTGACCATGGAAATTAGTTCCAGGGGCCCTAATTCGCGCTCATTTGAAGAAATTTTCCCAAAGTCTCACCATCGATACCTCTCTCTTAGTGAATTTTCTTAATGAAAATTCACTAAAAATCCAACACACTGTATACACTAGTAATTCTAAACAATAATAAGGTGCACGTATCATATATACAAAGATGAGCCGAATCCTTATAGTAAAGTTAAAAATTATGATAAGTCATTATTGTCATTTCTTGTCTCCTACATAATTTACAATCATGGCAAAAATATGGGTTAAGACGAAATTGTAGTCAAGACCGTATTATGAACAGATCACATTGTAATGTGAATGAAGGCATAGACTGAAAGATCAGTAGGAAGAAATGGAAGTAAGAAGTAATCGTAATTGCGAGGTCAAAAATTGCCGTTTTTAGTGAATTTTCGTAGAAAAAATTCACTAATGGGGAGATCCCAACTTTTGAATTTTGAAAAAATGTTTGCAAATGAGCCCGAACTAGGACCCCTGGAACCCATATCCGGGGTCAGTTTCAATTTATATATATATATATATATATATATATATATATATATATATATATATATATATATATATATATATATATATATATATATATATATATATATATATATATGTATACTTTTAAGGGCAGTTACGACCAAAAAGTGGGCTATATTTTTTAAAAAGTCACTCTGTACTAAAAGAACACGATAAATTTCGCTCGGGGTCCCAAGCTTCTTCGGGAGTACTAAAAATGAATAAAAATTAGCACAACATCTAGACTATGCATTAAATAACACTTACAGCATGGTAACTAATTACAAAAGCAAGGCCAAAGCATCAAAACAGAGAAAAATCCGCCACAAAGACATGCAAAAAACAGCAATGCAAAAACCATCTTTAAATTACATGTAACTCCACGTGCACTTTTCCACTTTCAAAACATTCACAGCAAGTCATGGAAAAGTATAAAAAAGGGTCATTACGGTTGAAAAACTAAAAAATCTTTGAAAAATTCGCGTGTAACAAAATTGACTTTTAACCCTATTTTTCACGTTAGAAGGTCGACCATAGAAATAAGTGACAACTGCAAAACTAAGAGACCATCATTGATCATAGACTATTATTACTTTATTGATGAAATATACAATTTTTTCTTATTATAAGTTATAGAACCGGCCAACACAGAGGCGCCATCAGACCTATCAAATACTATTACATAACTATATATGTTACTTAAATTTTGAATATCTGCTTTTGAGTTCATAGTGTCATTTTCAAGAATATGACACATTTCAAGAAGAGAATGTTTTTTAAATTGTTTTCCCTATCCAACATTTTGACACTTTCAAAATCCATGTTGTGGCCCAAGGTTGACACATGATGCGCCAATGGGCATCCATCAGGTCTAAGTCTGGAGTCGCTCCTATGCTGGCTAATTCTCCTACCAACAGACTGTGAGGTCTGACCTCTATAAGAAAGAGAACAATTTTTACTGTCCAACTTGTGAACCACATCACGTTGTTTATACACCGAAATTTTGTCCTTATCGTTAGTGAAAAAGTTTTTGTTGGTCAGAATATTGTATTAAGCCACTTTGATGTCTGTAAACTCTTTGAAAAGTTTCAACAGTCTCTGCGTTAGTCCACCGATGTAAGGCAACACCGCATATTTGACGTACAATCTTGGGTCAGAGGTATCCCTCCCACCTCCCTCCATCATGGAGCTTTATGTCGTTTTGCAGATATGATGGTGAAGAATGGATATGAAAGAAGTTACATGATGAAGTTACTTTTCAACGTTCCATCTGAAAATGCACATCACCGAGCAGCTACTAGGCCTCCCCCGCCTGTACAAGGTAGAGTTCTTTCTATGGGGCCATTTAAAGAGTAGAATTTTCGCAACAGAACCGGAGTCTTTGGAGGAATTACGACGACGTATTGTTGAAGAATGCTGTCTAATAACTTCACAAATGCTCCAGAATGTCAGAGCTCGTTTTGAATAACATTTTTTGTATGGAAGCTGGTGGTCAACAATTGGAACACTTACTTAACTGAATAAACATTTTTGAACGTTTGGTTTTGGTTTTTAGGTTTTTTTAACGAAAAATTGACTAATTAGTGTATTTCTTATCACAATGAATGAAATACGTTCTTGCAACTCCAGCTGTGAATAATTTTTAAACGAGTTGATAAAACTTCCAAAAAAATAGTGTGCTGGATTCAGAAAAGAAAGAGCTTTCAAATGATGTAACACACGACCCATGTTCCCTATTTAAAATATAAGGGTTGTTATCACCACCCTTAAGAGGTTGATGCGAAAAAGTTGAGTTTTATGTCAAAACATGTCCCCCTCAATATTAAAATTGACGTATTTCAGCGTTTCTTAAAAAAATTTCTCTGGACGTAAATTGGTCTGTTTCGTTTTCAATGCGCCACCCTGTATATATATATATATATATATATATATATATATATATATATATATATATATATATGTATATATATATATATATATATATATATATATATATATATATATATATATATATATATATATATATATATATATATATATATATATCGTACCGATAACTCAAAAAACAATAGGCCGATTTTCATCAAATTTGGTACGTAGCTTCTTTTCGTAAGTGGGTTCAATTAGTTCGTTAGCCAGGAACAACCGATGAGATTTTCCGGGAAAATTTTGAGTTTCCTTTCTAAAACAATTTTAAGTCAAAAAATAAAAAAGCTATAATAACCAAATTTTGATACGCATAGATAGATAGATAGATAGGTAGATATTTGATTCTACCAAATATAAAACATATACAGAAATGACCAAAACAATACATACAAAAATCAATTGTCAAACAGTTTTTGATAAAGCATTATAAGTGATATTATACACCGCAAGTCTTAGATATTTTTTTGTAGAGTCATATTGTGTAATTTAACGTGATAAATGTAATAGTACTAATAATAATAATACACCATGTATACACTAGTAATTCTACACTATAATTAGGTGCATGTATCAAACTTATAGCACTTCTATATATTTACAGGAGAAAATGTTATCCACTCCATTAATTATCCAGCAATACGCACTTACTGTGAAGAGCAGGAATTAAGCTGGAAATAGACTCACTATTCATTTCTAAGATATTAGTTCCAACACATGCGTATATAGACATCTTCACTTTATAGCAACCCATAATTTACCAGACTAACACAACCGATAAAACAATTCCTCGGAAACTAGGACTTCCAAACAGAAATTATATAGACGAAAAGTGGATTAAACCTATTATTATACAGGAACAAGTGTGGTAATAGGTTATTAACAACTTATCTTTCATCTTGAATAAGAAAGAAAATTTTCTAACGCAGAGAAGTGGTTGAAATTGGGTTATTCTATCAGTTTGTTGTAATTAGTACAGGCAATAGAGGACCCCGTTACTCTTGTCTATAATGCATTAAACTACAGGAGTTTTTTGTTTTGATAGATAGATTCAGAATTACGTACTGAATGTAAAAACACAAAATCCTTACAAATTAGGTGGGCGGAAGTGCCGCCATTTTGAGAAAAACGTTTCGGCCTATATCTCCGTAACCGTGCACTTGTAGCCAAAATTTGTAATGATCTTTATTGTAGATAATTGCATTCCTCATCTTTTTTGTTAAATAATTTTTTTTGTAGCACTCACTGCTTACAATTTATACGACTATTAGGAATGATTTATTGACTTTTTTACCTATATCTTTGTTAATAATTGTTTAAACAAGAAAGTTCTTATAACTTAACTTTTCAATCGACAAATTTCCTACATCTTTTACTTAAAACTTTTTTTTAAATCAATATTTTAAAAGTTATAACGCGTTAAATGTTACACTTATAATCGACAAATTTCCTACAACTTTTACTTAAAAAAATTTTTATCTCCAATTAATAATTTCAGAGTTATAACGCGCTAAATGTTGCACTAATAAATAATGTGCCTTCTTACCTGAAAAAACAAGAAGTACCCGTTGAATTTTTTTTATCATTTATATAATATTTTATATAATAAATAGTACTCTACTTCGAAATGCCCCTTGATTTTTATGAAATAATCAATTATATACTGATGTCATAAGGTCATAAACAACAAAGAAAACGAGAAATTGATTTAATAAAACAAGTGCTGGTACAAGTCACAATCTTGATAGGGTTTTCCAAATAGAGTAATCAAAACTTTTAAAGATGACATTGACTGTCTCTTTAGCCCAATAAGATGAGGATCCCAGATTCATGCAGGGTTCTGTCTGTGGATCTCCAAAAAATATTAGACTTAGGAAGTAGAAATCTTGTACAATTCAACTCCACCATCTCTGAGTCTTGCTTTCTATCTCATAAGAGATACACCAACCCTAGACCCATTATAAGTCCTTTTCACTTGTTCGCATTTCTGTGGACCGAAATCTCAATTAGCACCAACATGTCACATCAATTGTAGAAGCGGCTGCTCAGAAATTAGGTTTCCTCTTGCGGGTTCGCAAATACTTTTCACCAGCTAATCTTTATACCTTATATATTTCACAAATAAGGCCAAACCTCAAAAACTGCTCCCACATCTGAGGTGCCGCTGCCGCTTCTACACACGCTATCCTTGACTCCATTTAGAAGATAGTTATACGTCTCGTCGCTGACCCTACCCTCACCCAAAGGCTGCCATCCCTTGCCCACCGACGTGCCGTTGGTGACCTCTCTCTCTCTTTTTTATAGATATCTGCATGTGCACTACTCAGATGAGCTTTCTTCCATAGTTCCCCCACTTGCTGCCCCAACAGATCTACCAGGGGAACAGAGCAAATCCACTCTTTTACTGTCCAGGTCACCAGACATAGAACATCTTGTTATGCCCGCTCTTTTGTCCCGAGGACTTCCAAGTTGTGGAATTCCTTGCCGCCATATGTTTTTCCTTCTCCTCCGAACCTCCAAACCTTCAAGTCCAGAATCAACAAGTTTCCTCTTTCCTCCTTGTCGACACCCACGGTACGATAGTATTTGGGCTGTGAACCCTCGTGGTGTGTTGTTTAAATAAAAAGAAAAGACCGTTTCGGCAAATCTGGAAAGCAATGAAAGCTATATTAATCGATATACAATAATTTATAAGTTTACAGCCTAAATACTACCGTACGGTAGGTGTCGACAAGGAGGAAAGAGACAGCTTGTTAATTATGGACATGAAGGTTTGAAGGTTCGGAGAAGGAAAAACATGCGCCGGCAAGGAATTCCACAACTTGGAAGTCCTCGGGACAAAAGAGCAGGCATAACAAGATGTTCTATGTCTGGTGACCTGGACAGTAAATGGGTGCATTCGCTCTGTTCCCCTGGTAGATCTGTTGGGGGCAGCAGGTGGAGGAACTATGGAAGAAAGCTCCTTTGAGCAGTGCCCGTGCAGATATCTATAAGAGAGAGAGAGAGAGAGAGAGAGAGAGAGAGAGAAAGAGGTCGCCAACGGCACGAAACGTTGGTGGGCAAGGTATGGCAGCCTTTGGGTGATGGTAGCGTCACCAATAAGACGTATAGCTCTCTTCTGAATGGAGTCCAGGATAGCCAGTGTAGAAGCGACAAGGGCACCCCAGATATCGGAGCAGTATTCGCGGTTTGGCCTTATTTGTAAAGTATATAAAGTATATAGAGATTAGCTGATGAAAAGTATTTGCGAGCCCGAAAGAGGAAACCTGATTTCTTAGCAGCCGCTTCTGCAATTGATGTGACATGTTGGTGCCAATTTGGATTTATATCCACAGAAATGCCAACAAGTGAAAAGGAGTCATTACTTTGAATAACTAGGTTATTCATTGTGATGGGTCTAAGGTTGGTGTATCTCTTATGACACAGATGTGATCTCTTATGAGATAGATATTATGGCACAATAATTGTATATGTTATACATTTTAATACTTTCATGTTTAATCTATAGCCATCATTGCCTGAAGTATTGTTTAATCGCTGAACAGCATCTAATACTTGCATACTAGTTACCTCTTCAAGCCTCCTTAAGCCACTATTGCACTAGCTTAATTTTGCAAGTTAGGATATTCGTGTTTACTTTAATGTTGAAGACAAAATCATCTTAACCTCTCATGATTTATATTTTCCATGCAATGTGACCACCTTGTACTTATAAAATGTATCTCAGATATCCTTTATAAAGCATAATAGTTGCAGGCTTTACTTGTTTTTCCCGTAGAAGCAATTAGGTACTTCAAACCTAAAGACTAGCATGCAACTGATAATTATAATATTTTTCTTTATTATTTATTGACCTTGTACAACGAAAAACCTGTTTCCTTAGGGCTCGTCAAAAACAACTTAGAGGTGACGTCAATGTGAGCGTGTCAACCCTTCAAAAATTTACGGTGACATAGGGAAGAATTTTATATGGTTACTAGATGTGGCACCTTCGAATAACATTTGTTTTTGAATAACATTTTTTAAAGCCGACCCTCTCATAGGCTGTTTATAAGCTTACAATCTAAAATTAAGAAACAACTTAAACAAAAAATATCACACTCATGAAAGTAAATAAAAGTCTGGACGCAGCAAGTGTGTTACGGCAGCGATTAAAAATATTTCAAATCGCGAATAATGGTAAAATAATTTCGGAAATAGAATTTTCTTTCGAGAAGAAAAATAGATTTAGAAATACAACTTTCTTGCGAAAAGAAAAATTTTTTTTTAGGAGAGACTGGCTTTATTGGATTGCTAGAATTCATCCATAACGGAAAGAACATATATCAGGCACGCTTCTTTATTAGTGAATTTTTATTAAAAAAATTCCCTAATAGAGAAGTATCGATGGTGAGACTGCAAAAATTTTTTCAAATGAACGCTAACTAGGACCCCTAAAACCCATATCCGAGGTCAATTTTTATATGTTATATATATATATATATATATATATATATATATATATATATATATATATATATATATATATATATATATATATATATATATATACATATATCCGATAACTAAAAAAATAATTAACCGATTTTGATGAAACTCGGCAAGTGCCTATCTTTTATTAATGGCTTGGATGAGTTCGTTATCCAGGAAAATCAGACAGGGTTCTCCGGGAAAATTTAGAGTTTTCTTTCAAAAAAAAACTTTTTTCTCGGAAAATTACAAAACTGTTTTAATGAAATTAACTATATATGTTGCCTTAGGACAGATCTTACTACGTACAAAAATTTAACTTTCTAAGTTTATAGAAAATTGAGTTTTTTAAATTTTCTTTCAAAAAAAATTTTTTTATCCAAATATTACAAAGCTATTTTAATGAAATTTTGTGGATATCTTGCCTTAGGAGAGACCTTACTACATACCAAAAGTATACGTTCTATGTTTATAGAGACTTGAGTTAATCAAGTTTGAATCATTTAATAAAAATTCACTACCATAACGCACTTGATGCGTCCCGAACTTTTTTTGTAAATAATTTAGATAAGTTTGTTAGCCAGCCTCATCGAACCAGTTTTTCAGGGCAAATTCTTGCATTGTTTCTTCCAAAATAAGAAATTTATGTTAGTAAAACCCTGAATACCATAGTCATTATAGAGACTAGAACATACCTAATTTTCAATATCTAGCTCTGTAAAAAATTGAGTTGTAAGCGCTTTATTCCTTCAGGCAAATTCGCAATGAGCGCTGCTAAGAAAACATTCCAATACGATTTACTATAGAAGTTTATTAAAATTGGCTAAAAAATTTTTTTTTTTTTTTCATAAAAAGGTATTGCAAAAAATTATATTTCTGAAAATTAATCCTATTTGCTAAAATTCATTTTACAAAAGCGGACTAACAAAAGCTTTCTACAAACTTATCCTCGAAAGAGACCAGAAAACTGGTCACCAATCCCAGATTTGACATTGCGCGACCCTGAGTGTTAAGAAACGTCAACACGTATCCACCCAACTAGCACCAAAGTGATGACAACTAAGATCGGAACTTAAAATGAGTAGCTATTACCAACCGCTACTAAGTCTACGACTCAGTGGCTAAAATAATTTTATATTACTCATTAGCAGTGACAAGTACGTAATATTTATCAGTTATAACTACTTTAGAACTACGCAGCTGCTTAACTGCTTTTAAGGCATAAAGAACCTCGCCGTTACTCACAAAATAACTTAAAAGTTACGCAAACTTGAAGGTAGCAAACGACAGTGGCCAAAAATACCTTATGTCACTGAAATGCCACATCAAAGTTGCAGCAACTTTCAAGTAGAATTAATAATAACCGCGATGTTTCCGGTCTCCTCATATTACATCTAATAGTTTTGGAACTTCTTGGTGAATTACTTGGGGCAGGTACTTTTTAAATTCACTGTAAAGTATTCTTTACTCTGTAGTTCCCGGTTTAGCAAAGGATGATCGTTCTATCGCTACAGGATCAAAGGGAATCGAATTCAATTTATCACTTTAACACCATGTACGCACGTATATTTTCTCATTATAAGCGTAATATTTTCAACTAAGAATCTACCGAAGCCAAAGATGATCGTTCTATCGCTACAGGATCAAAGGGAATCGAATTCAATTTATCACTTTAACACCATGTACGCACGTATATTTTCTCATTATAAGCGTAATATTTTCAACTAAGAATCTACCGAAGCCAAAGATGATCGTTCTATCGCTACAGGATCAAAGGGAATCGAATTCAATTTATCACTTTAACACCATGTACGCACGTATATTTTCTCATTATAAGCGTAATATTTTCAACTAAGAATCTACCGAAGCCAAAGATGATCGTTCTATCGCTACAGGATCAAAGGGAATCGAATTCAATTTATCACTTTAACACCATGTACGCACGTATATTTTCTCATTATAAGCGTAATATTTTCAACTAAGAATCTACCGAAGCCAAAGATGATCGTTCTATCGCTACAGGATCAAAGGGAATCGAATTCAATTTATCACTTTAACACCATGTACGCACGTATATTTTCTCATTATAAGCGTAATATTTTCAACTAAGAATCTACCGAAGCCAAAGATGATCGTTCTATCGCTACAGGATCAAAGGGAATCGAATTCAATTTATCACTTTAACACCATGTACGCACGTATATTTTCTCATTATAAGCGTAATATTTTCAACTAAGAATCTACCGAAGCCAAAGATGATCGTTCTATCGCTACAGGATCAAAGGGAATCGAATTCAATTTATCACTTTAACACCATGTACGCACGTATATTTTCTCATTATAAGCGTAATATTTTCAACTAAGAATATACCGAAGCTCTACGTACCGTACCTTTTGGACCACCTGTATTGTAGTTATTGATTGAATTTTAAATTTAATTTGCATCTAAACTTTGATTTAGCCAGATCAAGCAAATTCCAGGTCGGTACAAAACGGAAACAGTCTTAGCTGTTTCAAGCACAAAGCAATCAAAAGTACCGAAAGTAAAGGTGGAAGGTTGATTCATCGATTGGTTAGCATAAACGTATGAAACCTCCATGAATTCCTTATATTTAAACTCCTACTCAACGTACAACTCGTGATATGTAGGTTACATTATGTGAGGTATTATTTCTGAAAGTTCTAAAGTGAAAAATCATGTTTTACTCAAGTTGCTAGATAACTCTAGGAACTTGTGAATCAAGCAAAGTGTATGACTGGAGAAAAATTTGGTAATTATTTAGAGGAGATGTTTTAATTTCGGGAATTTCCACTTGCGCTCTGCTGAAAGGCAGGAAATATATGCACACGCATAGTTTGCACATTTGGCATACATTATGGAATTTTCTGCGCTACCGCATGTTTTTTCACAAGTTGTATATTACTGCACATTTCAGGAATTGATAAGAATCACTCCTATTTAAAATAGTAATATTAAAAAGCCTGGACGCAGCAAGTGCGTTATGGTAGTGAATTTTCATAGAAATGATCTGGCCAAAAATATTTTATTATAACTTTTTTTCTTGTAACATAGAAATACAAATTTTGGTGTATATTTTACTTTTTATATCATAAACCTACCTACCAAATTTGATTATCATAGTTTTTTTTTTAATTATTCAAGCCCGTTACAAAGGAAAGGTACCAATTTTATCAAAATCAGCTCATTATTTTTTGAGATAAAAATTTTTTTTGAATAAAAACTCACACTTTTCCGGAAAAACCTCATCCAATTTTCGTGATTAACGAACTTGTCCAAGCGATTTACAAAAGGAAGGTCCATGCCAAATTTTATGAAAATCGGCACATTATTTTTTGAGATAAAATTTTTTTCGAATGAAAACTCAAAATCTTTACGGAAAACCTCGTCCAATTTTCCTGACTAACAAACTTATCCAAGCCATTTACAAAAGGAAGGCCAAATTTTATCAAACTCGGCCTATTACTTTTTGAGTTATCAGTGTGATACATATACCGGGTGGTCCTCCGGGAGGTCCCACGATCGATTGTGGGAACACTGTCAATAGGAAAAACCTGAAAATTGGACATTACACTAAAGTCGTTGGGGGACACAGGTTTAAAATATTTACAAGATGGAGGCACTTCCGGTTATACCGGAAGTAGATGTCAATTCGCTTATTTTAAATGGAACACCCTATATTTTATTGCAGTTTCAGATGCTACAATAAATTTTGAACACTTTTTATAAATAATGTTCTATACCTATCATCAACTGCCCAGAAGATATTTAGACTTTAAGATAAAATTTGACATTTACGGCCAGTCATATAGATACCGATATTTTTATAATAAGAACATATTTCGTTATGATTTTTAGAATTATTTTCAAAGATATTTCACTCCATCTATTTCCACATCGTGACTAATGATAGAGTATACAGAGTGTCCAAAAAAAATTCTTGAAATTTGCAATGAGAAATGGCGAAAATCTCGCGATTTTCAAATTGGAACCCCCTTTTTTTATAACACTATCGTGTTAAACTCAAAAAATCACTAACACTTTGTATGTAATTACCTATACCTAAATTAAACGGTTTTCATTTTATTTTGAAAAAACTCATTTCAAAGCCAGATATTTTGATAAATTTCTTACCATAAGCGTTAGACATGGAAAATAAATTGTCGAATGTGTTTCTATCGAAACTCTGACAGTGTGTTGATTAACTAGCTAATAACGGCATGGTTAAATTACACACACGAAGATTATTTAAATTTTATTTACTATTTATGGACAATGTAATAAAGTAATTACACGAACGTGTGATACATTTGGTGATAGATATCCAGATAAACAGAAACCGTCACATGAAACCATCAAACGAATAGTAGACAATTTCAAAAACTGCGGATCTGTCAAGAAAATGTGCATAGGGCTAAACCCGTTGTTAACAACGAACAAATTGAGACAGCAATTTTTAGGCATTTTGCCATATAACCTTATATAAAACCATCAAACAGATAATACAAATAAAAAAAAATAATTCACATACAACATGGACTGAATAAAATGAAACAAAAATTAACGTCCTATGTGTTCAAATTGACGACCTCTGTCGTCAAGACAGTTTTCACACCTACGTGTCAATCCCTCATGTGTGGCCCTTCTTATTGAATCCGGATCCAATTCACGAAATGATTCGCGAACCCGCTGCATGCAATCTTCTTTAGTAGAAACTGCAGTGTTGTAGATTTTATTTTTTATAGTACCCCATATAAAAAAATCGAGAACAGATAAGTCAGGCGATCGAGGCGGCCAGAGGTGTGGCCCATTGTTGGCAATCCATTGGTCAGCAAACAGAGATTGTAAAATATTGTTAACCAGGTGACCATTATGAGGAGGGGCCCCATCATGTTGGTAAAATATTTGCCTATATTCATTCAAAGGAAGGTTGTCCAAATAAGTTACTGCCAAATTTTGCAAAATTTTTAAATAACGCTCACCTACAAATAAATAAATAATAATAAACAACGTATTTTATGAATTTCGGATTAATTCTCACCATTCAAATTATCGTCGTATATTTCTAGGGCAACGACGCCGTCATTCCTTATAGCACAATTAACATTAAACTGCCAGCTTTCCTGAAAATGTCCTTCGCTAGAAGGATGAACATTTGTGTCACTCCAATAGTGAGAATTTCTAAAAAGTCCATTTTTTTGAAAATTTTGCTTCATCTGTCCATATGATGTTATCTAAAAACTGCTCGTTTTCTTGGAATCGCATTAAAATAAATTCACAGAACTCCGCCCTTCTGGAAAAATCAGTTTCCTTCAAATGTTGCACAACTGAAAAAGCATAAGGATGGAACTTATGTTTACGTAAAATTCGCAGAACGGAGGTTTTGGACAATCCTGACTCCAGTGCTACTTGCCTCGTTGACTTTGTAGGGTATGCGGCAAAATATCCCAAAATTGCTGTCTCAATTTGTTCATTGTTAACAACGGGTTTAGCCCTATGCACATTTTTCTTGACAGATCCGCAGTTTATGAAATTGTCTACTATTCGTTTGAGGGTTTCATGTGACGGTCTCTGTTTATATGGATATCTATCAGCAAATGTATCACACGTTCGCGAAGCTACTTTATTACATTCTCCATAAATAGTAAATAAATTTAAATAATCTTCGTGTGTGTAATTTAACCGTGCCATTTATAGCTAGTTAATCAACAAACTGTCAATGTTTCCATAGAAACACACTCGGTAATTTATTTTCCATGTCTAACGCTTATGGTAAGAAATTTATCAAAATATCTGGCTTTGAAATGAGTTTTTTCAAAATAAAATGAAAACCGTTTGATATGGGTATAGGTAATTACATACAAAGTGTCAGTGATTTTTTGAGTTTAACACGATAGTGTTATAAAAAAAAGGGGGTTCCATTTTGAAAATCGCGAGATTTTCGCAATTTCTCATTGCAAACTTCAAGAATTTTTTTTGGACACTCTGTATACTCTATCATTAGTCTCGATGTGGAAATAGATGGAGTGAAGATAATTCTAAAAATCATAACGAAATATGTTCTTATTATAAAAATATCGGTATCTATATGACTGGCCGTAAATGTCAAATTTTATCTTAAAGTCTAAATATCTTCTGGGCAGTTGATGATAGGTATAGAACATTATTTATAAAAAGTGTTCAGAATTTATTGTAGCATCTGAAACTGCAATAAAATATAGGGTGTTCCATTTAAAATAAGCGAATTGACATCTACTTCCGGTATAACCGGAAGTGCCTCCATCTTGTAAGTATTTTTAACCTGTGTCCCCCAACGACTTTAGTGTAATGTCCAATTTTCAGGTTTTTCCTATTGACAGTGTTCCCGCAATCGATCGTGGGACCTCCCGGAGGACCACCCGGTATATATATATATATATATATATATATATATATATATATATATATATATATATATATATATATATATATATATATATATATATATATATATATATATATATATATATATATATATATATATATATATATATATATATAACATATAAAAATTAAACTGACCCCGGATATGGGTTCTAAGGGTCCTAGTTCGCGTTTTTAAAATTCAAAAGTCGAGATCTTCCCATTAGTGAATTTTGTCTACGAAAATTCACTAATACAGCTATAGTGACTTCTTCTCTGACTTTATAAGTGTTGGTTTGTTTTCTCTAACCCGTTTCGCTGCCTGACAAGATCATCAGACATGATGTCCAACCCAAATTCAAATGGACCTTGGATTTGGGATCTAGTGACCTAAATTCGCGCGCATCTGAAGAAACTGTTGGTCTCACTATCGATACTTCTTTTGTCGCGAGTTTTTTAATGAAAATTCGCTAAAATCGGATAGTGGTGGATAAATAAATTTATACAAGAGGAGATTTCACGCTTCTATTTGCCAAATAGCATACCATGCACCAACAAAATTTTTATATGGCAACAAATATGGTAGAAACTACTTTGTTAAAACTGGAAATAACTTATGTTTATTCATAAGTTTACGTTACCTGTTCAGATATTACGACTAATCTTCCTATAGCTAAGGATTTGATAAAGATTATGTGTTTTGTGTTTGTGTGTGTTTTTGTTTCTTTTAACGTCGGCCTATTTCCGCGACTATGGCCTATCACCGACGCCAGGGGGCAGTTTCACCTCACTATCCTGGAAATTTTGCCGAACCCCTGCCTTTCTGTAAGGAGGGTAGGGATCTTTAACGTGCCCAACATCGCATGGACACGGGACCGACGGCTTTACGCCCCTTCCGAAGGGCGGAACGTGCAGACATTCAACTTGCTCAAATACAATGCCAGAACCTCGGTTGATGTTAATGTTACAGTTTGTACTGAAAAAGTAAAAGGAGTACCCTCGGATCGAACCCAGTACCCTTCGGTTTAGAGGCACAAATTCTTACCCCTGAACCACCGAGATTCTCTAGAGATCATGTATAAACGTTGTGTTTAAGTGGCATTACACAGCGAAGCTCTTTTCTACTATTTAATCGTCCTCTTTTAAATTCTGCAACCCAGCCAGTTTTTAATAGTAGACTTTTATGGCTTTAATGCAGAGCCAATTAATAATTGGGCAGGTGTTGAACAATTTGTTCAATAATAGCTCTTTCGTGACAAGGTATTTGGACGTAAGATGGAGGAACCCTGACCAGCTATGTCATGAAGATCAAACCACATCAGATTTTTCCCTATGGGGGTATTTGAAGCAAAACGTCTACATGCGCAGACTGTTATGAGATGCCAACTATCTTGATGAAATAATTCATAAGTTTGTATCAAATACTACTTCTATGTTTTTAAGAAATATTCCTACCGACGTTTCCAAGAGAACCAGTATTTGCATTGAGCCTGATGGCAGACATACCATGCTATTATGACAATTCAATATTTATAATCACTTTTGATTTTGTTATTAGTAATCAAAAATTCTGTGGACAATAGAATGTGAGTTTCAAAGTCATATAGACCGATACCACCGCCACCACCATTTTATTATCAAGACAATGTTTGTTTTGGTTTATGACATTGTTTTTTGAATTGTAGTTTTCTCTTCTCTTTGATTGTAAATTATCTGTACATATTTGGGTTTAATTATGTAAATATCATAATAAAAAGGACAATTAAATTTAAACGATGGACCTAAACGGTTTGTGTTTATCGAAAATTTGAGACAGATATTCTGTAATTAGTTGGAATGGAAAAATGGTAGAAAAAGTTATTAATTGGGATGTCAAATTCATCTTGGATATGTATTCTTTTGGGTGAAAATCTATGGCAAGGACAGGTAGTGGTCGATTCATTGGATGAAGGAAATAGAAAAAAATCTTTATTTGCATTGCCAAAACCGGAAATGTTGTGAATTTGGTTACAAGCGGTTAAACAGTTTTTGATAACATAAATATTTAAATTATGTAAATATACAAGGTGTTGCAACGAGACTAATGCTTATACACAAGAAGTACGCATGCGCCAAACGCGAACGACCGACAGCTGTGTAGCATGTAGCCTCTTTCGAATGCACCGCCTTTCGTGTCTGTAAACAAATCAATCTGGCCCTGGCCTCCATTTATATAAAAGGTGCTGTTTTGGTTTCCGGAAAAACTATAAGCCCAATAATAGAGAAACCAATTGTCGCGAAGTTTCACACGGAACTTATAAGAACGGCTACTGAAACTTATATTTTATTAAAAGAAATATATGGCATTGGATGTATATCACTTGCGCGAGTTTTTGAGTTGTTTTAAAGTTTTAAAAATTGGCAAGATGGCCGAGAAGACGTTGAAGATGATTCACACCCGTGTCACCCTTCTACGTCAAAAATGAATGAAAGCATTGAAAAGATGGCTAATCTGATTCGATGTGACCGTCGGCTAACTATAAGTACGATGTAGGAATTGACAAAGAATGCGTAATGAAAATTTTTAATGCCAGTTTTAATGTGCAAAATTTTGTGCTAAAATGTTGCCTACAACTCTCACGATTGCATAAAAGAAACTGACGAAAATGTTTATGCTGACACTGTGAATGCCATTGGAAATGACCCAAACTTCTTGCAAAGAGTGATAACATGTGACGAGTCGTAGTTTTTCATTTACGGTCCTGGAACTGAGCGCCAATACAAGCATTGGAAGGGCCCAAGCTCACCGACAGTTCAAAAAGCTCGAACGAGCAAATCAAGATTCAAAGCGATGATTGTTTTTTTCGATATTCATGGGATTGTGAACTCTCACTGGGTTCCTGGAGGTTAAATTGTTAATCAACATTTCTACTCTAAGGTTCTTGCTCAGCTCCGTAAGGGAATGGGTAAAAAAACGAGCCGAGTTGTGGAAAAACAATTCATGGAGTCTCCATCAAGACAACTTCCCGGCTCATTCTGCATTGTCTTTCAAAAGGTTTCCAGCCATGTACAACATTCCAGTGTTAGACCAGCCACCTTATTCAGCCGGCTAAAGTCGAATATACATTAGAAGCAACAGTATTTCTCTCCGTTGAAGCTGTGAAAGAAAAAGCGGCTCCCGTCATCAAAGAGCTCACAGAAGGAGACTTCCAGCACTGTTTCGAAGAATGTCAAATTCGCATGGAACGTTATCGGCATACACGATGGGTGTATATTGCAAGTGGTAGTAACTAAATATGTTCAAAATAAAATATTTTGCAGTAAGTCTTGTTATTTTATAGTCACACCTCGTACGGCACAAATCAGCAACTTTTTGTATGCACGTATTGTATAACTATAATCATTAGTATGTGATATCGCCGCTCCAACCTTCAAAAAGTCTGACTTAAGGTAGGCATTACCATAAAACGTTGTGAAGAATAGGGAAAAGCGCCATCTCTAGGCATGTGACATCCCTTTCCTTTTACAGTAGCTTCCACGTACATAGTTCAACAAAAATTCTGGACGCAGCAAGTGCGTTATGGTAGTGAATTTTCATAAAAATGTTTTTAATGGCAAATATGTGTTTTTTTCAGAAAGCAGGCATCAAATTTGGTTGCCAGTATAACCTATATAGTAAAAACAATGTGCCATGTTTCATCAAAATAACTTTATTGTTTGAAAACGTACAGAAATTTCCGAAAGTACACTTAAAATGTAACCGAAAAAATCCGTTTCTTGGTCAACCTTATAGGTTAATAGCAAATTGAGCTTTTCAAATATGAAGCATTCAATCAAAATTCGCTACCATAACGCACTTGCTGCGTCCAGAATGTCTTAACTTACAAACATGCATTATATTTCGATGAAAAATGCAAAAACATAAGGCGTTTTCCACAACAACAAAAATTATTTGTATCACCAACGACTTATGGGTCACTCTGTGATGGTAGCAATAATTTTTTAAGGTGTAGCTCAAGACACCGTATAATTAATGTATACAATATTTTTTCATATCTTGTATAATAACGGATATATTGAGCTTTATTGATTTTTTACGAAAATTCTACAAAAATTATATATCATTAAACGATAAATTCTATAGCTAAGGCTACTGCCAAGCATCAGAGAAAGGGTCTATTTGAAATGAATTTTCTGGAAATATTTTAGTAAAATGAGGACGATGACGGTTGAAACTAAGACTTCAGGGTTTGTAAAACATTCTTCTTAAGACATTTTCTTTCCATAGCCCGTATTAGATTCAAGTTCTTTGCCTAAATGTTGCGAATTTTGACGTTTTCAATTGTCACTTTGACGTTTTGAGGAAAACCCCAAATTATTTTTCTTTAAATGCCCATAACTTTTTTGTCTTTTGACCTACAGAGCTAAATTTTGGTAGGCGCCCTTACTTTGTTAATTCCGGAGATATAAATTTTTTTTGAAGGAAAACCCAAAATTTCCCGGGAAAACCTGGGCCGATTTTCCTGACTAACGAACTTATTCAAGCCATTTGCAAAAGGAAGGTATTCACCAAATTTGATCAAAATCGGCCCATTATTTTTTGAGTTATCGGTGTGATACATATATATATATATATATATATATATATATATATATATATATATATATATATATATATATATATATATATATATATATATATATATATATATATATATATATATATATATATATATATAACATATAAAAATTGAAACTGACCCCGGATATGGGTTCTGGGGGGCCTAATTAGCGCTCATTTGAAGAAATTTTTTCAAAATTCAAAAGTCGGGATCTCCTCATTAGTGAATTTTTTTTAAGAAAATTTACTAAAATAAAAGCTGTAGGAAGAAACTATCGAGCAAATTCAACTACTCCCCTGGCAAACACCGCGACAAGCATTGAGCTACATCAGTTACTAGTCACCGTCACTCAAGTCATGTCGAAACTTATGCGATATGTAACATGCTGAAGCAGCCACCACCAGAGAAGACATAAAGCGGTGTCTTCCTTACTGGATTTATTAGTATCTCATACCCAAGCTTCAACATGTTGGCCTTAAGTTAAAGCGCGTTGCGCGGTCTCCGAGTTTGTGACGTCGCTATGTTTTGACAGCAGCTTCCACATACATATAGTTCAACGAAAAAGAAGCTATGGCAAGAAAATAGCGAGCGAAAATAAGTAACTCCGTGGCTAATACCACAACGGACGCTGAGTTACATCATAGCTAGATACCATCACTCCCGTACTCTAACCGGTCTAGATCTTCTTTGGTGGTTACTGGTTTGGTGCGTAACACACACACACACACATATATCTATCTATCTATCTATATATATATATATATATATATATATATATATATATATATATATATATATATATATATATATATATATATATATATATATATATATATATATATATATATATATATATATATATATATATATATATATATATATATATACAAAACGTCACCGAAATTATCCAAGGTGGCATGGAATTATTTATTCCACGTACACAGAAAACCTCTTCAGCCACTCAAAAGCCCTGGTTCTCTAAATCCTGTGACAAGGCCAGACATGAAATGATCAAATCTCACAAAACGCTTCTACACAATCCCAGTCAAGAAAATCGTCAAGCATTTAACGACGCAAGAAACCGCTATGCCCGCATTCTTTCTGAGGCAAAAAACTCGTTTAATAACCACATCAAAAACAAAGTCCTCTCAAGCTCCATCGGCAGCAAACCATTCTGAACTCTTGCTAAATCTATTGGGAATAATTTCTTGAAAAGCACGTTCCCACCTCTTCTCTCAGGGGATGAAATTATTTCTACCGCCCTGGGCAAGGCTGAACTTTTTGCTTCGTTGTTCGCCGAAAATTCTACTCTCAACCCACCTCCAAATGTTCAACCACCAACAGTCCCTAATGTCGCGCATAAAATGACTGATATCATTTTCAAAACTAAAAAGGTACGAAAGGTGTTCTATTCTCTTAATACCAGGAAAGCCTCTGGCCTTGACAAGATCCCAGCAATTGTTTTCAAAAATTGCGCACCAGAGCTTGCTCCTGTCCTGACTCGTCTGTTTCAGATAACTTACAATAAAGGCGTATTCCCTAGTAACTGGAAAACTGCTCGAGTACAACCCATCTCAAGAAAGGATCCAAAGCGCTTCCTAGCAACTACAGGCCTATTTCTCTCCTTTAAGTCGTCAGCGCTGCTTAATAAACTTTCGGCCTATGGCCTACCACCAAAACTTTCTACCTGTACAGCAAATTTACTCTCCAACAGGAGCATTTCTGTTGTTGTGGATGGCCATTCCTCTAAACTGTATTCAATTAATTCAGGATTTCGTCAAGGTTCAGCTTTAGCCCCTACTTTGTTTCTTCTCCACATCAATGACCTCCTCTCTAGCACATCCAACCCAGTTCACAGTTACGCGGACGACAGCACCCTCCACTCAAATATACAAGAATCTAAGCCTGTATCTTTAGCCCAATTAGATGAGGATCACAGACTCATGGAGGGTTCTGTCTCCGTGGATCTCCAAAAAATATTAGACTGGAGAAGTAGAAATATTGTACAATTCAACCCCACCAAATCTCAGTCTTGCATTCTTTCTCATAAGAGATACACCAGCCCTAGACCCATCACAATGAACAACCAAGTTATTCAAAGTAATGAGTCATTTTCTCTTGTTGGCATTTCTGTGGATCGAAATCTTAATTGGCACCAACATATCACATCAATTGTAGAAGCGGCTGCTAAGAAATTAGGTTTCCTCTTCCGGGCTCGCAAATACTTTTCACCAGCTAATCTCTATACCTTATATAATTCACAAATAAGGCCAAACCTCGAATACTGCTCCCACATCTGGGGTGCAGCTGCCGATTCTACACTCGCTATCCTGGACTCCATTCAAAAGAGAGCTATACGTCTCATCGGTGACCCTACCCTTACCCAAAGGCTGCCATCCCTTGCCCACCGACGTGCCGTTGGTGACCTCTCTCTCTTTTATAGATATCTGCACGGGCACTGCTCAGAGGAGCATAGTTCCCCCACCTGCTGCCCCCAACAGATCTACCAGGGGAACAGAGCGAATGCACCCTGTTACTGTCGAGGTCACTAGACATAGAATATCTTGTTATGCCCGCTCTTTTGTCCCGAGGACTTCCAAGTTGTGGAATTCCTTGACAGCACATGTTTTTCCTTCTCCTCCGAATCTCCAAACATTCAAGTCCAGAATTAACAAGTTGCCTCTTTCCTCCTTGTCAACACCCACGGTACGATAGTATTTAGGCTGTAAGCATCCCTCGTGGTGTGTTGTTAAAATTTTAAAAAAATGTGCATTTGTAATATAACTTGAAAAATTTGTGTAGCTTGAGAAGTGCTTTTTTTGTTAGCCAGCGCGCTGAGACTAGTTTTGCCGCTAAAGGCTTTTTTTTAATATTGTGCTTGCAAACATAATAAAGTTATTTTGATACCATCTGCTAATAATACTGTATTCATAGACACCTTACCATGTAGAAAAATTAATTTTTGGGTAGTGAAAAATAAATGTGTTAGAATTTGTAACATTTTTACTCTGCTGCGTCCAGACTCTTGTCCTAATGCCGGAAAAATTATTATTAGCATTAGCAAAACACATGAATGGAATCTTTTTTTAAGATTTAGTCAAATCAGCGCTATTATTTGATTATTTGATGCGCATTAATAGCATTGTTAGTTTCTAATACCACAGAAACAGAAACTAATAAGTAAATTTTCTATTTTTTTTTCAAGGATGCTATGAAAAACAAAGCAAAGACTAGGCATTGCATAACTAGATAGAGGACTACTAATTAGGATAATCGCTCAAATAACTGTTTGGAACTACATTGAACTAAAATATTGTTAAGTATCTTTTTTCTTCAAAAAATAATATATTTTAAGTCCTATCACATTTTGTATTGATCTATCTACTGACCTACCTTCTCTTTTTCCATTTTTATTATGTCATATTAATGAAGCTCTTCCCAAATCCATAAAGTCAACAAATACAAGAACACAGTCTCACCTTACATTCAAATTATGACCCAGTTTTTTCTGTTCTAGGTTAGCTTACTTATAAAACTTACTATTATTGATTATTTCAAAACAACATTAATACCAACAAACAATTCTTCGAACACCTTTTATTACTACAAATACTGAAAACCTGTGTACGGAAGGATAAGGAAAACTCTCAAACATGTTGCACATCTGGTTTCAGGCGATTTGAGAAACTTTTAGGAATAAATTTTCAGCCAGCTTTCTTAAATTTGTTCTAAGGTAACATCTTTTCTCACTGAAATGTACTAATTTATCTAACAATATTTTTAGAATTATGTTGTCTTTTGTTAGGTTAAACGCGTTTTAAGACCGGTAACGGAGCAACATTGTGACATGTTGATGTCTGCGAACGTACTGAAAGGCTGAAAGCTGAAAACTGAAAGAGGGGTGGGAATGAACCACGGGAAACTCCCCTTCCAGGTTGCGTAAAACTAACGCTGCCTTACATTTACTTTGTTGTCCAGTATGAAAGGTGCTGGTATACAAATATTTGGTCAAATCGATAAGGCATGTTCACTCAATTTTCCAAAAGTAACTTTACATGTACCAACAAAATATCGACTATAAAACTATTAGATATTATGTGTATTTAAATTCAATAAGTAACATTAACGAAGCTCTTGTCATATTAGTGGGAAAGCTTCTAGGTCTGTGTTCATTCTGAAACGTTTTCACCAAGTTACGGAAACCGGTCAATAATTATTGTAATAAAGCAGTATTAAAATTGTTATTACCAAGAGTTTTGCGGCAATGTGTGCCAAGTTAAGCCTAAAAACCCGAGTGAATTTATTTAATGTTTGTCTGCAATTGATATCTGGTGACATATTTCAACTGTATTTAAATCTGGACAATATTGAGGCCATTATCACCTCCCAAACCCTAACCTATTTGTACTTATCTCTCAGATTGGTTATTTTTTAAGATAAAGAACATACTGTTTGGTTTGAAGATGAAAAGATAATCAAATACTTACTCAGTTCCTCAGCTTTAATCTTGTTACCAAAGCCCTAGATTTATGAGATCTTCGAGTCAAAACACCGGCACTACATTAGTTAGTTAGTTTGAAGAGATCTAGATAATATATATGAAGAATTTCCAACTATAGCACCACCAGAATGAAGAAAGGTTAAATGAGGAATTTGTTATTCAATCAAAACAGATATTAAAAACACAGATATTTAAGTTTATTGGCGTAAATTAATAATGGGAGTTATTTAAATCAAGACTCCTGGTAAATTAAATATAAGGTACGTTACAAAGAAACAAAATAAATATCAAATGCAAAGTTAAAGGTTTTTCTATTAATTCTACCAATGCGTTCAATTTAATTTGTTAGGTAAATTTCTAGTTAATTGTTCTGGCCAGAGTATGTTTTGTTTTCTAAAAGTTTGTGGGAGAAGCTCAATTATTGTAAAATTAAATAATCGTTTACTATTGTTTAAATGAAAGGTTACAAGCTACTTTTTTTGTACTCGAAAACATTTGAAGGCTTGAAACATTCGTGGGCAAAATGTCAATTAATTAATATCATACTAATGTTCATAATTTACATATTTTCACAGTATACAGAAGAAAAATACAAAATACATTTATATAACGATCAATCTCACTGACTAAAATTTGGATTTTGACTGATTTAAAATTTATGTTGAAATTTAATGAGAAATTTAAACGATGTGGAAATATTATGTCTGTCTAGTCTTAAAGATCGCTTAAAAAGTTGAAAATGACTCACATGTAGTGCGCTCGCACTTCAAAAAATTCACCAGCTGGTCTGGACCTACACCTGAGGTCCAATATGTATTGACTTTCCTGCAGACGGAATGTAGAAACTGTACAGGGTAACATCGGTATTTAGCGCTGACCATAGGCAATTAATTTCCCCAAGAGAGGAAGCAGAAACTGGTAGAAAACGCTTGCAAAAGTGGGTAAAGAAAGAAAGTGTACCTGCAATGTACAATCAAGAGGCTCGGCAGACACTGGGATCAAAACTTGATGTACTTGAATCGGAACAGCAAAACTGTATTTTAACGGTAAATCCTGAGACAAAGGTATGTTTGAACGTATACTAAAAAATCTGACAGAAAGGCAAACTTAAGACTGAGACTAAAATTGAAAACTTGAACTTGGAAACTCGATACCGTTTACTTGGAAGTGTTCACTTGAAACTGCCGTCAACAACTTGCCACTGCACTAAATGCTTTATTAAAGACTCACCGTTCAATCCATTTTTCTTTCAAGTAGGAAGTTATAATACACTAAACCAAACCGAAATTATTTGCAGCCCTTGCACGACAATTATACTAGGTGTATATGCCCTGCGGAAGTTACGTTTCACTTCATTTCCCGATAGAAAACTCTCCTTAACTGAACTCGAGAGGTAGCGCAGTTCTTGTTTCTGTTGTGTTAGCCAGCGCACCGAGACCGAGACAGCTTTGCATGCCTTTAAGTAGGCCGCCCGGTTTCTGCTCCATTGTCAACGCTGCTTGGATGATGTTCTCTGTTCTTTTTAGTTACCCATCTACCTCCATGTGTATGAGAGGGATGTAGAGATGCATGTGTTTCGCGCCAGTTTCTGCACGGACTCCGTCGAGCTTGGCAGTTTCAACGGTTACATGCGACCAGTATCTGTCAAATATACTTTATTGCTTAACGATAGCGCTTGCTTTGTCGGCCTTTCTTTCAGTTGTCCACTTGTCTCATAAATTTCAGACTTTATGACTTTTGGTATCTTTGTTAATATTTCCACCTCTAGTTTCTAATGCTTTAGATCATGTTATTTCGTCATTTCGGTAAATATTCATCTCTGCAACGATATTCTCCTGCTTCTAGATTTCCAATTTACAAACATCTTAGTAGGAAATTGTAATAAATAACTATCTTTTTCCTTAAGGCAAATATTCTGTTTGTTAATATTTTAATTTAACGTATATAAAGGGAATGCAGTAAGAGCACTACGATGGCAATTGTCAATAGCACATTTTCAATTAATCCTTTCAAAACCCAAACTTGAATTGCTTGTTCAAAAATAAAGTCACCTTTTCTTATTTAAGCTTCCTTTGAGGTTCTCGTTATGTCAGTAAGGGATTTATGATAATGAATAAAACATAACCTCCTGATCACATCAAGAGTCTCGTGGTGGTCAATGTTTATAAAATATCTTGTATATCAGTTCCGTTACAATAACCATTTTCTTATAAATACTTAAAAAAGGCAGCTTTGGTGGTACAGTTGTAAGGACGCGTGCTTTTGAACTGAAGAGTTCTGGGTTCGACGTGCAGCAGGTAATCATTTTACTTTTATTTCAACGTCGTCCATACGTGTGGAAGTTTGGCAACGCGAGAAAAATCTCAAAAAAATTTTTCGCTTAACCGTCCTTAACCTTGCGTTAGTCGCGTGTATCCACCAGATACATGAAGGGTTTGTATTTCTCCCCACCCTCCAGTGTATGCGCCAACAACTACCACCATCACAGTACCTTCCTCGCTCATAAGATGGTTTTGAACAGTGCACTACGCGAGTTTGTATAGAAAAGTGCTTTTGAGATTTTGACATTTTGTATCTCACAGATACACGCGACTTTTGCTGTAAGTTTTTTTAAATATATTTCTTTTTTCATGTTTTTTGCTATTTTTAACAGTATAATGAGAAGTTGTTGGATGTGTGAAATTACGCCGTTCAATTTCGTTGGCTACTTATAAAGACGACGTTATGTATCTAGGACATACATGCGACCATTAATATACTGTCTTTTTTTTTAGGCAAAGAAATGAATTTTAGACGTGAAAAGTATGATTTGAGCAATGAAGAGCACTGTCAGTAGCTGAGAAATCTATTATTTCAGCAGGAAAGTTATGACGAATATCAAAGAATAGATATAGAAAACGAAAACAGTGATACAGATGCCTCTGTATGTGCTGAGGAGCGGGAAGAAAATTCTGAGCGTAATTCTTCTGCAAATGAAGAGGACGAAGAAGAAAATCAGACACATTTTATTGCATTTCAAGAGAAAAAACAGGAAAGAAAATTAATGTAAATAAATAGAAATGGCGAAAACTTCCTCTTTCAGAAAGAAGAAGAATGCCTACTCAAAATATTCTGACGCAAGGACTCCAAATTGAGCCAGCAGTTATATTTTATGAACAGTAATTATAATATAGTTACCGAAACTATAAAAAAAATTCAGCAGCAAAATGTTATGCTAACTGAATCAGTTAAATTAATAGAACATTTCAAAGAAGCTATTAATAAAGCAAATGGGCCTGTTGCAAAACAAATTACAATTATTTTTTTCAGAAACACTCACAAAAAATTTGGGTTTTACCAAGTTAACGCAGATTGCAAAAGCTCTGGATGGAGATTTTTCTGACGATTTAAATAATGTGGACCCTACCATATTGTCAAGCTTAAAATATGCTCCCATTACCTCAGTCCAAGTAGAACGGAGTTTTCTTCGTATAAAAACTTACTAACTGAGAGAAGGCAATCTTTCAAAATAGATAATTTAGAGCGACACTTAATAATATCCGTTAATAGTAATAATTACAGTAATAATATTAACGAATAAAATTAATAGCTTAGACCTTTAAAAGCTTGTTTTATTGGTATACTATGATTATTTATGCATTGCATATATTGATGTTTTTGTGCATATTTTATTCAAGTTGGTGCATATTTATTTCAAATTTACTGCATATAAATGCGCATATTTCACCTAAAAAGTTTGCATATAAATCCGAGCCCTGATTATAGCAGTCTTCATAAGGGCAACTTAAATAACAAATTGTATTAAACAACATTTATTTTAAAGAGACAAAAGTAGTTTGCAAGAAGACTGATCATATTTCAGCGGACTCTAAGTAAATGATTCCAGAAGATCTACTAAATTGCACTCACTTGAAGGCATTTTCGAAAGTTTGAAAGTCGTTTCCTCTTTATTATGAGTATATTTTAAGAAATTTCTGCTTAAAAATGAAAGTGACCCTCGATGTGTGTTCAAACGTCCCACTATAGCATATTTTAGAAACTTTTTTTAGCTCAAAAACAAAAGTGACTCTCCATAGGGGTTCAAGGGGTCATAGTTCGCGATCACCTAACGAAATTTAGCAGAAATCTTTAAGTGGCCATTCCTCTAAACTGTATCCAATTAATGCAGGAATCCCTCAAGGTTCAGCTTTAGCCCCTACTTTGCTTCTTCTCCACAGCAATGACCTCCTCTCAAGCACATCCAACCCAGTTCACAGTGACGGGGATGATAGCACCCTCCACTCAAATATACAATATTTTAAGCCTGTCTCTTTAGCCCAACTAGATTAGGATCGCAGACTCATGGAGGGTTCTCTCTCTGTGGATTGCCAAAAATATTAGACTGGAGAAATAGAAATCTTGTACAATTCAACTCCATCAAATCCCAGTCTTGCTTTCTATCTCATAAGAGATACACCAGCCCTAGACCCGTCACAATGAACAACCAAGTTATTCAAAGTAATAAGTCCTTTTCACTTGTTGGCATTTCTGTGGATCGAAATCTCAGTTGGCACCAACATGTCACATCAATTGCAGAAGCGGCTGCTAAGAAATTAGGTTTCATCTTCGGGGCTCGAAAATACTTTTCACCAGCTAATCTCTATAACTTATATACTTCACAGATAACGCCAAACCTCGAATACTGCTCCAACATTTGCGGTGCCGTTGCCGCTTCTACACTCGCTATCCTAGACTCCATTCCGGAGAGAGTTATACGTCTCATCGGTGATCCTACCGTCACCCAAAGGCTGCCATCCCTTGCCCACCGACGTGCCGTTGGTGACATTTCTCTCTTTCACAGATATCTGCACGGGCACTGCTTCCATAGTTCCTCCACCTGCTGCCCACAACAGATCTACCAGGAGAACAGAGCGAGTGCACCCTTTTATTGTCCAGGCCACCAGACATAGAACTTCTTGTTATACCCGCTCTTTTGTCCCGAGGACTTCCAAGTTGTGGAATTCCTTGCCGGCACATGTTTTTCCTTCTCCTCAGAACCTCCAAACCTTCAAGTCCAGAATTAACAAGTTGCCTCTTTCCTCCTTGTCGACACCCACGCTACGATAGTATTTAGGCTGTGAGCCCTCTTGGTGTGTTGTTTGAATATAAAAAAAAGTGAAAATCTTTTCAAAAGCAAAAGTTTTCCACCAAAACTGGCTATGATAAAACTTATGTTGGTTGAAACTTAATGTGTAAAGGTTATAAGTAAACGTTCTTATGACTTACAAATGTAAACAACTCTGTCTAATAGATATATTCTCTTATATTCTCACGTTGAAGAGAAAAAAGAAATGCGTTCCTACGGAAATCGAATATCATGTTGTAAGGAAATATTATGTTAAGATATTCATAGGCGAGTGACTGCATTTATTGGCGTTTTATATGCATCTCATGTGTACAAATCGATTTCCCTTACCGAAAGAGATTATCCGACAACCTAAGACCCCAAGAGATTTTTTTACCTTGATAACAATAACGGTAAGTCAGTCAAAAGAAATATATTTGTCCTATTACATATATTATGTGTCTATTTGTCTATTTTGATGCGCTTGGATAACAAATTCATAGGCACATCACTTTAAGCTAAGAGAGGTTGCGACTCTTAAAAAAATTAGAGCCAATTACTAACCAGAAAAATAATGCACGTTAATTATTGTAATTTCTGAACGTCACAACGTCTCGGTTAGACATATTTCCGAGGTAAAAAAGAACAGAACACGGCTATACTCCAGACTGAATTTATTTAGTAAAAGCCCTACGCGTTTTGGCCCATATATCAGGCCATCTTCAGGGGCTTCGTTCTGTTTTTTATAACAGGAACTGAACTTTACAAGGAATCTATCATAGTGGCTCTTTTCATCGACTGTCGCCTTTGTTTCCCTGCACTATATGGGTGAAGACAAAATTAGAAGCATCAAAACCTCAAATCACAGCAATGGAAACACGGCAATACAAATGCAAAATTTTTATTTGTATTGCCGTGTATTCATTGCTGTGACTTAAGGTTTTGTTGCTTCTAATTCTGCCTTCACCCATATAGTGCAGGGAAACAAAATTAACAGTCGAGGAAAACAGCCACTATGATAGATGTCTTGTAAAGTTCAGTTCCTGTTATAAAAAAACAGAACGAAGCCCCTGAAGATGGCCAGATACATGAGCCGAAACGCGTAGGGCTTTTACTAAATAAATTCAGTCTGGAGTATAGCTTTGTTTTGTTCTTTTTTACCTTGGAAATACGTTAATTATTGTTGTTGCCATCCAATCATGATGTAGAGCCGCGAAACCCGTTAGAGAGAAGAAAATATGCAATTATGCAAAAAAGTCTCTACGTCTGTCTTTAAAAAGATAATGGTCTTTGACTTTCCACTGCTGGAAAGCAAATTAAAGCCACGCTGGGAGACAGCCAAAGTGACCAGTAATTGAAAAAATCTCAGTACTTGTATTTAAAAATATTTTTAATTCAACAAAACTCGTATGTATTTTTAGCTAGATGGAACACCAATTCATAATGCAGTGATAGTCGTACAATGGCTAATTCATTACTTTCAACGCAGGTGGATGGGTTGAAATAGTCCTTTAATTTTCTGACAGGCTAGATCTCCCGACCTAACTTTCTTTGATTTTTATTTATAAGGAAATACTAAAGCAAAAGTGTACAAAACCAGGCTACAAAATTTGCAAGAACTTCTTCACAGAATAACACAAGCTTGTTCGGAAGTTACATCAGCTAAATTACGTAGAGTAGTAAATAATAATAGAAAAATAATTTAAAAACATGTTTTTTTAAATGACGATTTAAACCGTTGGTTAAATGTTATGGGGAATTATTTTCTTGTGTTTGTTGTTTATCTCTTAACGAATTTTCTTTAAAAAAAATTCACTAATGAGGAGAATGAGATGAGATGAGAATTTTAAAAAAAATTTGAAATGAGCGCTAATTAGGCCCTCTGGAACACATATCCAGGGTCAGTTTCAATTTATATATATATATATATATATATATATATATATATATATATATATATATATATATATATATATATATATATATCACACCGATAAGTCAAAAAATAACGGGCCGATTTTGATTAAGTTCGGTGAGTACCTTCCTTTTACAAGTGGATTAGATAATTTCGTTCGCCAGGAAAATCGACCCAGGCTTTCCCGGAAAAATTTGTGTTTTCTTTCGAAAAAAATTTATATCTCCGGAAATAACAAAGTAAAGTCAACCAAATTAGGTGTGCTAGTTTATATCGTTATAGGTAAATCAAATACCAAAATTTCGCTCTATAGGTTAAAAGACAAAAAAGTTATCGGCATTTAAATAAAAATAAATTGGGGTTTTCCTCAAGACGTCAAAATCGCGATTTAAAACGTCAAAATTGGCAACATTTAGGCAAAGAAGTTGAATCTAATACGAGCAATGGAAAGAACGTGTGTCAAGAAGAATATTTTTCGAACCCTGAAATCTTAGTTTTAACCGTCATTGTCCTCCATTTTACTAAACTGTTTCCAGAAAATTCATTTCAAATAGACCCTTTTTCTCTGATGCTTTGGCAGTAGACTTAGCTATAGAGTTTATCGTTTAATGGTATATAGTTTTAGTCGAATTTTCGTAAACAAATCAATAAAGCTCAACATATCGGTTATTATACAAGATATAAAAAAATTGTATACATTAATTATAGGGTCTCTTGAGCTACATCTTAAAAAATATTTCTACAATCACAGGTTGGCCCATTAGTCGTTGGTGATACACAATTTCTTTTTTTTTTTAGTCGAACACGCCTTATGTTATTGAATTTTTGCATTTTCCATCGAAACATAAAGCATGTTTGTAGGAAAAGCAATTACGGACGCAGCAAGTGCGTTATGGAAGCGAATTTTGATTAAATGCTTCATATTTGAAGAGCTCAATTTCCTATTATTTTGATGAAACATGGCACATTGTACTATATAGGTAACCAAATGTGATGCATGCTTTCTTAAAAAAACACACATATTTGCTATTAAAAACATTTTTATGAAAATTTACTACCATAACGCACTTGCTGCTTCCAGACTTTTATTTAATTATTTTTGTGACTTAAATTGAATATAAAAATTCTTGAACATTTTTGTGTGTAAATTTTTGTTTTGTTTTCAACCGAGCTTGGAATCTGAGGTTTTAGGTAATTCCGAATAACTTTTCTTGATTATATATTTTGAAAAAAAATCCATAGTAATGTTTTTCTAATTTTTTGCGATAATTTTTGATCACAGTCGGCTAGTTATATACTAAAGCTAACATGAAGTTTACCCATTCAAAGAAGCTCTACAAGGTTCACATACGGAATATATATTTTTTTAAATTGCTTGAAAATAAAAAAGTCTGGACTCAGCAAGTGCGTTATGGTAGTGAATTTTCATCGAAAAGTTTTTAATAACAAAGATGTCTTTTTTTTAAGAAAGCAGGCATGATTTTGGTTACCAGTAAAACTTATATAGTAGAAACAATGTACCATATTTCATCAAAATGACTTTATTGCTTGAAAACGTACAAAAATTATCCGAAAATAAACTTAAAATATTCCCGAAAAAACTGGTTCCTAGCCAACGAACGTTAGGTTAATAGCAAATTGAGCTATTCAAATTTGAAGCTTTAATGAAAATTTGCTACCATAACGCACTTGCTGCGTCCAGTAAAAATTTAAATCGGTTGCAGAAAAGAAGAAGCACTTGTGAAGACACGGGAAAAATCTACGGCTGTATTAAGTATGGAACGGTTTGACAAAGTTAGGGCAATAACAAACAACCAGATGTGCTATTCAAATTGAATAAAGTCTTAAAAATCTTAATCTAGTCTTAGTTGAATTTGTCATACAAAAACTCGCTAAAATTTTCATCGGAATTACACAATCTGATCATATGACTGTAAAATGAAATAATACTTTAAAAAAAAGGTAAAGTCACTAACTGAGATTAGAACGCGTGTTATAGCAGTCCATTGTTAAATCAACACTGCTGCCTTTACCTCTCCGCCATTCTCTATATGACAGATATATCTACTGACAGGTATATATTCTAGTATATTCCTTTTCTAACGTCACCATACAATTTCTGTTTAAATTTGATTTTTTTTCTCATATTTTAACGAAATGAAGGAAAATGACGGCTAAGACACAGATCTAGGAGCTTGTTAGTCATTTCGAGCCGTACTTTCAACTCACACAGCGCAAATGTGTACTAATGTACGACTACCGGAATTATCTATTTTGACGTATCAACTTTTTTTTTACCCAGAGGCTTGTAATTTATTCGTATTTCAACCTAGAGAACTGAATTTTGGTAGGAAAGATACTCTCTATGACGGAAACCAGAGAGCCAAATTTAGTTGCCATAGCTTTTTAATCTTCGGAGATATGAATTTTTTTCGAAAGAAAACTGAAATTTTTTCCGGAGAACGTTATCTGATTTTCCTGGGCAACAAATGTATACAAGCCACTTACAAAAAGGAAGGTACTCACCAAACTTGATCAAAATTGGCCCATTATTTTTTAAGTTATCGGTGTGATACATACATACATACATACATACATACATATATATATATATATATATATATATATATATATATATATATATATATATATATATATATATATATATATATATATATATATATAAACATATAAAAATGTAAACTGACCCCAATATCTGTTTTAGGGGTCCTAGTTTGCACTCATTTGAAGATTTTTTTTCAAAAGTCAGGATCTTCTCATTAGTGATTTTTTTTGAAGAAAATTTACTAAAAGGTGCTGTTACGGTTTCAAATGAAACACACTGTATTGACTGTTGGTTTAGTTACGTTTAAGCGTCGTGCTAACATGAAACTTTTTAAATTGCTTTCGCTTTTTGATAATAGTACTCAGAAGGGAACTTTGTAGGAATATGGGGGTTGATGATTGCAGTTTAGTTCACAGATCATTTACAAATAAATTAATGGCAGCAATTTGTTCTGCTCTGCGTTCACGATTAGACTCTGGACTACGTAGTGCTGAGAAATACAACGCTTAACATACCTCTGAACCATGTAATGATATTTCCTTTGCAAGCCTTCTGTTAACGAACAACTCTATAATTCTGCAATACGGTGTAACAACAGGTAGGATGTTTTGGTAGCTGTTTTTACGTTGACGTATTAATGCTGATATGTCGACTAACAGACTTGTTGAGAAATACGCTTTAAGACACAGGTGACCTATAAACAAAAATCTATTTTTACAGAAAATTTAAATTTTTCTGCATATAATTTGGTAAATCACAACATTTAATTTTGAGAAAAAAATCTTCAAGTGACCGCGAACGAGACTCCCTGAAATCCATAAATCCATACCCGGGGTTAGTTTCAAATATTTCATATATATATATATATATATATATATATATATATATATATATATATATATATATATATATATAATATATATATATATATATATATATATATATATATATATATATATATATATATATAGAGAGAGAGAGAGAGAGAGAGAGAGAGTGGCGCATTGAAAATGAAACAGACCGATTTGCGTCCAGGGAAATTTTTTTTTAAGAAACGCTGAAACACTTCAATTTTAATATTGGGAACATGTTTTGACATAAAACTCAACTTTATCACATCAACCCCCTAAGGGTGGTGATAACAACCCTTATATTCTAAATAGGGTTGAGTGTTACATCGTTTGAAAGCCCTTTCTTTTCTGAATTCGGCACACTAATTGTTTTGGAAGTTTTATCAACTAGTTTAAAAATTATTCACAGTTGAAGATGCAAAAACGCATTTCACTCATTCCGATAAGAAATGTGCTGATAGTCAATGTTTTGTTGGTTTGTAAACAAAAAATTGACTATCAGAACATTTCTTGTCGGAATGAGAGAAATGCGATTTATTATTTCTGTTTATCGGTCGATTTGATATTTGATAGTACTACCGAAAATTCATTTCACAATGGTGTATTCTGTAGAAGAAAGAGTTGAAATAATTACTCTTTTTTTCAAAAACGATGACTGTGCCAACCGTACCGCAAATTTGTTTAATGAACGACATCTGAACTGACATGTTAACAGAAAATACATTTTGGAGTTAGTTGCAAAGTTTCGACAAAGTGGTTCAGTAGCCAACAAATAAAACTCTGGACGCAGCAAGTGCGTTATGGTAGTGAATTTTCATAAAAATGATTCTAATAGCAAATATGTTTTTTTAAAAAAGCAGACACCAAATTTGGTTACCAGTATAATTTATATATTAGAAACAATGTACCATATTTCATCAAAATAACTTTATTGTTTGAAAATGTACAAAAATTTCCGAAAGAAAACTTAAATTTTTCCCGAAAAAACTGGTTTTCTGGTCAACCTTATAGGTTAATAGCAAATTGATACACAATTTGAAGCATTTAATGAAAATTCGCTACCATAACGCACTTGCTGCGTCCCGAATTTCTTTTCTTACAAAGATTTATTATATTTCGATGGAAAATACAAAAATGCAATAACGATTAAAAAAATTCACTAAAAAAAAAGAAAATTTGAATCACCAACGACTTATGGGCCACCCTGTAATTGTGGAAATATTTTTTAAGATGTAGCTTAAGACACCCTACAATTAATGTATACAACTTTTTTTCGTAACTTGAATAATAACGGAAATATTCCGCTGTAATGATTTTTTAAGATAATTCGACAAAAATGATATACCATTAAACGATAAACTCTATAGCCAACACTACTGCTAAAGTATCAGAGAAAGGGTCTATTTGAAATGAATTTTCTGGGAATATCTTAGTAAAATGAAGGACAATGACGATTGAAACTAAGAGCTCAGGCTTTGTAAAACATTATTCTTGAGACATTTTCCTTCCATAGATCATATTAATTTCAGGTTCATTGCCTAAATATTAACAATTTTGACGTTTAAAATCGCGACTTTGACGTTTTGAGGAAAACCCAAATTTATTTTTCTTTAAATGCCTGTAACTTTTTTGTCCTTTAACCGACAGCGCTAAATTTTTGTAGGTAGCTTACACATAACGATATAAACCCGCGTACCAAATTTCGTTGCCCTTACTTTGTTAATTCCGGAGATATAAATTTTTTTCGATTTTTTTTCGAAAAAAAACACAAAATTTTCCGGGAAAACCTCGGCGGATTTTCCTGGATAACGAACTTATCCAAGCCACTCGCGAAAGGAAGGTACTCACCAAATTTTATCAAAATCGGTCCATTATTTTTTTAGTTATTGGTGTGACACATAAATATATAAACATATATATATATATATATATATATATATATATATATATATATATATATATATATATATATATATATATATATATATATATATATATATATATATAAACATATAAAGTCTGAAACCGACCACGGATTTGGGTTCCAGGGGTCCTAAATAGCGCTCATTTGAAGAAATTTTTTCAAAATTCAAAAGTCGAGATCTCCTCATTAGTGAATTTTTTTTAAGAAAATTCACTAAAAACGGGATACTGAACGTGAATTTCCGGTTAGAAATGAGACTACTGAGACTGAAGTTTTAGGAAAAATTGCTGCAGACCCAACTCTGAGCACGAGAAAGTTGGCCACTGTTTCAAACATCAAAAGAAGAACTATTCAGCGAATACTGAACCATCATAAATTTCATCCGTATAAAAAGCATCTTGTACAACAATTGAATGAAGATTATTTTGATCGGCGGCTGGAGTTTTGTGAAGTTATGACTGGACGAATAGCTGATAACGGTAACTTTCTGTTCAATATCTGTTTTTCAGACAAGTATACGTTTTTATTAAACTCTGCAGTCAATCGTCATAATTGTCGTTATGGGGCAGATCATAATCCAAGAAATTATCATGAAAATGTAAGGAATATACTTTTTACGGTCAGAAATCCGAAGGTTTTTAAGTGTGCCACTTTCAACTTTCATTTGACATTTGTGTAAACAATTTATCAATTATATATATATATATATATATATATATATATATATATATATATATATATATATATATATATATATATATATATATATATATATATATGATGATGATGATGATGAAAATGTAGACATAGATAATCCTATAAAACTAGTTATTTAGTATATTTTGGGTACCAAAGTTAATGTAAAGTTAAAATAAACGTGCTAAACACGCTTCTCACCATATTTATATTACATAATCCCCAGTCGCTTCAGAATCTGTGTTTAAAAATCACCGATTTTGATGTTCTCACGCGTGAAACGTTGACTGAGAGAAACAAGGCTAAAATTTTTCAAAGTAAGTATTCTCGTACTCATTGGCATATGTTTAATAGATTTTGTTAACCACACCTCACATGTTGTGAACCACACACATTTTGTTAACCACACACAATATTTTGATCTTGTGTAACTTCCAGCGGCACCCAACACGTTTTAGTTATTTTCTCTTTTAACTTAGAGCTAAATATTTTGACACATAGTATAGTTTTAACAATCTACACCCGCGTACTCAATTTAGTTGTCGTGTCTTTGTTATTCTCGGAGATAAAAAAAAATTCCGAAAGAAACAACAAAATATTCTCGGAAAAGCTGGTCTCAGTTTTTTGGCTAACGAACTTGTTTAAGCCACTCACAAGAGGAAGCTACCTACAAAATTTAATGCAAATCTGCTTATTATTTTTGAACTGTGGAGGTGATATTATATATAAACATACAAAAATTTTAACTGACTTTGTATGTGGGTTCTAGGGGTCCTAGATTGCGCTCATGTAAAGACATTTTTTTAAACTTGTAACCGGTTAACCTTGACTCTTTACCCTTTTACCTTTCATATTACTATGACTTACTTTCCTCGGGCGCCATCTTTGTTCCCTAGATTAAGGACGGGGTACGATCCCCGTGAAGACATCCGCTAGAGCCTTCGTAACACGCTACAATTTACTGTTTAATAACAGTCTTGTCCCGTGGTAGCTTAAGTGGAGAAAATAAACACCAGGAGTTCAGTTTTCGGTGACTCCAGTATATGTAAGAAAGCTAAGTAGGCTTTAATTACTTACTTTCACTTACCTTGGGTTATTTTCCTAACTAACAAGATGTGATCAGATAAATAGAAACATACTATACTAACAAGTACTCATATAGTTACTTAAAAGCACTATAAACATGCAAAATGCAAAGGTGTTACCAAGGTGCAGTCAATAAGGCGAACGTTAACTAAAATGGTATAATAAATGACTTATTTACAAATAAACACAAATACGTAACGTGGGTGCGAATATCATAGCAAATAAAATCATTCACACCATGCGCAAATCATTTTCTATAAAACAATAGCAGTAACAATTAAAAGACACAAATAAACAAGTATGTTACGTCATTAAATGGGTCAAATTAATGAAGCAGGTGGTGCATTATAAGGACGCATGAATATTAGCGTGTTAAAAGAATGCAGAGACAAGCGAGCGACATATACAGGTTATTCGGGCGCACAAATCGAAAAGCACAAGCAATGCGCTTCCACAGAAATGCAGCCAGGCGCCCCTTTACCTAATGCAGCTAACTAACTCCCCCGTTCCCTTAGCCGACGTCCAGAGTGTTTAACTGACAATACTTCGCACCATTCTACAGTCGTATTGCAGCAACCACCCTGTATATACTTCTTCCCGATAATAATGCACGCGAAGCTACCTGTTGCCTACTTCAGTTAATTCACTACCGGCCAGAGTGTTTGACTAACGACACTTCGCACCATTCTACAGTCGTGTCTTAGCAACCACCCTGTACATAAATAAAACCAACGCACGCGACAGAAATTATTCCCCAATTCCTAACTCGTCCCGAACGTCCAGGATGTTCAACTGACAACGCTTCGCATCGTACTACAGTCGCGTTACAGCGACCACCCTGTATATACCCGCGACAACATAGTTCGACACCACGAAACTAAAACCAGGATGCACCCTACAGTCGCAGAAGAGGCCTACCTGACAAACGGCACAGCACCTCTCCTACACGGTATACACAATACACGATCCGCGAAGCGAAATAAACAATCCTGTCCAGAAGCCGTGACTTGCCACTCCTAGCTCTGGTGCAAGACTGGAAGGTCTCCGACTAGTATGCGACCACTCCAATATCGTACGCAGCCAGCTCGCGGCATCACGCGCCCCTCCCTTTACCGTTGTCGATCAAACAACCTCGCCGAGATTATTGGATCGGCTTGCGAGAGTACAGCAAACGGCTTTTCCTTAGCCTCTCCGCTGTCGCTCTCTCCTGATCCGGCCTGTGTCCGCTCTATTTATAGCCCGGGCAACGACCCTCGACCAGCACCGCCGCAGTCCGGCCCCATGCGCCGGCCAGAAACTCGCTCGTGTCTCGACGCTCACTGTGAACTTTTATATCAATATTATTTCAGCGCGGTTTCATTTAATACAAAAATGATTTAACGTAAACAAACACATTCGACGTGCCTGTTTACTATTTAATAGCCTTTTGATGCTATTTTCATTAGCATGATTTATATACAAATAAATCCAGTAAATATGCCTGCTTCATTACAAACTAAATGTCGCGATCTCCTTCGGCCAAATGTTTTTTTTTTGTTAAATTGGCTAAAAGACTACAGTGAAGTGACGATTAAAAAATTAAGTTTTCTACTTGAGTCTCCTAAAAACTGGCAATTTGTTACAACAAACTTGGATCACCCCGTATTTAGCGTCTTATGTTTCTGGTGTTCAACGAAAAGCATTTTTAAACTTTATAAATATAATTAGTGTCTAAACAGAAAACATAACCGTTCGATTGTCTTGAAAATTAGAAAAAGTTGAACAAAGAAAACTTAAAACGAAAGACTGACCAACACCAGATGCTAGTCTAGACTTTATTATTGATTTAATTGATACATTTAATAAGGGTCTTGGAACTTTTTATGAGCCCTTGCAGCAAAACTTTGTTTTTAATAGCAAAACTTGTATTTTTATAACCCCGGAATGCACCAACTCAAACATGTAAGATTTGTGAAGAAGTAATCTGATCTTTATAGCGGGCGGTCTAATCTAAAAATTCTAAAATCTCCTCAACAATATATCACAGGAAGACAATGTTGCCCTGATTCGCAACATTCCTCAAGGAGTTTAAGGTGATCAAATTCTATGCGAAGTTGTAACTCACTACCAGTTCTTTAACATATAAATGTTACCTATTTTTCATCATTACTTAAATTTACTTAAAAATCATTAGTTATGGGATTCCATAAGCAATCGGCAAATTTTCAAGGTAAAAAAGAACAGAACAAGGCTATACTCCAGACAGAATTTATTTAGTAAAAGCCCTACGCGTTTTGGCCCATATATCTGGCCATCTTCAGGGGCTTCCTGAAACATTACAAAAGGTGGTTGTGTCAAAAACAACGTTTCTGGTAGGTCGGCAAGTATCACACGACACAATCAGTTACAAAATTCTAAACAGTCTTACAAGCAAAGTCTAAACGGAAACTAAAGTCAACGCTAACATGCTCTACAACAGTTACATTAATAAAATCAAAGCTATAAGCTAAAAGTTGAGAAATTAAAAACATCAAAATGTCCAAAGTTTGGTCGAGGCACCTCCAAGCAGCAAAAACAACAATGAAAAAGTGGTAAAATTGCAAAAAAACAGGTAGAAACCCGTGTAAATTTAGTTTAAAAGTGCACTGACACGCCACAATCTAAGGTCTTTAAACAAATAGATAGAGAAGCTGCCAGGCTATTAATAAAGCTGTTGTGGAGCATGTTAACGTGACTTTAGTTTCTGTTTAGACTTTGCTTGTAAGACTGTTTAGAATTTTGTAACTTCTTGTGTCGTGTGATACTTGCCGACCTACCAAAAACTTTGTTTCTGACACAACCACCTTTTGTAATGTTTCAGGAAGCCCCTGAAGATGGCCAGATGTATGGGCCGAAACTCGTAGGGCTTTTACTAAATAAATTGAGCCTGGAGTATAGCCTTGTTCTGTTCTTTTTTACCTTGGAAATATGTCTAACCCAGACGATGTAACGTTAAGAAATTACAATAGGCAAATATCCATTAGTATTTCTAAACGACGCTTTATCTAGCTGAGTTTTAGTAGGCATTTTCAAAGCAACAAGTTAGTTATAAAATTTGCTACTATAACATACCTGCTGCACCTGAACCCGTTTATCACTTATGTACTATTGCTGTATCCATACTTTTTGAAAATAAAATAATTAAATATAAACAGTACAAAATTTTCAAATTAACCTTAGTGTATTCCTTAGCTGTTGTTGTCCGTACTTGGCGAAATTGTTCCATACTAAATACAGAGGTAGAGACTATTTCTCTGGCTTTTTCTTCTCTGTGACCGGTCTCGTTGCTTGACAGCATGAACAAACAGGAGAGAATTTGAACAAATATGACTTTTTTGAAGCCTTAGTAGTAAACCAGTGGGCGCATGAATCTCCCTTTGCGCATGGATCTACCTTTTCGCATGGATCTACCTTTGCGCATGGACCTACCTTTCCGCATGAAGCCGCCTGTGCGAAAGGATCCACCTTTTCGCATGAATCTACCTTTCCGCAGGGATGCACCTTTGCGAAGAGATCTACCTTTGCGCATGAATCTACCTGTGCGCATGAATCTACCTTTGCGCAGGGAACTACCTCTGCGCATTGAACTACCTTTGCGCATGGATCTACCTTTGCGCATGAATCTGCCTTTTCGCATGGATCTCTATTTCCATATAGATCCACCTTTTCGGATGAATCTACCTTTCCGCATGGATCCACCTGTGCGAAAAAATCTACATTTGCTCAGGAAACTACCTTTGCGCATGTGAAAACTTTTTCGCATGGATCTACCTTCTCGGTACGTACTTAATGCGTCAGTATTTCTTCCATGGTATGTATTTAATATATTTTTGTTCATTACCGTGATGCACTTGCTGCATCAATATATATATATATATATATATATATATATATATATATATATATATATATATATATATATATATATATATATATATATATATATATATATATATATATATATATTTGTGTGTGTGTGTGTGTGTGTGTGTGTAGTATTTATGAGTAGTTATGGATGACCTCAGATGCTAACCTCTATTGGCCACAGACTTTTGTAATTTTTACATTTTTTTAACACTTTTTTTTTAAATCACTTCGAGAAGACTGACTAGGCGTAGATATATTCTTTACAATGCTTACTTAGATACATAATATTAACTTACAATAGCGCTGTTTTTTGTTTTTTCTTTTGTTTTTTTATATATACATACATAAATAGCTTTTTGTCAGCTTAGTTTTGTCTCCTTTCAGGTTTTTAAGCTTATATTCTATAAGGATGTATACTGGGACACAATTCTTGCCTTGGGGCCTATCAAGGCCAAGAGACACACTAAAAGGCCACGGTTAGAAGACAAAGAAGAAAAATAAACTGCCCTTAGAAAAAGGCCTTCGAATTTGGCATTAAATTACACAATTAGGCTATAGAAAATGGAACGTAGTAGCCGCCGCATATGTAGAGTTAAATAAAGATTAGATTTGTAGCCATATCCGCAGTTATAGAATTACATAAGTATCATAAAAGATGCATTCATTGGAAGTTATACCACTAAAAATATGACAGGTCACTTAAAAATTAAATATTTTGAAAGCATTTTGCCATTAAAATTGACTTCAACCGCTTAATGTAATAAGACAAATAGACAATATGAACGGTTATCCGCACTTTCCAATCCATCTATCTTCAAATAGATCGTCGAGTCTGTTAGAGATTTCTCGCGTAGAGTGAGCATGAGCTCCGTCATGTTGATTACAACAAGTTCTATATTCTGATAGTGCTAAATTGTCTAAAAATCTGTAACTATTGCTGTTAATATTTCCATGTAACGATTAGAAGTTAATGTTCCATCATAAATATGATAATGAAAGTTATTACTTTTCAATAAACAAAACACATTGAAACTAAATTTTACTTGAAATCCCCTTTCCCTAATAGCGTGAGGGTTTTTATTTGCCCAAACATGACTGTTATGTCTATTGAAAACTCCTCCATGAGAAAATTTCGATTCATCAGCCCATATATATATATATATATATATATATATATATATATATATATATATATATATATATATATATATATATATATATATATATATATATATATATATATATATATTTAAATTTATCATCTCCTTGAATATGAATTAACATCGTGTCACAAAACTGGACGTTTTTACTAGAATCTTCTGGATGCAGAGCTTGCACTAAAGTAAACTTATAATTGTGCATTTTGTGCTTTCACAAGATTCTTTCTACAGAGGAGTAAGGAATACCTATGTCGTTCACTGCAGTGTAAATAGAGGCATGTGGATATGCTTCGAAATAAGCCAGGACAGTTATTTCGTTATCTTCATTTCTAGTCACTGGACTGGGATTAACTTTGGGTGCTTTAAAGGTAACAAATTCTAGGAAATTTGACCCAATCCTTCTAAACTTCTTTTCACTCATGGGTGGCAGATTAGGATTTAACTCATTAAACCTCCTACATGTTTTATTAATAATTCGGTTACATTCTCCATGGATGTTAAATAAATTTAAATAATCTGCATTGGAATAATGATTTTCCATGTTAACCGTGAACGTTAGTAGAATGAAATTTATCGAATAACACTTGCCTTAACGTTGACGTTCAATCACAGTATAAGGAAAAATTATGCTGTTTTATGTTATTGAATGTCTCTAAATACCTCAAAAACTGTCTTTTTTAGCTATTGGAGATACCCAATATAGGTCGGAAAGTTATCAAAAAAGGAATTGGTTGGAACCGCAAGTTACTGTATGTCCTTTTTAAAATAAGACACTCATTAAAGGCAGAAGTAGTCAAAGGTTGGCGCCACCCCGCTGACCATTAATATTTTCAAATCAATTTTCAAAGAAAACTGTATGAGATATGTATAGGGTAATATATACTCAAAAGATAGGGAATTTAACGCTTAATCAGATGCTGGGGACATATGGGTACAATTCTATTTAAAAAAAATTAAGTTATCTCTGATTGAAAATTTTCAAATTCAAATGTATGTTATAAATAACAGTTATCTTAAAATCGTATTCTGTTTATAACAGTATGTAGTATTTTTTACGCTTTATAGGATAGTCAACACTGCAGGTTTCTATCTTGCATGTTTTTAAAGATATCGGAATTTTTTAAAGCGCTCCAGTCGTCATTTTTTCTACAAAATGGCGAATAAATCCGAAACGGTACGAACTAGCCCGAATGTGTTGTCATCAAGTGGCCCTTAAATCAAACGTGTAACTCAAAAAGCTAAATAATAATATACAGGGTGTTCTATTTAAAAAACAAAGTTTGTGTCGACTTCCGGTATAACCGGAAGTGCAGGCCAATTGAAAATATTTTAGTTAGAAAGATCAGTATCAAAAACGTGCGAACACGAATTTTCAAAATTTAAATAGATAGTTCTTCAGGAACGTCTAATAGACCACTCATTGTGAAGCACCCTGTATATATATATATATATATATATATATATATATATATATATATATATATATATATATATATATATATATATATATATATATATATATATCGTACCAATAACTCAACAACTAATGGACCGATTTTATAGAAATTTGGTATGTGCCTTGCTTTTGCAAGTGGCTTAGACAAGTTCGTTAGCGAGCAAAATCGAACTAGTTTTTCCTGGAAAATTTTTGTTTTCTTTTCGGAAATTTTTGCATCTCCGAGAGTAACAGAGTTATGACAACCAAATTTGGCACTTAGGTTTACGCGATTAAACTTACACTACCTGCCAAAATTCAGATCTCTAGGTAGAAAAGAAAAAAGATTATAGACGTTTAAAAAATATATTTTGGGTGCCACTGATGACCAGAGAAATGCACAAAACCAAAATATTTTGTATGGATAACAAGATCTATTGTATAATATAGGCAAATATTAGGTTTTCGTGAAGCAAAAAGGTCAAGAAATAACAGAAAAATTACTTTGAAAATATTATAGTTTTTCTTCTTTAAATGTCGGAGTGGCGATTTGAAACGTCAAAATTTGCAATTTTTAGACTGAGAACCTGAAACGAATACGGTCTATGTAAAGCAAATTTTATAATAATTGTGTTTTGCAAAGCCTTAAGTTACAGCTTCAACCATCATTGTCCTTCGTTTTACTAAAATATTTGCAGAAAATTCATTTCAAATAGACCCATTCTCTGATGACTTGGCAGTAGTTTTTAGTAAATGCAGAGGTGCACTAAGATCCCTAAAATAAATGATGTCAAAGAGGCAACAGAAATACCACGGTGAGTACATCGACTCGATGACTGAATTTAAGTAACACCGGGCGCGGTCAGGACTTGAATGGGTGACCGCCTGAAAACATAGTACTCTGCACCATTTAACAAACATTCCAACACTTAGAGAACATATAAACAAAACATCTGATAAATTTTTCAGATTGTTAATCACAAATAACAAATTGACAGAAAATCTAACCGCCGTAAGCACAACAGTGACTTTAGGATCAAACATAGACTAATTTACCAACATCTGCAACTTTTCAGTGAAACAAAACACAATTAAACCTAAAAATAAAATTAATGATAGGATTACAAAAACACTCATATAAATAAAACAAGTAAACTAAGCGACTGCATGTCCCAAATATGAATGTGAAAAACAGTTATCTGAATCAGATTTTTCAGCAGCAAGATTTTCCTGAGAAATCCAAAGAAAAGTTATAATCCCAACACTAGTGAAACCTCGTTGAATAATTAGTTTAAGTGTAGTTTCAATACATCAACCAAATAAACATAAGGTGAAAATATATTGTAAAATAGGAGTTTCACATTATTGCTTATATTGTAGCAAGAATATGTATATGTATATGTATATATTTTTGTAAATATGCCTCTTAATGTAAATAAAAATTTTGTTGATTGATTGATTGATTGCCTGAGAACACCGTGTGCAGTTACCTTTTTGTTTAAATAATCATTATACTATATTTTTCTTTTTTTATGTAAATTTCGGTAACTTTTTTCGATAATACAGAACTTTTAATATATACAAATACCTATTTCGCAAAAACACTATTTATTAGGTGTGTGCCTATAAATAAAGATTCCAGTTTAATCAAATTCAAATGCATGCGGTATTGGGGAATTTTAGAAAGTTAAGTTAGGCTTTACTGTACGTAATACATAACATTAACGAAAGAAAAAATAGAAATTCGGGACGCAGCAAGTTCGTTATTGTAGCGAATTTTTAGGAAAATCGGCTCAGTTCAAATAGATTTAACAATGCTTTGTTTTAATTAGATAGTCGAAGACCCCTGGTCCGTGCCAGTTCTGATCTGATCTTTGCATGTATTGAATTCCGACGACGAAATTACAAAAAATGTTTGTAAGAAAAAAAATTCGGGACTCAACAAGTGCGTTATGGTAGCGAATTTTCATTAAGTGCTTCAAATTTGAATAGCTCAATTTGCTATTAACCTATAAGGTTCGTTGGCCGCGAAACTAGTTTTTTAGGGATCATTTTAAGTTTATGTTCGAAAAATTTTTAGACTTTCACACAATGAAGTTATTTTGATGAAATATGGTACATTGTTTCTACTATACTGGTAACCAAATTTGATGCATGCTTTCTTTAAAAAAAACACATATTTGAAGAAAAAAAAACTAAAAAAGAATAATATAATAATATTTAGATTATCTTTTGCAGGGGAAAATTTGGTCACGGAAACAGGGGCAAAACTGAACGAACTCTTGGAGCTAACCATTACACCAAAGGACATAAATAAGGTATACAATATCACCACCTAACTACAGGCTAACATTGTTTAAACGCTATATACAATGGTCTTAATGAGAGGTTAAGAGCTGTTCTGTGCGTTCCTTCAAAAAGAAACTGTTGCTGATTATGCGTGGTGTTTGAGCAGGTTGCCGGGTTGGCTGTTGACTGCCAGATTTGCATATGGGCGTAAGTGGTAGAGCAGGGGATGACTTTACATCCGTCTGAACTTCGCCCAAATCACACAGTTTATTATTATTTTTCTTTTAATTTTGCACAAGGAACTGTGTTTTTGTAAAGTATGTTGTATTGTTGTATTTATTGTTTTTTTTTTCTTTTTAATTGTGCACTTGAGTATTGTATTATTTACTGTGTGAATAAAGGCTATTTTATTATTGTTATTATTATTATTATTATTATTTAAAATTTTTAATGAAAATTCACTACCATAATGCATTTAATGCGTCCGGACTTTTTTATATTACATGACTAGGCAAAATGTTTGTTATTCCTTTACAATGTTAAGCGCAAACTAAGCAATCGCTTTTCTATCCTCTTCCTAATTTGCCAAAATTCAATCAGCACAAAAGCATGTAATTCTGCTATGTAAAAACAAAAGCAACCTCACGCGCCCTCCAGAGATATACATCACTGGCTTATTTTACCCCTCAGACTTCTGTTAACTTTCTAAACACGTATTAGATAAATTAGGCGCGAATAAGCAAATAAAACGTTTTATTTTATAGGAAATCCACATTAGTGTATATAAAGCTAACCGAATCCTTCTTGCATGCAGACATTTGCGAGCGTTTCAATTAGGGAGAAAGTTGATTTAAACAAAGCCGTAGATGTTTTATCAATTCAGGAAATGTACGCTAAGAAATAGTGGGTAAAACGACTTGAGAAAATTGGTTCTACCAAACTTTCACAAATAAGATTTAAACAAACAGAAGATCGTATCGGGGTTTTATATTGGTCTTGGAGGAGCTCCGGGACCTTGTTCAAGGAGCTACTCATGCATGCTGGGAATTCCGATACAAATATATTTGATCATCGGATTCTGATAGAAATATCAGATGTGTCGACAAAAAAAAGTAAGCCTATAAATAGAGGGGCTCATAAATATGTTTATCATTTTATTGAATCTTGCTTATTCTATAGGAAAGAAGTACAATTTATAACCAGGATATCGCTCTAAAGTTTATTACATTTTTATTTTATTTTAGTGAATTTTCTTTTAAAAAATTCACTAGTGAGGAGATCGCTACTTTTTAATTTTGAAAAAATTGATTCAAAAGGGCGCTATCTAGGACCAATGGATCCCAAATCCGAGTTTACTTTCAGACTATATGTTTATATATATATATATATATATATATATATATATATATATATATATATATATATATATATATATATATATATATATATATATATATATATAGGGTGATGATTCTCTGGTGAGAAATAAGGGGTGTCTTTTTTATAAAGTTTTTCCTGAAACCCGTTCTCCTCCAAGCTACAGCCCTTTGAAGTTTTGGAAAAAAAAGTTTTCATTTAATTTATCCGTTATAAAATAATTAAAAAAAAACGAAATTTTGCAGATGCATAAGGCTAACAAAATGACAGTTTTAAATGGATTATGTAACTCTATATTGTTATCATAAGAGGGTGAAAAAACCTACCCTTACATTATTTTTTATCAGTACTTTTTATTGTGTGTACTGTTTTATATTTAAAAAATTATTTGGAAAGAAGGATTCATTTGGCAACTTTTTTATTTCCTGACATTTTCTCATAAAATTGTTAGTTTCATCAGAAACAAATAAAATATTACTCAGATCGATGTCACATGAATTTAGAGTGATTGTTATTTGATGAAAAATCAAGTACGTGGTAGGCTGTCAAATAACGTCATAATTACACTAATATTAATTGATCTGGTTGTTGTCAATCTATCGAGAATTTTTTAAACACTTAGAACAAATAAGTGAATAAAATGGTAAATGATACCAATTCCGAAATGGCAGATATGCATTTTGAATATGGCCGTACTAATGGCAATGGATTAAGATCACAGCGCCTCTACACTGAGTTATATCCAAATAGAACTGTACCCCATCACAGCATATTCGCACGCATTAATCAACGTCTGCAAGAAGAAGGAAAACTGTCAAGATGTGCCGCCGATTGCGGGCGTTCTAGAGAAGTAAGAAATGTAGCACTTGAAGAGGCTGTCCTCAATTTAATTGAAGAATCTCCTGGTACAAGTTCAAGAAGAATCGCTCAAGTCTCAGATGTCAGCTATTCCACGGTATTTAGAATTTTAAAAGAACAACTACTGTATCCCTACCATATCCATCGAGTTCAAGCGCTCTTACCTTGTGATTTTGTACTTCGTTTAATTTTTTGTCAATGGATGCTTCAAATGATCACGCAAATTTCACAGTTCTTATCTCGTATTTTATTTACTGATGAGGCCAACTTTATACGAGAATCTATTAGAAATTTTCATAATAACCACATATGGTCTGAAGAAAACCCACACGAAATTACGGAATCTCATTTTCAACACCAGTTTTCATTAAATGTATGGCTTGCTGTCATTAGTGATGACAGCAATATTTTCCTCCGATAAGACTAAATGGTGAAGTGTACTGTCATCTACTCAAAGAAGGGTTCTTGAAAATATTCCTTTACAAATGTGGTACATGCACGACGGGGCTCCGGCTCATTTTAGTATCAACGCTCGTAACTTCTTGAACAAAGTTTACCCAAATCGTTGGATAGGTCTAGGAGGCCCACAGAATTCGCCTGCCCGATCTCCTGAATTAAATCCGTTAGATTTGTGGCTGTGGGGTTTTCTGAAAACCTTAGTTTAATCAAATCTTGTTGAAAACATCGATGACCTCAGAAATCGTATTATCGCATCATGTGATATTATAACAAACCCCGGTATTTTAGTGAATTTTCGTAGAAAAAATTCACTAATGGGGAGATCCCGACTTTTGAATTTTGAAAAAATTTTTGCAAATGAGCGCGAACTAGGACCCCTAGAACCCATATCCGGGGTCAGTTTCAATTTTTATATGTTTATATATATATATATATATATATATATATATATATATATATATATATATATATATATATATATATATATATATATATATATATATATATATATATATATATATATATATATATATATATATATATATATATATATATATATATATATATATATATATATATATATATATATATATATATATATATATATATGTGTATCACACCGATAACTCAAAAAATAATGGGCCGATTTTGATAAAATTTGGCATGTACCTTTCTTTTGTTAATAGCTTGGATAAGTTCGTTAGTGAGGAAAATCGGACGAGGTTTTCCGGGAAAATTTTGAGTTTTCATGCGAAAAAAATTCATATCTCAAAAAGTAATAAGCCGATTTTAATAAAATTTAGCACATGCCTTCCTTTTGTAAATGGCTTTGACATGTTGGTTAGTCAGGAAAATCGGACGAGGTTTTCCGGGAAAATTTTGAGTTTTTATTCGAAAAAAATTCATATCTCAAACAGTAATAAGCCGATTTAAATAAAATTTGGCACATACCTTCCTTTTGTAAATGGCTTTGACATGTTTGTTAGTCAGGAAAATCGGACAAGGTTTTCCGGAAAAATTTTGAGTTTTCATTTGAAAAAAATTCATATCTCAAAAAATAATAAGCCGATTTTAATAAAATTTGGCATGTACCTTCCTTTTGTAAATGGCTTTGACAAGTTCGTTATTCAGAAAAATTGGACAAGGTTTTCCGGAAAAATTTTGAGTTTCCATTTGAAAAAAATTTTTATCTTAAAAAATATAAAATCTATGATAACCAAATTTGGTAGGTAGGTTTACGATATAAAAGGTAAACTATACACCTATATTTAGATTTCTATGTTACAAGAAAAAAAAGTTATAATAAAATATTTTGAGAATATAATGAGAAAATGTCAGAACATAAAAAAGTTGCTAAATAAATCCTTTTTTTAAATCATTTTTTTAATAGAAAACGGTATACACAATAAAAAGTACTGATAAAAATAATGTAAGGGTAGGTTTGTTCACCCTCTTGTGATAACATTATAGGGTTAAAAAATCCATTTAAAACTGTAATTTTGTTAGCCTTATGCATCTGCAAAATTTCGTTTATTAAAATTATTTCGTAACGAAGAAATTTTATGAAAATTTTTTTTTGCCAAAATTTTAAAGGGATGTAACTTGGAGGAGAAGGGGTTTCAAGAAAAACTTTATAGAAAAGAAAGCCCTTATTTTTCGCCAAAGAATCACCCTATATATATATATATATATATATATATATATATATATATATATATATATATATATATATATATATATATATATATATATAGTGTGTCACACCAATAACTCAAAAAATAATTAACCGATTGTGATAAATTTTGGTAAATACCTTCCTTTCGCAAGTTTCTTGGATAATTTCGTTAGTCAGGGAAATCGGACTAGTTTTTCCTGGAAAATTCAGCGTTGTCTTTCGGAAATTTTTTATATCTCCTTAAATAACAAAGCTATGGTTTATTCTATAGGAAAACAAGTAAAATTTATAACCAGGGTATGCCTCTAAAATTTATTACCTTTTTATTTTATTTTAGTGAATTGTCTTTTAAAAAATTCAATAATGAGGAGATCGCTACTTATAAATTTTAAAAACATTCTTCAAATGAGCGCTATTTAGGACCCCTGAAACCCGAATCCGATGTCAGTTTCAGAGTTTATATGACCGATTGTGATAAATTTTGTTAAATACCTTCATTTCGCAGGTTGCTTGGATAAGTTCGTTAATCAGGGAAATTGGACTAGTTTTTCCTGGAAAATTTGGTGTTTACTTTCGGAAAATTTTTATATCTTCGGAAATAACAAAGCTATGGCAACCAAATTTGGTACGGCGGTTTATATCATAAAGAAAACCACGTATCGAAATTTGAAGCTGTACGTTATAAAGAAAAAAAATTATAAGCATAATAGCTTTTTTTCTTAAAACTTCAAATTCGCAATTCGAAACGTCAACATTGAAATATTCTAGATAAATAACCTGGAACTCATAAGGCTTATGTGAAAAGAAAAATTTTAAGAAGTGTATTCTATAAAGCCTTAAACTTAAGCTTAAGCCTACATTGTCCTTCATTTTACTTAAATATTTGCAGAAAATGAATTTCAAGCAAACCCTTTCTCTGAGACTTTGGTAGGAGTTTCAATGATAGGGTTATAATACCTACATGAAAAAAAACTTTCTTTCCCTTTTTAGGCACACTGTGCGCACGGAGCAGTGTGAGATTTGTCATAGTTAAACTTCAAATAAAGAAGGAGAGCAGAAAGAAAAAATGTATGTACAATATATGTTAGAAATAGATTAGGCAATGCCTTGTTCTAATTATACAAAAGGAGACCCACTGCGTATTGCGACAGTAAAAGCTTGGTGAGGTTTTTTTGCCATTTTAACTAAATAAGACACCTCCTGAGGTGCTGTTTACACAAAATCCTCCAAAGACCTTCCTGGCCTACCCTGAGATCAGTTCGCCTAATTAAAAGCTAAAACAAGTAAAAAAACAACCCTGCCGTACTTCACTAGATTTTTACTGCCGCGAGACGCTCGTCCAGGCTTAAGCTGAGGTTTAATATATTATGTCAATGTAAAACACCTATTACTCTATGGTCGAGCAGATGTAGATGGATGCGTCTATACCTTCATACTGAATGGATACGTCTAGACATTCATACTGAATATTTAACTTCAGTTTTTCTGTTCTTAAAAAAGGAACTACAAATTTAATGAAATAATTGAACGTTACGTTATTTTTTTAGTGAATTTTCACTAAACACAATATCATATATTTGTGATTTTACTGAATTTGCTTAAAAAATTTACTAATGAGGTATCCCGACCCAAATTTGTTGCGCGTGTTTTTATTATAAATAGTGACCCACGTGCCAAAATTTAGGTCTGTAAGTGAAAAGACAAAAAATATATAGGCATTTAAAGTAAAAAAATTGTCAAAGTCGCGATTTGAAACGTCAAATGTCGCACCATTTAAGCAAAGAACCTGAAACAAATACGGACTATATAAAGAAAATGTCGCAAGAAGAGTGTTTTGCAAACCCTTAAGTTTCAGCTTCAACCATCACTGTCCTTCATTTTACTAAAATCTTTACAGAAAATAAATTTTAAATAAACCCTTTCCCTGATGCTTTGGCTATAGGTTTAGTTAAGTTGATGCTCTCGGTGTAGGCTTAGTTAAGTTTATGATTTAACGGTCTATAATTTTTAGCTAATTTTTGTTATTGAGGAGACCTCGACCTTTGAATTTTAAAAAGATTTCTTTAAATTAGCACCAACTAGCCCTCCTAGAATCCATATCCGGGTTTCCTTTCAGTTTTTATCTGCTTACATATATACAGGGTGACGTATTTTTACGGTAAAGCTCAATATAATTCTTATAAGATACGAGAAAAAATTATATACGTTAATTATAGGGTGTCTTAAGCTGCATCTTGTAAAAATATTTTGACAATCATAGGCTGGTCCGTAAGTCATTGGTGATCCCTACAATTGTTTTTTTCGAACACTCTTATATTATTGCATTTTTGCATTTTTTATCGAAATATGATGCATGTGTGTAATAAAAAAATGGAGACGCAGTAAGTGCGTTTTGGTAGCGGAGCTTCATTAAATCGTTCAAATTTCAATAACTCAATTTGCTATTAACCTAAGGTTCATAGGTATGGAATCGAGTTTTCTCGGAAATATTTTAAGTTTATTTTCGGAAAATTTTTGTACATTTTCAAACCATAAGTATTTTGATGAAATATGGTACATTGTTTTTACTATATAGGCTACAGCGGTAACCAGATTGGTGCCTGCTTGCATTAGAGAGACATATTTGCTATTAGAATCATTTTATGAAAATTCGCTTCCATAATGCACTTTCTGCGTCCAGATTTTTTTTAATAGATAAAACTGATTTAGCAATCTATACTGACTTTCCAAAAAATCTGTCTGACAGCGCAGGCGCAAACCAACTTTTTTATTTTGTATAGGGACAAAGTATTGTTACGTTTTCTCCGGGTTCTGGATAAGTGAGACTTTTAATTTTAACAAAACAACTTTATTTACACTCTAAATATGGATACAATAAAATTTCTAGAATGTCTCTCTCACAAAACACTTCATTTACTGGCCTTACAATTACTACTCTCAACAAAAGTCACTAATCTGGTACTACAGTCACTACTCTCTTAACACTTTACACTGCTTCTTCAAGTCACTACCACATTATCTTACTGAACTGAACTAACTCGGGCTGGCTTGCTTTCGCTTTTATATACTCGCCGTACCTTCCCCTCCTTTCTAGAGCATTCCATTCCAGAACGTTCCAGGACCTTCTTTTACTAGAAGGTTCTGTGAATACAGATCGGTCCCGTGTGTATACAGGGGGATGTATATACAGGATGATCCAAATGTGGTCACCACTCCTATGTCACACAAGAGGTGTTTCTCGAACTATAAGATCTCTCTGCGTATACAGGGTGTAAGGGTTTCTCTGCGTATACAGGGTGTATATACAGGTGTTCGGAATGTGCAGACCTCAGTTATCCGTTCCGACGGGGTACAAGTTGGTAACTTCGTTATTTCTGGTCCTAGAGGGTTGAGACTTCGCCTGTGGGGGGTCACCCCAGACACCCCCAGGGGGTGGGGAGGCGGTGTTGCCAGATTGTGCAAAAATTCCCAGATGTTGGGGAAATTCTGGAGATGTGGCAACACCGCACCTACGTCTATTGAAGTGCTTTGTAACACTGCCCCCCTCCTTAAGACTGTTCGTCCCGAACAGTATTTACCGGCCGCCAACTTGGGGGTTCCTTGCCCCGATAGGGACTCAACCTCTCTATGTGAACAACTTTGGGTTTAGTTCTTAGAGACAGCTGGATTCTGTAGACTAGGTCGTTAATTTTCTTCGTCACCAAGTATGGCCCTTCCCATGGTTTCTGAAGTTTGGGACTGAGGCCCTTTCTCCTTGTTGGTTGGTACAGCCACACTGCATCACCTTCCTTGAATGTATGGGGTGTTGCTCTGCGATCCAAGCGCATCTTCATCCGGTCACTGCTTAAGAGGAGCCTATCTCTGACACATCTGTGTATAGTGCGCAGTTTTCCTTCCAGGTCGGCGACATACTCAGGTAACGTAGCTAGGTCCGCTATGTCCTCGTTCGGTGGTGGTCTCGTCATGTCGATTGGTAGCCGCATCTCTCTGCCGGTCAACATCATGGATGGAGTGTAGCCGGTAGATTCATGCTGAGAGCTTCTGTAAGCTAGGAGGAACAGAGGTATCAGCTTGTCCCAGGTTCTCTGATTCTCGTCGACAAACATAGCAAGATACTGATTGATGGTCCTGTTATGCCGTTCTACCATGCCGTCTGATTGAGGGTGGAGTGGCGTTGTTCTCGTTTTCTTTATGCCTAGCAAGTCCATTAGGCTCTTCCAGACCTCTGATTCGAAATTCCGGCCCTGGTCGGTGTGAATCTCCAAGGGTACGCCATGCCGTGATATGACATTTTCCATCAGGGCTTCTGCTACGGTCGTTGCCTCTTGGTTGGGGATCGGCGCAACTTCAGGCCATTTCGAGAAGTAGTCCATCGCCACCATTATGTATCTGTTCCCAGACTCTGTGATGGGAAAAGGTCCTGCGATGTCTACGGCAACTCTCTCCCACGGTGTACCTGAGATGTACTGCATCATTTTTCCTCTGGATCGGGTCTTTGGTCCTTTCTTTGAAGCACATTGGTCACACCTTTTGCACCATTCTTCCACGCTTCTTCGGCAGTTTATCCAATAGAAGCGGTCTCTCACTCTGGCAAGAGTCCTGTTGACCCCAAAGTGGCCTCCACTTCTACTATTGTGTAACTCTTGAAGAACACTGTCTATGCACTCACTTGGCACAACGGTCTGGTATATACAGTCTCTACCATCGGCAGTTTCCCATTTTCGAGTGATCATGTCATTCTTTAGACACAATGAGTCCCATTGTAGCCAGTAGCCTTTAACCTCCGCCCCAAACCGGGACACATCGTGCCACTCAGGTCTTTTCCCCTTTTGTAGCCATTCTCTAATATTTTTCAAGTCTGGATCTGTCTTCTGTGCGTCTCTGATGTATTCAAGATTTACGTCTAGATCGGTGTTATTCTCCTGTCCTGCCACCAGTTGTTTGATCTGATGAGTTACTTTGTCGATCTCTTTGTTCTCTTGTCGCTCGCAAAATTTACATTCATGCACTGAACATGGTCTTCTTGACAGGCTGTCTGCATTGGCGTGACTTCTTCCTCTTCGATGTTCAATCCGGAAGTCGTAGCTCTGCAGTTTCTCTATCCATCGTGCTATCTGTCCTTCGGGATTTCTAAAGTTCAGAAGCCATTGCAGAGCAGAGTGATCTGACCTCACGCGGAATGTTCTTCCGTACAGGAAGCTGTGGAAATGTTCGATGGATCTTACAACTGCCAGCAGTTCTTTCCGGGTTACACAGTAATTTCTTTCTGCTTTTCCGAACGTTTTGCTGAAGTAGCCTATCACAACTTCTTCTCCGGCTTGGAGCTGTGAGAGTACTGCCCCAATGCCATACTGGGAAGCATCGGTGTCCAGTATAAACAGTCCTTCGTCCTGAGGATAAGCCAGCACAGGAGCAGTGAGAAGACGATGTTTGAGCTCTCTAAAAGACTCTTGGCAATCTGGTGACCAGATGAACTCGGCCTTATTTTCAGTCAGGCTATGCAGAGGTTTCGCAATGCTGCTGAAGTACTTCACAAAGCGTCGGTAATAGCTGCAAAGTCCTAGAAAACTTCTGACCTCATGTTTGTTCTTCGGCACAGGCCAGTCTCTTACTGCCTTTATTTTCTCTGGATCGGTTTCTATCCCTTTCTCAGAAACGACATGTCCAAGGAAACTCACTTTCTTCTGGAAGAGGACGCATTTCTTGGGATTGAGTTGCAGACTGGCACCTCTCAGCCTGGAGAAGACTTGCTTCAGATTCGACAGGTGTTCATCGAAAGTCCTTCCAATCACCATGACATCGTCAAGATACACCAGGCATGTTTCCCATGTCAGTCCTCTCAGCACTAACTCCATTAGTCGTTCGAAGGTGGCAGGAGCATTACACAGGCCGAATGGCATGACCTTGAATTGGTACAACCCATTCCCGGTTGAAAAAGCAGTCTTCTCCTTATCCTCTTTATGGAGTTCTACTTGCCAGTAACCACTTTTCAGGTCTAATGTAGAGAACCACTTTGATCCGGCCAAAGTGTTCAAAGTGTCGTCGATCCGGGGCAGGGGATAACTGTCTTTCTTGGTGACATCATTCAGCTTCCTATAGTCCACGCAAAATCTCATAGTGCCGTCTTTCTTGGTGACCAAAACTACTGGGGACGACCAAGGACTATTAGACTCCTCGATCACACCATCTTCCAGGATTTCGTTAACCATCGCCTTGATTTCTGATTGCTTGGCAAAAGGCAGTCTTCTCGGCGGCTGTCTAATTGGTCTTGCGTCGCCAGTATTAATTCTGTGTTGCACTAGACTCGTACGACCTGTGATTTTCTCTTGAGCGAAAATATCGGCCTCCTCCAATATGAACTTCAGGGCCATTTCCATCTCCATGTTGTTCAATTGGCCCCATGAACTCTTGAACCGCTCTACTATTTCTACTGGCAGTCTTCTGTCTAATGAAGTGGGTGTCACGTTTCTTGACAACGTCACTCGGTCAATGGGCTCGCAAGTGGCGATAACCTCACCTTTCTTCAATGTGACCCTGTTAGTTTGCACGTTAGCCACTCTTATGGGTATTGTCCTCTTCGGGTCTACTAAGCATCGTGCGACGAGGGCACCATCATGTCTATCTTTTAGGGGCTCCGCTATGAGAGCAGACATACCATCAAGTTTCTTCTCTAGTCTGGCTCTGACAATCTTCTCACTGTTACCAGGAATCCGTGTATCCTCGTCGACAATAAGTCTCACCCTGGGATTAGCTTCGCCTGCTGTTGGAGATAAATACAACTCTTCGTTACCGATTTTCAAGATCTTATTCTGGAAGTCTACTGACAGGACATCGAAATCTTCCATTAAATCCAGGCCCAGAATAAATTCGTCGACGATTTCTGCGACGACAGCCCTTACCTGTAGCTCAGTACTGCCCAGCCTAATGAAAACAGTGGCCTCTCCATGCACAGGTATCCTATCTCCTTTTGCCGTCTCCAACACAGGCTGTTTGTTGGTCGTGAGTGCGGACCTGTTTGGCAACATGTCTGGACGTACAACGGATCTAGTAGCACCAGTATCGATGGTGAAACTGCATTGTCTTCCGTCTATGCTGCCAGGTATAACGAGGCTCTCGCGGTAGCGTCGGATAGTGGAGACCCTGACCTTGGGGCCCTGGGTCTCGCATGCCACGTGTCGCCCACCTACACTGGCGTCAGGTCGTTTTCCCTGATGGCGCTCCCTGTTGGTATATTCTTGTCTTCTGCGAGCCACCTGTTGGGTTTGTAAGCACTGCCTACTTATGTGGCCTTTCCTACCACACTTGTAACATTCTATGTCTGACCAATCTGCTTTCGTTTTACGTGCTCCGACCGTTGCAGTGAGCTTGCTTATGGCTTCTTTTATCATTTTCATTTCTTGCCTTAGTTCCGCTGTCGTGTCTGCAAATTCCTCTATCTCCTTCACCTCGCGCAGCCTGTTGCGGCGAGGTTGAGATGCATTCTTCGCTGCTTCAAATTCCAAGCCATAAATTACGCAGTCCGTAAGTGTTTTCAACCTTCCGAGCCTTAAAGCTTGTTGCATTTCATTATCAAGTACCCCATCGATGAAGGTCTGGACGGTTATCTGGTTGACAAATTCTTCTGGGGCTTGGGGATATGCCAGTCGCACAAGTTTCTCCACTTCGGCACTAAATTCTTGCAGCGTCTCATTTGGCTTCTGGACCCTTGACTTTAGTTGTGTCTGGTAGACCTGGCTCATGTACTTGTTACCATATCTCAAATCTAGGGCCTGTATCACTGTTAAGTAGTTTTGCTGTTTCGACTCCGGGATGTTCTGGAGGATTTCTAGGGCTTTACCTCGAAGCGAGAGAATTAGAGCAGTTGCTGCCTGTTGTTCGCTCCACCCATTGCTGAGAGCTGCCGCCTCAAACTGCCTCCTGTACATGGGCCACGATGTTTCTCCGTCAAAAGTCGGCGGCTTCAAAGTTCCATGAGGCTGCTGCACGATTGGCATATCTTCTTCCCGACGATTTTGAACCGGGGACATTCCAGTAACTCCTCTTGGTTGAGTTCTGTCAGTCTGGCCCATCACCTGCTCTGTCAGTTCTCTATGTCTGACTTCTGTGCCTTTCATCATCATCTTCATTTGTTCTTTCAACCCTTCCACTTCTTCCCATCGTTTATTCAAATCCTCTGTTACATTTTCTACTTTCTTGTCCACATTTTCTACTTTCTTGTCCACATTTTCTACTTTCTTGTCCACATTTTCTATTTGTTCGTTGATCTGTTCAATTTCTTCTTTTACACCGACTCTTATATTGTGGAACATACTTCGGAGCTCTTCTTTATCTTCTTGTCGCCTCTGTTCCTCCTCTTGTCGTCTTCTCTCGTCTTCTTCGCGCCGTCTTCTTTCATCTTCTTGTCGCCGTTGTTCGTCTTCTTCGCGTTGCCTCTTGAGGTCTTCTTTATCTTCTTGCCGCCGTCGTTCGTCTTCTTCGCGCCGTCTTCTTTCTTCTTCTTGTCGTCGTTGTTCGTCTTCTTCGCGTTGCTTTTTCAGTAAGTCCATCAACTCTTTGATTTCAGCCATCTTGTCGTAGTCAGTCGATCTGGTGTTTACCATTTACAGCTAGCTTGCTTGTTCACTTCTTCACTCACTTATCCCACACTTCTGACACCAAATTGTTACGTTTTCTCCGGGTTCTGGATAAGTGAGACTTTTAATTTTAACAAAACAACTTTATTTACACTCTAAATATGGATACAATAAAATTTCTAGAATGTCTCTCTCACAAAACACTTCATTTACTGGCCTTACAATTACTACTCTCAACAAAAGTCACTAATCTGGTACTACAGTCACTACTCTCTTAACACTTTACACTGCTTCTTCAAGTCACTACCACATTATCTTACTGAACTGAACTAACTCGGGCTGGCTTGCTTTCGCTTTTATATACTCGCCGTACCTTCCCCTCCTTTCTAGAGCATTCCATTCCAGAACGTTCCAGGACCTTCTTTTACTAGAAGGTTCTGTGAATACAGATCGGTCCCGTGTGTATACAGGGGGATGTATATACAGGATGATCCAAATGTGGTCACCACTCCTATGTCACACAAGAGGTGTTTCTCGAACTATAAGATCTCTCTGCGTATACAGGGTGTAAGGGTTTCTCTGCGTATACAGGGTGTATATACAGGGTGTTCGGAATGTGCAGACCTCAGTTATCCGTTCCGACGGGGTACAAGTTGGTAACTTCGTTATTTCTGGTCCTAGAGGGTTGAGACTTCGCCTGTGGGGGGTCACCCCAGACACCCCCAGGGGGGTGGGGAGGCGGTGTTGCCAGATTGTGCAAAAATTCCCAGATGTTGGGGAAATTCTGGAGATGTGGCAACACCGCACCTACGTCTATTGAAGTGCTTTGTAACAGTATATTAGGGTAGAAATGGGTCAGTGCTGACAATTTACTAAATTGTTAGTTGGATGTATACACTCTCTATTTTTTAACACTTTGTGTTATTTGGAGCTGGCGTGACAACATACTACTTGGTTCGGCAACTAGGTGGCGACACGTTCACCACTCACTTAGTGTTAGAAGGCTGGCTACCATAGCCGTATTTTCGCAGCAATTAGTGTGCCGTACTGACGAGCTCTAATCAGAGCGAAACCGGTCTACGGTTCTAATTGTTGTGATAATGCATCTAGCCTTACATACTTTGTCCCTATTATAGGGTAGAAATGAGCCAGGGCTGCCAATTTACTAAATTGTTAGTTGATTGTATACAGTATCTATATTTTTAAAACTTTGTGTCATTTGGAGCTGGCGTGACAACATACTACTTGGTTCCGCAACTAGGTGGCAAGACGTTGCAGGAAAAAAATATTCAAATAACAATCTTGCAAGTCTAGACTGGTTTAAATCATCCATGTAAAGACACCCGGAACCAGCGCTTAAATCAACGGAAAACGCCAAGCGGGTAAGAGCTGGGTTAAGCTATGCATTGATACAGCAATATTTCCCGAATCTACACCAATCCCTAGCAAATACCCCCCATTTCAACATTATTAATTATGACGAAACAAATTTTGTGGATGACTCAGAATCTATTGAAATATTTTTACAGAGTTCTTAAAATTACTTACAAGAGTAGAGGAAAGTAACTCGGTTTACGGTCCTGTAATTGTAAGTGGGGAAATGTGTGTGTGTGTGTGTGTGTGTGTTCCCTTAAGTTTGACCTTGGAAGATTTCCATTAGTCACAAGACATTGTAATTGGCTACCTAATATTACTCTCAGATTTTGGTTTATTAACGATGATATAATTAATTGATATAATATTACGATCTTAATTTAGACTATCTACTACTACTACATCTAAATAAAATTCTTATTTGTTACTTTGTCCCAATTGGAATCTTTTTATATATATATATATATATATATATATATATATATATATATATATATATATATATATATATATATATATATATATATATATATATATATATATATATATATATATATATCTTTTTATTTATTGTTTTTTAATATATATTTTTTAGATATATTTTTTCTCTTTATATATATATACACACATATATATATATATATATATATATATATATATATATATATATATATATATATATATATATATATATATATATATATATATATATACACACATATATATCTTTATTTATTGTTTTTTATTTATTTATTTTTTAATATATATTTTTTAGATATATTTTTTCTCTTTATATATATACACATATATATATATATATATATATATATATATATATATATATATATATATATATATATATATATATTATATATATATATATATATATATATATATATATATATATATATATATATATATATATATATATATATATATATATATATATATATATACACACATATATATATCTTTATTTATTGTTTTTTATTTATTTATTTTTTAATATATATTTTTTATATATTTTTTTTTATATATATATTTTTTTTTCATTTAATATTTTCTCTCTTTTTTTTTTCTTTTTTTTTTTTTTCAAAAAACACTTATGCTAATTTATACATATATTATCTTCTACCAAACTGGTGTACAATACTTGACTATACTTAATCTATGTCCTAAATCTAAACCTACATTAAAATTCCATACTCCCTTTATAATATCGGTGATACACCATTCATACTCTTACATTACTAATCTACATTACATTATTTACAAATTTTCTACTATTTACAAAACTGGTTTAAGGATGTTAATTATATGTTATAAAGTAATTTTAGCAACTCTAAAGAAATTATGTATAGCTTTATATATTTCAATATTACCACTCTGTAACAGAGTGACTATGTTTAAAGGGCTGTTAGTGGCATTATATTTATTTATTTCGCTCAACAATTGTATTCTTGGATTGCTGGTGTTTGTACACATAAACATCACATGGTTGATGTCACATACAGACCTCCCATCACACTGGCAAAGGGGTGATTCTGCAACCCCTATTTTGTGTAGGTGAGCTGGTAGACGGTTGTGGGCTGTCTTGAGTCTGGATATGGTGGTAGAAAAGTGACGTGGTCTTCTGTATATGCATACTTCTTCTTTAGAGGGAAGCCTTGGATGTAACAGTTTATAGTGATTGTTACTATTTGTTGTGAAGTTAGTCCAAATGATTTCCCACTCTGTTTTGATCTCACGTCGAATGATACTAAAGAGATCCTTATAGTCTGTTCTGTAATTCAACTGGTCTGGATTTACTATGGCTTCTTTAGCTGCTTGATCAGCTATTTCGTTACCAGGAATAGAACAATGGCCCTTAACCCATATAAAAACTACGTTACCTTTGAGAGTTGGGCTGTTACACAAAGCCATAATGTTACATAAGGTTTTGTTGTCACCTTTTTTATGGCTGAAGTATTGTATACTTTTTAGTGCCGCTTGTGAGTCTGATAGAATCACTGCCTTTTCTCTTTGAAAAGTGGGGAAATATATGAAGTAAAATATACGATTTCGCATTACTCTAGCATAAAATCAGTTCTAAAACTCACCTTTACAAAATGATCGTTCTATTGCCGAAGCTCAGCGTGGAAATAGCTAGCTATAGTAAGTGTTTCAACAAGAGACACAACACAAAACACTATAATAACTGCATCTAACACAAACACAAATATCACACAAATATAATTATTTTACTTGTTCTAATAGGAAACCAAACTAATTAATCTTTTCCACAGTAACATTGTTACAACAGTGTATAGCAACTACCCAAATCAATCTTTTTCACAGTCACAATGGTATAATGCAATACACGATAGCAAATGCATGAATAAAACGCAAATTATTTACACTTTTCGAAAGCTATCTACGTTGCCAATCAAAGTTATACATTCCGAAAGATAAGAAGGAATATTTCTTGCCGTTATTTGTAATCATAATAAATCAAGTAGAAATATGAGCACTTTAAATTCCTTTAGCATTGTTTTTCTTTGAAATTTTTACTAGAGTGTCTAGGTGTAGCTTTTATCGAATTAAATAAATTGCTTATTTTATGTTAAAACCAAGATATCAGCAAACTGAAAAAGTTTTCACATATCGTAACTTGGTGTGTAGCAAAATGCAATGCAAATTCGTTTTTATAGTTTGTATACCAGATATTCGGTTATAGCTAATTTTTATTTACAGTAAGTACTTGGTACAAAAATATGCAGTGTAATAGCATTAATTTATCACATTATGTGAATGCTATTTTACATGAAATTTAATAGCAATATAATTTATTAAAATCCAAAAGAAAGTTGTATGGATGTTGAGGATATAACATGAGATCTAATGTAATTAAAAAAATAAAAATAGGTGGGCTCAGACCCTATAATTTGGGTGGTGTCAAACATACAAATAAAAATTCATATTCGGTTAATATAATTTATTGTTAAAAAGATATTATATAATTCAAAAATTGTTGTAAGTTATTGTGGTAGATTGAAGCAGTTATGAATGAAATTTTTGAATTTAAACGAAGAATACAGATGAACAATGTAATTAACTATCGCGTCTGCTGTGGCGTTCCTTGGATCAACTGAATATGAGGGGGACTGAGCCTACTGAAGGCTGGTGAAACCTCTGGATAAACTGTGGGGACTATTCAGGGCTGTCCGAACCACTGGATGACTTCAGCAGGTGCTCTGCTTGCCATAATGGCCCTCATCATGATGTCGAAGGGGCCTTCAAAACAATGTTGAGGTGCTTCCATAGTGATGTGTCAAAACAGGTGTTGAGTTGCTTACATAGTGACGTTGAATAGGACTCCACAAACCCTTAAAACGGTGGTTTAATAACAAAAACAGTGTTCCATTAAACCACATTGAATTTATAAGGAAAATGGTGTTGTTCCGTTGAAAACGTTCAATAAGTAAAACGATCTTCCATAAAGAAAACGGAATAGCTCATATGAGCGTGCTGCTATTTTATTTCATTTTTTCACGATATGTCATTTATTTTTTGGGTAATTTTGGTGAAAGAGGTTGCTCTTGGCGCTAAACTCAAATATCGGGTTATATTTTGTGTTTAACGTACAGGGCGTTCTGAGCTCCTGCACCACCATATTATTTCTTCATTTTTTTTTCAAGAATAGTGATTAAATTAAAAAATATTGTTTAAAACGCAATTTCTCTCAATTTTTTTTAAGTGATTGAAACAAAAACCTACAACTTAAAAGGACATAGATAGACGTGGTTGTGTACCAATTTACAAGTCGTTTGATCAAAGGAAAATAGAGTTATTCGAAATTAATAATAAAATAATCCTCGACATCACTTCAGATTCTGTAATGCAATATCTACAACGTCGGACAAAGACAGATGACGTTATATGTACTGCTATGCTATTTAAATAAATCGTAGATAAAAATCTAAACAATGGAAGTTGTTGCAAGATGTCAGCCTGGAGAACATTGTGAGGGATACGACAGGGACGCCATCTCTGTCCAGGACCAGGTAGTATATTGTCACGATAGCTCTATTTTCCTGTACTAAACTCAGTAGTTAAAACACCCACCATTGCTGAGTATTGCTGGTATAATTGGCATATCTTTTTGACAAATGTCTGACATGACTTTTAGATAACGTTTAACTTGTTAGCTCAGTTTTATAGCTGCTTGGTTAACTCATTTTGCTCACAGGGTGTGGAAGTATCGCATCGGCTACAGAAATTACAATTTTTTTTTGCTCAAACGTCGTAAAAGTAATAAATCATAGAAAACATGATTTGGGAACGAAATTTGTTTTGTCTGTCGGTATGTATGTCTGTCTGTTTGTAGCCACGATAACTTTAGAAAGAACTGAGATATGGTTTTCGAATTTGGTATATAGTTGGCACAGCTAGCGGTTCGGATTGTTTTGTGTAAAATTTCTTTAGCGGGTAGGGGATTTATTTTTTCGTTAAAGCTCTAGTAATATAACTTTTTGGTTTTTTTTTATTAGAAATCTTTTAATTTCATCAAACATGTGGTATTTTGTGCTATAATTAAGTTATGGGTTGAATGTGTGGGGGTGAAAAAATTTAGAATTTTTGCTAAAACGGCGTAAAAAGTCTTAAGGCATATAGAAACTTGATTCTGGAACGCAAATTGTTTGTCTGTCGGTCTATCGATCTGTCGGTTTGTCAGTATATCACTTGCGAATGAATTGAGATATCATCTTCAAATTTGGTATCCAGTTAGCACCCGACAAAGGAACGCTTGAAATTGTTTTTGGGTAAGATCTCTTCAGGCGGTAGGGGAGACATAAGAGGTGATTAGTGAAAATCGACATATTTTCAATAAAACCCGCGTAACATAAGGTTTCAACTGTTTATGGGTACAGGAATGCAAACCTTTTCTTTGTTGTCAAGTCATGGGCCGTAAATTGATTCCATGAGAATGTATTTTTTTATATTTTAACAACACACTACGAGGGCTTACAGCCTAAATACTATCGTACTGTGGATGTCTACAAGGAGAAAAGAGGCAACTTGTTAATTCTGGACTTGAAGGTTTAAAGGTACGGAGGAGAAGGAAAAACATGTGCCGGCAAGAAATTCCACAAGGTGGGAGTCCTCGGGACAAAAGAGCGGGCATAATAAGATGTTCTATGTCTGGTGACCTGAACAGTAGACGGATGCATTCGCTCTGTTCCCCTGGTAGGTCTGTTGGGGGCAGCAGGTGGAGGAACTATGGAAGAAAGTTCCTCTGAGCAGTGCCCGTGCAGATATCTATAAACGAGAGATAGGTCACCAACGGCACGTCGGTAGGCAAGGAATGGCAGCCGTTGGGTGAGGGTAGGGTCACCGATGAGACGTATAGCTCTCTTCTGAATTGAGTCCAGGATAGCGAGTGTGGGAGCGGCAGCAGGACCCCAGATGTGGGAGCAGTATTCGAGGTTTGGCCTTATTTGTGAAGTATATAAGGTATAGAGGTTAGCTGATGAAAAGTATTTGCGAGCCCGGAAGACGAAACCTAATTTCTCAGCAGCCACTTCTGCACTCGATGTGACATATTGGTACCAGTTGATATTTCGATCCACAGAAATGGCAACAAGTGAAAAGGACCCATTACTTTGAATAAATTGGTTGTTCATTTCAATGGGTCTAGGGCTGGTGTATCTCTTATGAGATAGAAAGCAAGACTGAGATTTGGTGGAGTTTAATAGTACAAGATTTCTATTTCCCCAGTCTAATATTTTTTGGAGATCCATAGAGATAGAACATGAGTCCATGAGTCTGCGATTCCCATCTAATTCGGCTAAAGAGACAGGCTTAGGATATTGTATATTTGAGTGAAGGATGCTGTTGTCCGCGTAGCTGTAAACTAGGTTGGATGTGCTAGACAGGAGGTCATTGATGTGGAGAAGAAAAAAAGTAGGGGCTAAAGCTTAACATTGAGGGACTCCTGCATTAATTGGATACAGTGGAATGGCCATCCACGACAACAAAAATGCTCCGGTTGGAGAGGAAATTTGCTGTCCAGGTACATAGTTTTGGTGGCAGGCCATATGCCAGAAGTTTATTAAGCAGCGCTGCGTGCCAGAACTAGTCGAATGCTTTGGATATGTCTAGAGCGACAATCTGGAACTCACCGTGTAGTTTCATAGACTTGTTCCAAGAATGGGTGACAAAGGAAAGGAGGTCGGCAGAAATAGACCTGTAGTTGCTAGGAAGCGGTTTGGATCCTTTCTTGGGGACGGGTTGTACTCGAGCAGTTTTCCAGTTACTAGGGAATATGCCTCTATTATTGTAAGATGTCTGAAACAGACGAGTCGGCAGGAGCAAGTTCTGGTGCGCATTTTTTAAGAACAATTGATCTCGTCAAGGCTAGAGGCTTTTCTGGTATTATGAGAAGAGAGCAACTTTCGTACCTTTTTAGTTTTGAAAATGATATCTGTCATTTTATGCGCGACATTAGGGACTGTTGGTGGTTGAACATTTAGAGGTGGATTGAGAGTAGAATTGCCGGCGAACAACCAGGCAGAAAGTTCAGCCTTGCCGAGGGCAGTAGAAAAAATTTCATCCCCTGAAACAAGAGGTGGGAACGTGTTCTTGCAGAAATTATTCCCAATAGATTTAGCAAGAGTCCAGAAGGGTTTGTTGCTGTTGGATCATGAGAGGACTTTGTTTTTGATGTCGTTACTAAACAAGTTTTTTGCCTCAGAAAGAATGCGAACATAGCGGTTTCTTGCGTCGTTAAATGCTTAACGGTTTTCTTTAATGGGATTGTGTAGAACCGTTTTGTGAACATTGACCTTTTTAAGTCTGTCCTTGTCACATGATTTAGAGAACCAGGGCTTTTGAGTGACTGAATAGGTTTTCTGTGTACGTGGAATAAATAATTCCATGCCAGCTTGGATAACTTCGGTGACGTTTTGTGAGATATCAGAGGGGTCAGGATGAGAGAAGCAGATAGACGCCCATGGAAATGAGGAGAACTAATCACGCATTTCGTCCCAGTTCGCGGATTTGTAGTGCCAAACGTTACGTGGGTGTGATGACTCTGTGACCTCGGGTTGCATTGCGCAGGAAGCAGTGACCAGGCCGTGGTCTGAGCGACCAAGAGGGGCGATGACTGATGTCCTATAGCATTCAGATTTTGTAATAAGAAGGATATCCTGGGGATTTAAACTGTGTGTTTGGATGCGAGGAAAGTAAGTAGGTTGCTGAAACATATTGGCTTTAGCGGGTAGGGGATGAATGGGGATGATTTGGTGAAAATTTATATTTTTTCGTTAAAACTAGAGTAGTATAACCTTTTTGGGATTTTTTTTTATTAGAAAACTTTAATTTCATCAAACATGTGGTATTTTGTGCTAAAATTAAGTTAGGGTTTGAATGTGTGGGGTTGGAATATTGTTGACAAAAATTTCGAAATTTGTTGTTATAAAACGGCGTAGAAAGTCTCAAAACATATAGATAATTTGATTCTGGGACGAACATTTTTTGTCTGTTGGTCGGTGTATCTGTCGGTCTGTCAGCATGTCGGCATCTACGTCTGTCTGTTAGTAAGCGCAATAGCTTTCGAACGAATTGATATATCATCTTCAAATTTGGTAACCACTCAGCACCCGACAATAGAACGCGTTGAGTTGTTTTTGAGTAAGATTGCTTCAGGGGGTAGGGGATAAATAAGGAGTGATTTGGTGAAGATTGGCATTTTTTCAATAAAATTCTAGTAACATAACGTTTCAACAGTTTATGGGTACAAGAATACAAACCTTTTCTTTGTTGTCAAGTCATGGGCCGTAACTTCATTCCATGGGAAGATGTTTCTGTAGAGAACCAATTACCACAGCTGTGTGGAAGTTATTATTCCATTTGCAGCACTATTTTAAATATTAAAACAACATCGTTAGTAATAAAGTTAATTTATTTTTCTTTTAACACTCATATAATCAAATCTTAATAAACTAGCCATCTATAATTTTTGAATTTTAATTTTTATAATTTAGGTATCACATTGTTCTGAACTTCCAGTTTGCTTGTCATCAAGCTCAAACTGTTGTTCTTCGATGGGTGTGGAGTGGACAGAGGAGTTGGTATATTCTGTGCTAGGTGACTTAACATTCTCACAATCGGGACTCCTTAATTCTGAAATGCTAGCTTTGGATGCTAAACTCATGAAGGAATTCCTTCTGATCCCTGCTTGGTTCTCTATAATGCTGACCAAAACTTCCGTTGAAGTTCCAATAGCCATTGCAGGTACAGATGCCAGTCCTTAAAAATACATATATTTGTTATAGTAGAATTAACACAAACAATGTTTTGCTATATTTTTCCTTACAATTAGCAACTGAGTCGGTTATTTTTCAAACGCCACATCTTCCTGTTAGTTTAAGGAGCTAGGCTAACCCTATGATTAAGGAGATGGCTCAATATTTGCTAAGTGTATAGATGTCACATTTCTGATGTTTCCTTATATGCACTAAACAGGTGTGGTACACCGTTTAGTTTAAAAAGCCTACTTCTTCGGAGATGTGGCGTTTTCCGGAAAGGTGCGCAAGCAAAAATATTTGCGTCAAAGATTTCACAGAACGTACCGGTTCAATCTTTTTATACTGATTGTGATTAGGATGCGCATTGTTTATACCAAAATGTTTAACTCTGACAGTTAAACCAAAACCATTTTACACAATAAGTAAGGAAGAGAAAGAAGGACATAAATAATTAAAATCGCAAAGAAATCAAGGAAGCTAAGGTAAAAGGTCTTATCGATCATGCGAGAAAGGACTTTACAATTCATCACTTGTTGCCGCTCTTACTTGGTGGAATCGTTCCATACTAAGTACAGATATAGAGGCTATTTAGCTGGCTCCACCAATGTGTGCTTTCTTCTCTTTAAACGGTTGCAGTCAATTGCTAATGGTATATACATTCAGGGGACCTGAAAAAGATTTAAAAGAAGAAACTAGGAAGGAAATCCCCAGGAATATAATGTCTGCATAGACAAAAATAAAAAAATAGTTTAAAGGCGCAGCTGCAGATAAAATCCTGGGTAATAAGAAACTATAACTAAAGAGACCCTGGACGATATCAGAATTACTTATGTTAGTACAAGAGCGTAACAGACGGAAAAAGAATAACAACAAAGGGATGTGAAGCAAATATAAACAAATTAAAACTACGGTCGAACAAAAATGTAGATAAATGAAATAAGAACAGGAATGAACACCAAAAAATAAATGTATGTAAAGCTAATCAACAAACAACTGTAAGAAGTGTAAATATTTACGTACCTTGGGAGTCCTATTAAAAATGAGGATAAAAATTTCCAATATCTGAGATAGCCAAGCAAAAATTAGAAACGCAAAGTAATCGTTTCACTAATAATCATCCTATCGTGGAGCTGAGAGATAAGTTCATTAAGTCGTACCTATGCAGTGTAGTAGTGTATGGGGCGGAAATCTGAACCGTGACTAAGTAGATATGATTAAATTAAGATTATATTCAATGTAAGTGGGCTATCCCAGTCCCTCCATCGCGACCTTATGTCTATTGTAGCTCGCGTCTAATTGTTTAAATTTCACCTATCAAATACAGCTCACTGCGGGAGTCGATCTTTTTTTCTAAGGTGAAAGTTGGTTTGACAAATGTATTGTCATTTTAGTGAAGTCGCTTATCCAGTTTGAATATTAAGCAGTGATAACTTCTTTCCGTGTTCTTCTACGCACGACATCCGTCAGTGTTTGACTCGAGACAATATCATAAAGTCCTGTTCTCGAGCAGGATCCAAGCGGGGTCGTTAGCCTGTTTTGAAGCTCATTGAGAAGGCCTTCATCCCCAGGTGTAATCCAGCCCTAGAGCTTACAGTTTTCCTCCGGGTTCGCCTAGACCCGACACCCGCCAGTGTTTGCTTAAGTTTCACCCAAAAGATAGAGCTGCCCGCAGGAGGCGCACAAGCGAACTCATTTTCCGGTTGTGAAGCTCACAGAAGTCTCCAGTTGTAATCAAGATCGAGAGGTCTCAGCTCTCCTCCGAGTTCGCCTGGGCCAGACGCCCGCCAGTGCTAGACTCCGGACGAAATTTCACCGAGTCCCGCTCTCAATCATCACCTAAGCGAGGTTATTTATCCGTTTAGAAGCAGACAGTGGAGGCTTAAAATTATGGTATATACCACTCCGCAGAGACTTGAAACTCTGAGTCGTTTGGGCACCCGACACCCGCCAGCGCTTACCCCAAGGTGGTGTGATATGTAATCCCGCTCGCAAGCGAAGTCAATGGTCCATTTGGAAGCCCACAGTGGAGGCTTCAAAATCCGGGTGTATATCATTCCCTAGAGATACCCGCCTCCCCCAGGCTCGTCTGGACCAGACTTCTGCCAGTGTTTGACTCTAATTAGTCGCTTTTTTGGCAGGCAGGAGTTACGTTGGGCCTATTTTTTTAGTTCCTCCCCGGACCCACAAAGAATGTGACTGAATAAGACATAAAGAGAATGGAAATTCTTGAAACATGGACATAGATAAAAATGACAAAGACACGGTATACCGATAGAAAACCAATGAAAATGTGCTAGAGAAGTGAGAGAAAAGATGCTTCTGAAAGAAATGGAAAGAAGGAAGGCAAAATTGATTGGTGATATAATAACAATACCACAGTAGACAAACTCCGAACTCAGATGTCTTTGACACGTGAGGGGGGGGCTTACATACACATACAGACCAAGGACACCACCCATGACTCATCACAAGGCAGCGTTTCTACATTAGAGTGAAAAAGACCCACTCCCCGAATACGGGACTCGTAACCGCGACCTCCTGGTCCAACTCGAGAGGCTACTCACCTCCCGAACCGATGTATTCAGCCTATTTAAATATAATAACTTGACTACAACATTATTTGAAGGACACATGCTTAAAAAAGAAATAGGTAGACTCAGGAGAAAACTCCTATAATGCATAACACCACTGACGAAGTGTGGAACTGGAAGTTATAATAAAATTAAGAGATCTGCTGGAAGTAGGGAATCATGGTTGCGACAACAGCGAGGCGCCGTCTTCAGTTTGTGATAATGATACACATATGCTCCAGACATTTATTACGCTGCAACTCCTAAAAGAAAGGAACTACTCTATCCAATCAGACAGTGCCACCTGCCATAATGCAAGATAAAGCATAGAGATCTTGCTGAAGACATTTCCAAACAGACCCATTTCTCGAAACGGTTATCTGCACTGGCCCTCAATGTCATCTGACGTTACTGTCCCTGACTTCTTTCTTTGTGGTTACCTCGAGGGCAACATGCAGGAAGGAAGCAATCCAGGCGACCAACGACTATTGCGATAGCCCTGAAGAAAACCAGAGCAGTAAATCCAGCGGGAGCCTGGCAAAATGTTTGGTCAAGTTCGCCAAACTTCAAGAGGACTATATCAAAAGATGAAGTAAGCTACAAAACTGATATGGTTTTCTCTTATACCGAGCTAGGTTATAAAACGACTCTCGTACCTAAATCTGTCTCCATAATACTCCCAGAACGATATTCTCTACGCTTTGGCGACGAAGATTCATATCTAACTGTGGGAATTTCTTGTGAACCCCTGGGTAAAATTTCTCTTGGTTCTGATCTAAATTCACGTTGAAAAGCTGGTAGGTATTTTGGCTGCAGCGGCAACATATCCACACTTCCTGTTGTAGCTGGACGGGGCTGAAGAGGAGTGGTAGATAAACTTGCACAACCAGGTTCAGTAGAATCTAAAATTAGGAAAAAAAATCTATTAAGAACACGGTGATTGTTTGAGAATTTACTTATATAATCATGCATTTCTTTTATCAAGATGGTACGTATTCGTTACATGCTTTTTGCAGTTTTTTAGCGAATTAAAAAAAAATTCGCTTATGGGGAGATCTGTGTTTATATATATATATATATATATATATATATATATATATATATATATATATATATATATATATATATATATATATATATATATATATATCCGACCGATAACTCAAAAAATAATGGACCGATCTTGATAAAATTTTCAGAGTACCTTCCTTTTGCAAGTGGCTTGGATAAGTTCGTTAGCCAGGAAAATCGGACTAGGTTTTCCCGGAAAATTTTGTGTTTTCTTTATAAAAAAAATCATATCTCCGGAAATAACAAAGTAAGGGCAACCAAATTTGGTGCGCGTGTTTGTATTATAAAGAGTGAACTCCGTACCAAAATTTAGGTCCATAGCTTTAAAGACAAAGAAGTTATGGGCAGTTAAAGCAATAAATGTTGGAGTTTTCCTCAAAACGTCAAACTCGCAATATTAAACGTCAAAATTGGCAATGTTTAGGCAAAGAATGTAAAACAAATACCATTTGTGAAAAGAAAATGTTGCAAGAAGAGTGTTCTGCAAACCCTTAAGTTTCAGATTCAACCGTCATTGCCCTTCATTTTACTAAAATATTTACAGAAAATCCATTTCAAATAGACCCTTTTTCTGGTGCTTTGGCTGTCAGTTTAGTTAAGTTTGGTAGCTGTTTGGATATTTATTTGTAGGTTTAGTGAAATTTATGGTTTAACGGCCTATAATTTTTTTAGATAATTATCGTGGAACAAATTTGTTAAGGCATTTTTGCATTTTTTATCGAAATATGATGCGTTTATCTTTAAAAAATCTGGACGCAGTAAGTGCGTTTTGGTTGCGAATTTTCGGTAAATTTGCAGATAAGCTCCCGAACGCTTTTTAAAACACTGTTTTCAGAAACCTGCCTAGGCCCCCACCCCTCTGGATCCACAAACCCCAAGAAAAATTTCTTGTTCACACTTCCCAAGGAAGTTACGGGACCAGGAGTGAGTAGGGGTGTATAATTTTTTTAACTAATTTTCGTAGAACAAATTCGTTAATGCATTTTTGCATTTTTTATCGAAATATGATGCGTTTGTAAGAAAAAAATCTGGACACAGTAAGTGCGTTTTGGTAGCAAATTTTCGGTAAATTTGCAGTTTAGGTCCCGAACGCTTTTCAAAAAACTGTTTTCAGAAACCTGCCTAGGCCCCCACCCCTCTGGATCCACAAACCCCAAGAAAAATTTCTTGTTCACACTTCCCAAGGAAGTTACGGGACCAGGAGTGAGTAGGGGTGTATAATTTTTTAACTAATTTTCGTAGAACAAATTCGTTAATGCATTTTTGCATTTTTTATCGAAATATGATGCGTTTGTAAGAAAAAAATCTGGACGCAGTAATTGCGTTTTGGTAGCAAATTTTCGGTAAATTTGCAGTTTAGCTCCCGAACGCTTTTCAAAACACTGTTTTCAGAAACCTGCCTAGACCCCCCCCACACCCCCCCCCGGATCCACAAACCCCAAGAAAAATTTCTTGTTCACACTCCCCGAGGAAGTTACGGGACCAGGAGTGAGTAGGGGTGTATAATTTTTTTTAACTAATTTTCGTAGAACAAATTCGTTAATGCATTTTTGCATTTTTTATCGAAATATGATGCGTTTATAAGAAACAAATCTGGACGCAGTAAGTGCGTTTTGGTAGCGAATTTTCGGTAAATTTGCAGTTTAGCTCCCGAACGCTTTTCAAAACACTGTTTTCAGAAACTTGCCTAGACCCCCCACCACACCCCCCCCGGATCCACAAACCCCAAGAAAAATTTCTTGTTCACACTCCCCGAGGAAGTTACGGGACCAGGAGTGAGTAGGGGTGTATAATTTTTTTAAACTAATTTTCGTAGAACAAATTCGTGAATGCATTTTTCCATTTTTTGTCGAAATATGATGCGTTTGCAAGAAAAAAATCTGGACGCAGTAAGTGCGTTTTGGTAGCGAATTTTCGATAAATTTGCAGTTTAGCTCCCGAACGCTTTTCAAAAAACTGTTTTCAGAAACCTGCCTAGGCGTCCACCCCTCTGGATCCACAAACCCCAAGAAAAATTTCTTGTTCACACTTCCCAAGGAAGTTACGGGACCAAGAGTGAGTAGGGGTGTATAATTTTTTTAACTAATTTTCGTAGAACAAATTCGTTAATGCATTTTTGCATTTTTTATCGAAATATGACGCGTTTGTAAGAAAAAAATCTGGACGCAGTAAGTGCGTTTTGGTAGCAAATTTTCGGTAAATTTGCAGTTTTTCAAAAAACTGTTCAGAAACCTGCAGGTGAGGTCCTAGTAATGTCTCTGAAAACAATTTGTTGAAAAGCGTTCGGGTGCTAATCTGCAAATTTACCAAAGTTTCATTAAATCCTTCAAATTTCAATAACTCAATTTGCTATTAACGTAAGCTTTGTTGGATAGAAAACCAACATTTAAGTTTATTTTCGGAAAATTTTTGTATATTTTCAAACCATAAGTAATTTTGATAAAATATAGTACATTGTTTCTACTACATAGGCTATACCGGTAATCAGATTGATGCCTGCTCGCATTTGCTATTAAAAACATTTTTATGGAAAATCACTTCCATAACACATTTGCTGCATCTAGACTTTTGAAAAATGTTTATATATTTTCAAACAATAAATTTGTTTCAATGAAATATGAAACATTGTCTCTACTATATAGGCAACCAAGTTTGATGCCTGCTTTCATCAAAGAAAGACATTTGCTATTAAAAATATTTTAAAGAAAATTCGCTACCATAACGCACTTGCTGCGTCACGAGATTTTTTTAAATTAAAAAACGTGTATCTTGCACAAATAACTTTTTTTTGTTTTTGCATAAGACCTGGAATGCTTAAGTAGCATTTAAATTAAAGTAATTGGTTATGTTGATTTCGTAATGGCATTCTACAGGGTGGTCAAATGATACATAACTAATGGTATTCAGAACAACAGTAAATTTTTGGCATCCAAATATAACGATTTCCCTTAGTACAAAAGTCTAATTTGAAAAAGATACAGGGTGTTAGTATGAGAAATTGAATTCTAATTTTCCCTGATCTCCAGAAAACTACTTCACGTATTATCATGATCAGTTTTACACGGTGATAAAAATAACTCATTACTAATTTGGCTCGAGCGAATAAATGGCGCTGCTTACGGTAACTTTGAAATATTTTTTTGTATCTAATATATTGGCTTCCTATGCAGCGTCCATTCGCTTGTTATTCCGTTCTTAGGTCTTCATTTATTAAGTATGTAACGCCAGGTCGCCAACAGATTGCTTTTGATACACACCTACTAACAGTCCTATAATCTGATCACTACCCGTTCACATATCCATGTGCGAGTTATTTATGAATATTTTTCAATATTAGAGGCCGAGATTGTTTTTATTATGTACACAAAAATGTGTTTACTTTCTCGAATAAACATACAAATATATCTATTTTGTCGCCTATATTTAATGTTCCTTATAACTTATATTTAAAATACTTCTATACTAAGTCCATATTAAATATACCTATATATTTATACTAATACAGCTGCCATAAACTCCTTCTCTCTCTCTCGCTTTCATTTTTTCCACCTACTCATCCACTCCTTCATACGGTTAAATTTTACAATTACATATATATATATATATATATATATATATATATATATATATATATATATATATATATATATATATATATATATATAAATATATATATGTATATATATATATATATATATATATATATATATATATATATATATATATATATATATATATATATATATCTACCTAATTACTATGCTTTTGTGTTTCCTTACGACTAATTAATTAATACTAATGGTATCTAGATACCAGAAAGCTATGTGTCCAATATGTGAAAACTGGAACCTGTGATGAGCATTAATCAGTACACTTGAAGAACACCCAAATCACCACAACACATATTTCAGAGACCTTACGATCGTTTCGTTGACAATGTCAACATCTTCAGAGGAAGAAAATTCTAAGATAAAAAACTAGATCCCGTGTATTTATATCGCGTCAAGGTAAACGAACCTAGTCCGAAGTAAAGTTGTCGTCCAAGAACGATCATTTGTTTATTGCGCAGATATAGTTTCTATGAAGTATTTTAGTTGAACTATTTATCCTTTGTTAGAGTTAACACGGTGAGACAGACATCTGGGTTTTTAGATTTCTATTCTTTAAAATATGAGTTGAGTTGATGTTGTTTATCTCACCAGATGTCTTTATCGGCATGAACCAATATCCACATAGTAAATTTCTAGATCGAAAGGAAACGTGATGATTCTTTAAATAACTCTGGTCCTTTTAAACCTATATTAGATAAGGGTCATAAATATGTCGACCAAAAGATTAAAGCAAGTCTCCGACCCCCGAGTGGCCCGGCATCTGGGTGCCGGGCCACTCGGGGGTCAAAGGCAATGAAGAAGCTGACAGTCTCGCGAAGAGAGGGTCAGCAGAACCATTTATGGGACCAGAACCGGCTCTGGGCGTGTCAAAGAGCACTTCCAGGGGAGCCATTAAGTCCTGGGTCAGAAACCAACACAAGGTGTACTGGGCGGACTGTCCAGGGCTCAGACATGGGAAGTCAATAATTGACGGACCCAGTTCAAAGACAGCTGTGGAGCTGCTAAACCTTAGCAGAGGACAGCTCAGAAACACAACAGGTCTCCTGACGGGACACATGGCCGTCAAGAAACACCTGCATAAAATGGGGCGGTTCGAAGGGGACCTCGCATGCAGTCTCTGCGGCGAGGGGGAGGAATCAGCCCAGCACATCTTGTGTGAGTGTATAGCTCTGGATCGGAAAAGACAACTGATCTACGGTCACTCTAGACCGGAGACAGAGCAATATAAAACTTCACCCTACCAATCGCTGTGCAGACTAGTTCAAGGCACAGTGATTTTGGAATGGGTGGAGTAAGACTAACGGTATGCACAATCAACCAAGGGTTGCGGTGCTATCGGGGCGGCAAGGCCGCGGACGAGCCCTGGGGAAAAAAAAAGTCTCCGACCTGTTTCACTGCGCAATAAACAAACGATCGTTTTTGGACGACAACTTTACTTCGGACTAATTCGTTTACCTTGACGCGATATAAATATACGGGATCTAGTTTTTTATGTTAGAATTTTCTTCCTCTGAAGATGTTGACATTGTCAACGAAACGATCGTAAGTTCTCTGAAATATGTGTTGTGGTGATTTGGGTGTTCTCCAAGTGTACTGGTTATGTGTCCAAGCCTAAATATATGAAAAATCTAATATATTTTATATTATCAAATGTATCAATAATATTAATTTTATTAGTAATTTTTGGTTCAATAAATTTAATAGTATTTTATTTATTTTTTGAATTTAGTTTAATTCCTGTTTTATTAATAATTATATGGTGAGGGTATCAACCTGAGCGAATTCAAGCTGGTTCATATTTATTATTTTATACTTTATTTGCTTCTTTACTTATAATGATTTCAATTTTTTTATTATTATAATAAATTTTATAGGTTAGATTATTTTTTTATAAAATTTTATAAATTGGATAGTTTTTATATATTTATTTATAATTTTTTTATTTTAATAAAATGCCCATATATTTAGTTCATTTGTGATTACCTAAAGCTCATGTTGCAGCTCCTATCGCAGGTTCAATAATTTTAGCTGGAATTATAGTAAAGTTAGGAGGTTATGGATTAATTCGATTAATGATTTTATTTATAAAAATTAATTTAAAGGTTAATATTTATATTATTATAATTAATAATAGTAATATTATTATAATTTCTTTAAGTGGTGTTTTTTTTTTATTTCTTTAATTTGTATAAATCAAAGAGATTTAAAGTCTTTGATTGCTTACTCTTCTGTAGCTCATAAAAGATTAGTAATATCTGGAATTTTGACAATAAATTATTGAGGAGTATGTGGATCTTTAGTAATAATAATTGCTCATGATTTGTGTTCATCAGAATTATTTTGTCTCTCTAATATTTCTTATGAACGATTAAATTCTCGAAGAATTTATTTAAATAAAGGTTTATTAATTATTATTCCTAGTATACATTTATGACGATTTTTGGTGTGTTCAGCCCTATGTTATTTACTTATATATATATATATATATATATATATATATATATATATATATATATATATATATATATATATATATATATACAATGTGTCCGAAACTGGATGAGAATTAGCAATGTTTTGTAGAATTTCATGCTCGTTCCAAATAGAACTTGTGTTTTGTCCTGGCTCTTTTCGTTTTCGAGTTTCTTTGGGAAAAAAATGTCGATTTTTTTTTCTTCAATATCTAGGTAGGCGTTGATCTGACATGTCTAAGACTTGCACATTATTAGGACACTTATTACAGGGTAATTTTTGTGCTATTCTCAACTTTGGATTGTCATCTGTTTTTGAGCTACATGTATCCACGTTTGTTTTTATTATGGCAGTCATATTGGATTTTTTGTCATGTGACAGCCTGTGAAAATAGCTTTCCAATGATGTACAATATGCTTGTAATTCCACTGACAATTTTGAGAAAAACTGTTTTGAGGATAGTACGCTATGAAATCCAATACCAGAAAACAAATGACAAAAAAAAGTGTGCAAAAAGCAGTAGGGCATGGAGTCTAACAATAGACTTCTACTTTTAATATTATTTTCCGTAATGATTCACGAATAAAAAATATTGTGATTTAATTTACAATACTTAATTAGGTAATAATGCTAGGTAATATTATGTGAAAGAGTTTAATAACGAAACCCGGCAATAACAAATAGAAACTTAAACTTCATAAAACAACACAATTCGAAACGAAACTCAACAAATAATAAAATAGAAACTTAAAAATACACTAAATAGAATATTGTTCAATATGGCCACCGTTTTCTTCAATGCACTTTATACACCTTTTTGAAACATGCCTGCAAACTCTGGTGAGGGTGTTCTGGTTAATATGATTTATAACTTACGTGATTCTGTTTCGTAATTTATTGATATTTTGTGGTGGATCGAATTTATACACATCATTCTTCAGAGTACTCCAAAAATAAAAATCCACGGGTGTTATATCATGACTTTGAGCACACCATTAAACCGGCCTATTGTTACAAATGACACGATTATTAAAATTTTGGTACAAAAATTCTTCGACGATCCTAGCATTGTGAGCTGGACAACCGTCTTGTTGGTACCAAATCTCGTCTAAACTATCGTGAACTCTTCTAATTGTTGGTAAGATATCATTTATCATAAGATTAAGATACCTTTCCCCAGTTAAATTACTTTTAAAAAAGAACGGACCAACAATGAAGTTGCCTGAAATTTTTTGAAATTAACTGTCTAATCTACAAATAAAAATACCAGTTTTTTACCTAATAAGCCGCACCAAACATTAATACCAAATCTGTCTTGCAATCATCTTTTTTCCTTTATATGGGGATTTTCATTTGCCCAATAATGCCTATTATGGCGATTATACACACCACAATTTATAAATCTGGATTCATCAGTCCATATTATTTTCAAATGAAAATTTTCATCTTGCTAACATTGTCCTTGATACCATCTGCAGAATTGAAGTCGCTTAGGGTAATCGTCAACATTTAAGCCTTGTAGGTTTGTATGGATGGTAATGACTTTTAATACACGGTGTACCGTACTTTTTAAACGCTAAATTTGTTCACCATAAAACCGAACAGATTGCGGATGGTTTTCGTTTGAAACCTGTAAGACGGCATTATTTCTTTCTTCATTTCTAGGCATTGGTAGTTTCTTTGCGTGAAAGCTACCGTCTATCAATAGATTGGTCACCATTCTGCGAAATATCTTGGTATTTGGTTGTCGTCTTTCTGGGTAGTTGTTTTGATATCAATTTGCAGCTGCCTGAGTATTTCGGTTAGAACGAAAATAACATTCCAACATGTCAAAATATTCTTCATTACTGAACATATTGTTGAATAATATTTAAAGTAAACGGGAAACAAACTATTTCGTGCAAAATTTTAAGCAACGTGTTGAATACACCTCAAATTGTTCAGATAATTAAGAATGACAGTATACTTAATTGTCGCGATAGTGTTATATCTATAGCAACCCTTCCTTTGTTGTTTTTCAGTTGACTTACGTTTAAAAATCAAACAATTTTCAAAGCGTCTTCGTAAATCATTAATCTGCTTTTTATTGAGTTCTGTTAGTAAATTTAGTTATTTACTAGTTTTACCTATTTAATTAAATTATAACATTTTTTTAGGATAATTTTGTAATGTAAAATATCATTTGTAAGAATGGACCGATTCATTAGTGTGCTCAAAGTTCCTATTTTTTATCGCGAATCCTTACGTAAAATTATGTTAAAAGTAGAAGTATTGTTAGACTCCATGGCCTACTGCTTTTTGAATACTTTTTTGTCATTTGTTTTCTGGTATTTTATTTGATAGCCTACTATCCTCAAAACGGTTTTCCTCGAAATTGTCAGTGGAATTACAAGATTTCTCAAGCATCTTGTACATTATTGAAAAGCTCTTTTCACAGGCTATCAGACAGGCAAAAAATTCAATATGGCTGCCATAATAAAAACAAACGTTGATACGTGAAGCTCAAAAACAAATGACAATCAAAAGTTCAGAATATCACAAAAAGATTACTCTGTAAAAAATGTCTTGATAATGTGCAAGTCTTAGACATGTCAGATCATCGCCTACTTGGATATTGAAGAAAAAAGAAGTCGACAAATTTTGTTTTTTTCAAAATAATTCGAGAACGAAAAGAGTCAGGGCAAAATACAAGTCCCATTTGGAACGAGCATGAAATTCTACAAACCATTGCTGATTTACCCGTCTCCCTATCTCTGATGATAACGGCGATAGCAATACATTCCCATCCAGTTTGGGACACACTGTATAATACTAAAACTAATGGAATAGGTATACTTATACTTACCGCCACCATATGGTCCATTATGATGTAAAACGGCTATACTTGGCACAGATGGAGTTTGTAAGGCTAAACCGATTACATTTACTCCGTTAACATTACCTGAGAAAAAAAATAAACCATATGAAACGAAACAAATGAAGTTCATGTAGAGTACTTTTAAGAGTCATGATTGATTTCAAATTTAAAGAGTCTCGACAACTAAAGTCCTTGTGACACTAACGACACCTTAGCCAATACCGTGGAGATAAAAAATTTGAAAAACATAATGTGAGATTTTTTCAAACATTTTATAAAAAAAAGTCTCAACGCAGCAAGTGCGTTATGGTAGCTAATTTTCGTAAACATGTTTTTAACGGAAAATATGTCTTGTTTTTGAATAAACATTTGGTTGGCAGTATAACCTATATAGTAGTAACAATGTACCACATTTCACTAAAATAGCTTTATTGTTTCAAAGAGCACAAACATTTTTCGAAAATAAACTTTAAAAGTTCCAGAAAATCTGGCCAACGAGCCTCTTCAAGCTATTTACACACCTGCCAAGATATAATTATACGCTAACAGCTTTAGAACCAAAATTGAAAAAAAAAATCTCACCATTTTTTTAAAGAAATCGCCTTCAATAATATTACACTAAATTATAGTTTTAACTACATACAGACTTGGAGACAACTTCTCTGGCTGCACTGTTGTATTTCGTTTTTGTAGGTGAAGGACGCGCTGGCTACGTGCTTCACCTACAAAAACGAAAACCAACAGTGAAGGCAAAGAAATAGTTTCCAAGTCTGTATGTAGTATGGACCAGTTTCTCTAAGTAAGGGCAACCACAATCAATGAATATAGTTTTCACATTCCTTACATTCGACCACTTTTTTTTACAACAACTTTCTAAATATTTTTTACTAATTACCAACATATCACAAAAATCTTACAAAAAATAATTTTACGGAGGCCCTGAAAACTGCGAAAACCTTTCAAATTCAGCTACTATTTGAGAGTACCTGTATACGGCAGCTCGATTTTTTCGACGAGTAATACAAACAGAATGCGTCATTTCCATGGGGCTCCGCTGTCTAGTGGTAAAAACAACGTGATATGTGTTTGTGGTGTGTGCCAAAAGCGTGAAAAGTTGCAAAACAAAAACTCAAAAACGATGAACGATATAAATTTTTTTCTCTACAAAAATGCATTATAATTCAATGGAAGATACACAAATGCAATAACGCATATACACCCCTTGTTTTATTAAAAAAATAAATTATGTATCACCAACGACTTATGGGCCACCTGTGATTGTCAAGATAGTTTTATGAGATGTAGCTCGAGACACCCTATAATTAACTTATATAATTTTTTCTTATATATTGGATAATAACGGATGACCTTTACCGTAGAAGTGCGTCACTCTGTATATGTGTAAATAGACAAAAACTGAAACTGTCCTTGTATATTGGTTTTAAGCGTTCTAGTTCGCACTCATTTGAAGAAATCTTTTTAATATTCATAAGTCGCGGTGTTGTCAATAAGGAATTGTTACTATGAAAATTTGCTAAAATATTATAGACTATTAAAACTGCCAAAGCACTCGAAAGAGGGTCTGGTTGAAATTGATTTTCCGAAAAGGTTTCAGTAAAACGAAGGACAATCATGGTTTAAGCTAAAACTTAAGGCTTTGTAAAACACACTTATTACGACATTTCTTCTGCAGAACCAGTATTTGTTTCAGATTTGTTGACTCAAAATTGCAAATTTTGACGTTTTAAATTGCGACTTTGACGTTTTAAGAAGTAAAATTATGAAATATTCAAAATATTTGTTCTGCTACTTCTTGACCTTTTTCGGTTAAGAAAACTTAACCGTTGTATGTCAAATTCAATTGGCTTTGTTAACCACACAAAATATTTTGTTCCTGCGCTTTGCTCTGGTCACCAGCGGCACCCATTTTTTTTAAATGCCTATAACTTTTTTTATTTTCACTTAGAGACCTGAATTTCGGTACCTAGCGAGAGTTTGATAGTGGACACGTTTGTGCGGAACTTGGCTCCATTATTTTCGGAGATACAAAAAGATTTCGAAAGAAAACCCATAATTTTCTCGGGAAAACCGGTCCGATTTTCCTTGCTAACGAATTTATCCAAGCCATTTACAAAAGGAAGGTACGTAGCAAATTTCAACAAAATCGACCCATTCTTTCTTGAGATATCGGTACAATATATATATATATATATATATATATATATATATATATATATATATATATATATATATATATATATATATATATATATATATATATATATATATATATATATATATATATATATCGTTTCGTTGACCATGTCAACATCTCCAGAGGGAGAAAAATTCTTATTAGTGCTCATCGCAGGTTCCAGTTTTCACATAGTATATAAACACAAATCAAGACTGTCTTTATGGTTAAACAATTTTTAATAATACTGGAATGACGCTAAGCAAAAAAAAAAACAAATTCAAGGATATCCGGAGGATCAAGTTATTTTAAATTTGATACATCAAAACCCTAAGGCAAGTAATAGGACAACATCGCGTAATTTAAATTTATCTGACTCGAAGACTGACATTGCTTTCATCGGCATAAAAAAATTTCATGTAAACCGGAGTTTTTACACACGTTAGAACAAGGTGGCAATAAAAGAACGTGGGAATATTGCTTGTGGACTCAAGGAAACTATTTTAATGGCAGGAATATTTTAAATAAAATTCTGTATAGAGACGATGCTACCCTTACAAAAAATGATGTATCATCACAAAATGGTCGCCACTGGTCTGCAAAGAATTGACTCTGTGTTATTAATTGCAGAATGTAATATTAAAAAATACATATGTATGGTGTCGAATTGTAGGTGACAGGATAATAGGGCCTTTCTTTTTCGATTATAATTCAAATGATGACCGATTATTAGAGATTTCAAACAAAGTACTTTAAGATGCATTAAATGAACTTCCGATTCAAGTATAACAATATATGTATTTTCATCTAGATGAAGCACCAATTCATAATGCAGTGATGGTCAGACAATGGCTAAATCAAAACTCTGAACAAAGCTAGTTGGGTCGAAATAGTCCTTTAATTTTCTGGTTGCCTAGTTCTTCCAATGTAACTCCTCTCAATTTTTATTTGTGAGGAAATATTTAAAAAAAGTGTAAAAACTAAGAAATTTGCAAGAACTTCGTGACATAATAACGCAATCTTGTAGGGGGGTTACGCCTGCTGAATTAGCAGCAAATAACAATGGAATTATCAATTCCACGTACACAGAAAACCTCTTCAGTCACTCAAAAGCACTGGTTCTCTAAATCCTGTGACAAGGCCAAACTTGAAAATGTCAAAGCTCAGAAAACGCTTCTACACTATCCCAGTTAAGAAAACAGTCAATCAGTTAACGACGCAAGAAACCGCTATGTCCGCATTCTTTCTGAGGCAAAAAAACCGTTTAGCAATCACATCAAAAACAAAGCCCTCTCAAGCTTCAACGGCAGCAAACCCTTTTGAACTCTTGCTAAACTTATTGGGAATAATTACTGCAAGAGCACGTTCCCATCTCTTGTTTCAGGGGGACGAAATTTTTTCTACCGGCCTAGGCAAGGCTCTCTGGACTTGACGCGATCCCAGGAATTGTTCTCAAAAAAGGCGCACCAGAACTTGCTCCTGTCCTGACTTGTCTGTTTCAGACATCTAACAATAGAGGCATATTCTCAAGTAACTGGAAAACTGCTCGAGTACAACCCGTCGCCAAGAAAGGATTTAAAGCGCTTCCTAGCAACTACAAGCCTATTGCTCTCCTTTCAGTCGTCTCTAAAGTGATGGAAAAGTATATAAACACCCAATTACTAAAATTTGAAAAACACAGTCTAATCCACGAGAGGCAGTATGGATTCCGTCAGCGCAGATCAACCACCGACCTATTTTCCTTTGTCACCCATTCTTGGAGCAAGTCTATGGAACTACACGGTGACTCCCAGGTTGTCGCTCTAGATATATCCAAAGCATTCGATTAGGTCTGGCACGCAGCGCTGCCTAATAAACTTCCAGCTTATGGCCTACTACCAAAACTCTGTACCTGGACAGCAAATTTCCTCTCCCACCGGAGAATTTCTGTTGTCGTGGATGGCCATTCCTCTAAAATGTATCCAGTTAATGCGGGAGTCCCTCAAGGTTCAGCTTTAGCCCCTACTTTGTTTCTTTACCACATCAATTACCCTATCTCTATCACATCCAGCCCAGTTCGCACTTACGCGGATGACAGCACCCTCCAATCAAATACACATATTCTAAGCCTGTATCTTTAGCCCAATTAGATGAGAATCGCAGACTCATAAAGGGTTCTGTCTCTGTGCATCTCCAAAAAATATTAGACTGGGGAAGTAGAAATCTTTTACAATTCAACTCCACCAAATCTCAGTCTTGCTTTCAAGCTTTCAGCCCTAGACCCATCACAATGAAGAACCAAGCTATTCAAAGTAATGAGTCCTTTTCAGTTGTTGGCATTTCTGTGGATCTAAATCTCAATTGGCATCAACATGTCACATCAATTGCAGAATCGGCTGCTAAGAAATCAGGTTTCCTCTTCCGGGCTCGCAAATACTTTTCAACAGCTAATTTTTATACCTTATATACTTCACAAATAAGGCCAAACCTCGAATACTGCTCCCAAATCTGGGGTGCCGCTGCCGCTTCGACAGTCGCTATCCTGGACTCCATTCAGAAGAGAGCTATACTTTTCATCGATGACCCTACCCTCACCCAAAGGCTGCCATCCCTTGCCCACCGACGTGCCGCTGGTGACCTCTCTATCTTTTATAGATATCTGCACGGGCACTGCTTACAGGAGCTTTCTTCCATATTTCTTCCATCTGCTGCCCCCAACAGATCTACCAGAGGAACAGAGCGAATGCACCCTTTTACTGTCCAGGTCATCAGACATAGAACATCTTGTTATGGCCGCTCGTTTTCCCGAGGCCTTCCAAGTTGTGGAATTCCTTGCCGGCACATCTTTTTCCTTCTCCTCCGAACCTTCAAACCTTCAAGTCCAGAATCAAGTTGCCTCTTTCATCCTTGCCGACACTCACGGTACGATAGTATTTAGGCTGTGAGCCCTCGTGGTATGAAATATAAAAAAAATAGTTGAAAATTTTCTGATATTAAATGGCAATTTAGTAGAGAAAACCGTTCTTTATTTAGATCTTTCATACATTTCTTTAATAAAATTTAAATTAATGATCTTGAACATTTTTTGTAGGTATTTTTTTGCTTTCAACTAAACGTGGGATTTGGAGGTTTGGGGTGATTCCCAACAACTTTTTTTACAAAATTTTTTGGAAAAAAGATCCCTAATAATGTTTTTTCAATATATGGCGATATTTTTGGGTCATATTAGGTTAGTTGTTTACTAAGGCTAAAATGCAGTTTACTCATTCAAAGAAGCTCCACGAGCTTTACATACAGAATAAAAGTTGTTTTTTTAATTCATTCAAAAATAAAAGAGCTATTGAGGTTTTACCATTTTAAGTGAAAAAATTTTTACCTTACTAATTACCTTGAACCATTACTAGAAGAAATTGGCTATGGCTGTTTCTATTCAAGTTGGTGTATACTTATATTTAAAAGAGTGATTGTTATTTAATAAAGCTATTTGGAAAAACAGCAGCATCTCTTAGATATACTTTGAAATCTTGTATACACAGAAATATAAATCAATATACTTGGCTAGACATCTGTAATCGTACACATGTAAACTGCCTTTAGAGATAGCACAATAGATGGCGCCTGAAAACCTTATTTTCAGGCTAGAAATCTAAAAGCTTTAGCATAGTTTTGCGGTGGCTTTGAAACCATTAGGCTTAGCTTCTATAATTCTCTGACCGAGAGATGACCTTCTTAGGGCATTAGGCTACTTCTACACATAGATCTTGCACTAATAAAAGTTTGATACACAATTATTATTTATCGGTTGGTCTCCTTTTGTATATTAAGGTTTGTGGCAATAAAAACTAAAAATAATGATAATATTACTTCCACATCGTCACAAGGCGAGGAAGTATCGCATCGGTGACAAAAATTTCATTTTTTTTTGCTTAAAAGTCGTAAAAAGTATCAAATCATATAGAAAACATGATTTAGGAACGAATTATTTTTTGTCTGCCGGTCTGTATGTCTATCTGTTTGTAGCCATGATCACTTTAGAACGAATTGAGATATCGGTTGGTATATAGTTAGCAACCGACAAACGAACGGTTCGGGTTGTTTTTGTGTAAAATCGCTCAAGGTGGTAGGAAATGAATGGGTGGTGATTTTACCAGAACGTCTGGTGGTGAAACTAAATTAGGAGTTGAATGTGTGGGGGTGGAATATCTGTGACAGAAATTTCAAAATTTGTTTTGCTAAAACGGCGTAAAAGGTCTCAAAACATATAGAAAACTTGATTCTGTGAACGATTTTTTTTTGTCCGTCGGTCGGTCGGTCCGTGGACCTACGTCTATCTGTTAATAGGTGCAATAACTTTCGACCGACTTGATATATCATCTTCAAATTTGGTATCCAGTCAGCATCCGACAAGGAACGCTTCGCATTGTTTTTGAATAAGATCGCATCAGGGAGAAGGGGACAAATGAGCGGTGATCTGGTGAAAATTCACATTTTTTCGTTAAAACTCGAGTAATATAACGTTTCAGAAATTTGTGGGTACAGAAATACGAATATTTTCTTTGTGAAGTCATGTACCGTAACTTCATTTCTGTGAGGAAGTTATGATTCAATTTGCAGCACTGTTTTTATTGGCCACATGATGTCTAATAAAATATTTGCCAGGTATTTTCCAAGCCATACACTTAAAATTTTGACATGCCAAAATTCTAGAATTTAGATCATCCGTTTACTTCCTCCAACCTAAAAATTCTTCCAAAGCACTGCCTGGGTTTATTTATCATTTAGCAAATCTCCAGAACAGAAATCTTTTTTTTCTGCTCAATATTTAAAAAAAATCCAAATCTGGTAATGAGACAACTTACATTGACTTTTCGCAATAAAACTATTATAATATAAAATAATAATCAGAGTAATAATTATCGATGTCTAAAAACAAGTGCGCCTTATAGTTGCAATTATCACTACTGGCTAATAGATAGAGATATATAGAAATATTAAATCAGGTAGTTTGCTTATAGTTTAAAAAAATTGGTGCTTTAATTTTTCATATGCCATAAATACTGTGAATTTGAGAGATCTGTGGGAAATTACACTCGCCATAGGGAGCGAAATCACTTTACCATGTTTCGGGCCAATTAAGCTGGCAATATTGTTTTATTATGCTATAATTGGCAGTTCAGAGCACCAATATTTTAATGGAAAACAAATTATATTCGCTTTAAAATACACTGATTGTTGCAATAACTCTTTAAATGCGTGCTTGTGAACTGACTCCTGTTTTTGTGGCCTCTTTTAGATGTCCTATGGGATGGGGGTTTCAATCTTCCTGGAAGCAGGCTCGAGTTTAGCTTGTCTCTAAAAAGAGAGAAAAATCCACCCCTGTAAGAGTAAGACGAGACTTTAGACATGCTTACCATCTGCAACCAGTCCAGGGATTACAAGCTGGTGATGAATTACGTAGTGTGAATTTTTGTCGCTGGATTCTGAACTGCTTAGATAACAATCGAGACTTCTTGTCTCACATTCTATGGATTTGCGCAGCGTGGAATTCTTAACTTCCATAATCAGCATGTTTGGGAATACGAAAGTCCCCATGCCATCAGGCAAGAAAATTCCAACATATATTTGGTGTTAACGTTTGGATTGGGGTTATTTATAACAATTTGTGCGAAGCCCTTTCCTTGCCCAATCGAGTAAATGCAGCTATTTTTTTGGATTTTTTGGAAAGAAACCATATTGATGTATGGAATGATGTGCAATTAATTCTGAGACAACTAGTTTGGTTTCAGTTAGACGGTCTCCAGGCTTATTATGGATGTAAAGTGCAAAATTGCCTCAACATGAATTTCCCAGGCAGATGGACGTGCGCGGCGGTCCAGTTTCGTGGCATGTACGGTCATCCGACAAAATGGGAGTGAAAAATACTACAAGAAACGACTAACAAGATCCTGGAGATGTGTCTATGTCGCTATTTTCCTTGATTTAGTTATAAAGTGAGCAAAACGTCTATTGTGAATCGAAATAGTTTTGTGTACATTTTAAAACAATGAACAACTGTATTACGGGAACTAGCTAATGGTATATAATTTTTATCGAATTTTCGTAAAAAATCAATAAAGTTCAATATATCCGGTATGTAATATTGGTACATGACTACAGGTGGGACTACCCTCGAAATAGGGAACTTTATGGTTACCAGACACAACGCGCCAATCGCCTCCATTTGTAAGACATGCCTTTTCTTTCAAGTTTGCAAAAATTCCCGGTTATAAAATTTATAAAATTTATAACGTGCTGCCTGTTCCTATGACAAATGAAACTTCTATAGCGTTTATTCGTCTTCTCAAAAATATTTTGGTTAGAAACACCTTTACTGAATTTTGCATTCTCATAGTGACCTTATAGTGGCCAATCTCACGATCTGTTGTTGGAACTTTTAGCTATTTTCTATATAATTTATTAGTACAGATTGTTGTAGAGACTATGTATTTTAGTTACCTTTTATGTGTTACTTTTTTTAAATCAGTAATATCCCAATATGAACATTCACTACCATAGGACACTTGGTGCGTCCTGAGTTTACATTAAAATGTTTTTATACTTTAAAATTTTCTTTAATTTTATTATGTATTAAATACAGATGTAGAGACTATTTATCTGGCTTCAAAAAGGTTGGTTTTCTTCTCTGTAACCGGTTTCGTTGTTTGACAGCATCATCATATACGAGAAAAGTGCATTCATTTATTTAAAGGCACAAAATATTATAAACATTTCAAAGGCGTTAAATGCCTGTACAAACACAAATGTAGCTTTTAAAACTTTCATAAAGACTCGTGATGTACCATACAACATAAAAATAATGTTTCTTGATAAAATCTGGAATTTATCAATGAGATTGCACATTGTAACGCGATCTACATTAGTCAAACTTCTAGAAATTTTAATAGCAGATACAGAGAACATATATCTGCACTTAGAAATAACTACGCTGGCAAGGCTTCATTTGCAAGACAAACTGCTCAACATAGACTCATAATAAATAACTACATAGAGCCACTGCATTTTTATTTTAGCCAGCGCAAACTTTACGTTTTAAAGCTATAGACTTAAAAAAGCACATACACGACATCTTGTTTTAAATGAGCAAACAAATTTAATGGATTTTTCTTCCTTGGAAATTCTGCATTCTAATTAAACGCATTAAACAAAATATATCTAGCTATATTTCAAAAGTTGTAATAAGATTGGTGTGTTGATATTTTGGTTGTATAGAGGCTGCTTTATTGCTATTATTGTTTAGTTATTTTGTTCCAATAACTGTTGTTATAGTTAGTATAGGCAGATTATATCGACATGTTCACTAAGTGGAGATTGAAAGCTATGATGGCATTCAGAAGTACGCTTGAAAAAACCAAAAACACAACAACACATTTTTTTTAAACATAGGGATCGTTTCATTAGCAACATCAGGGGATGGAAATTTATGATTCATCCTCTGATGACGCTAACTTTGTTAGTGAAATGATCGTCAGCTCTTGAAGTATGTGTTGTGATGTTTTGGGTTCTACAGGTGTACTTATGAAAGTTAAATATTGACATATAGCACGTAAAAATTGTAATGAGGAAATCGGTCATTCTCATTTTTTATTTCTTTTTAAAGCAGTTTTTAATCATAAGGTAGCAAGGACATTTTGATTGCGGTTGTCAAGAATGCATATATATATATATATATATATATATATATATATATATATATATATATATATATATATATATATATATATATATATATATATGTATATATATATATATATATATATATATATATATATATATATATATATATATATATATATATATATATGTATCCGTCTGATAACTCCAAAAATAATTAACCGATTTAGATGAAACTCGGCAAGTGCCTTTCTTTTATTAATGGCTTGGATGAGTTCGTTGGCCAGGAAAATCGAACGGGGTTTTCCGGGAAAATTTTGAGTTTTCTTTCAAAAGAAAAATTTTTTCCGAAAATTTCGATAAAATTTGGTCTACATATTGCTTTGGAAAATACCTAACTATGTGCTAAAATTCAGCTTTCTAGGGTTACAGAAAATTGAGATATTCAAATTTGAAACATTTATGTTTAAATCATAAGTATGTGGTTGCTGTTGGTTAGTCAATGCTTCTATTATTGTCATTGACTCATGAAATTCATTTTTAAGTTTCAGAGAAATGTCAATAATACTGAATTCACTGATTGTTAATCATTGGAAGCATTTACGATTATATATAACCCTATTGTAATTTATTATCATTTATCACCTCTGTAGTATGATTATTTTTTTCCTTACAACTCGCAGCGTTTTTAGTCAATTGTTGTTATTAATAGTCAATAGTTTCTTTCCGAATACACACACCTTCCATTGACTTCTGCTTCTGCCGCTGTTACAGTCCTTTTATTTAGAGGTAGAGTTGTAACCACTCATACAAACAGTGTTTTTTAACCACGTGGCTGGGGGACTGACCGAATTCATTCCCAGTTGCTGTTGGTTTACTCATATTCTCTTAATTTGTTTGAAGATGTGGTGTCTACTTCATTCCAAGTCACTATTAACCGACTATTTATGAAATCAAATAAGTAAATTAAATCGATTGTCATAAAATATGTAGTGTATTAAGACAAGGGAAAAAGAAATAAAACATATATAACTGTGCACATTTTGATTATATTTTAGGGTGCTTGAGAGAGGTATTGTCACAGCATAATATCTTATTAAAGTTCATTTGTAAATAGGTTTAATTTTTATATGTTTATATATATATATATATATATATATATATATATATATATATATATATATATATATATATATATATATATATATATATATATATATATATATATATATATATATAACTCAAAAAATAATTAACCGATTTCGATGAAACTTGGCAAGTGCTTGTCTTTTATTAATGGCTTGGATGAGTTCGTTATCCAGAAAAATCAGACAGGGTTTTCCGGAAAAATTTTGAGTTTTCTTTCGAAAAATTTTTTTTTCTCCGAAAGTAACAAAGCTGTTTTAATGAAATTTACTATATATGTTGCCTCAACCTTACTACGTACCAAAATTCAACTTTCTAAGTTTAGAGAAAATTGAGTTATTCAAATTTTAAATTTTCTTTCGAAAAAAATTTTTTCTCCGATAATTACAAAGTTATTTTAATGAAATTTTGTGGATATCTTGCCTTAGGAAAAACCTTACTACGTATTGAAATTAAACTCTCTAAGTTTATAGAAAATTGAGTTATTTAAATTTGAAGCATTTAATAAAAATTCACTACCATAACGCACTTGCTGCGTCCCGAGTTTTTTCCCGTCTGATAATGCTGAAAACAATCATTTGTAAGAAGTCAGATAAATAGTTTCTACGCTTGTATTTAGTATAGAGCGGTTTTACCAAGTAAGGACAACGACAATTAATTAACTAACTATGGATATTTACCTAGTTTTGCTCCACCAAAGGAATCCTTAAACACAACTGGATTGTGATGGTGCTTAATGGCATTCATTCTCCTATTTGTAGCATTCTCCACCTTTTTCCTTCTTGGCTGCTCAACTGGTAAAACTCGCCTTCGTTTCTTTGGCAACTTTGATCTAGCCTGAAATAAATCAATTAGGTGTTTCATTTTTTTATCATAAGTAAGCAAAAGCAATATTGCACAGGGTATAAACTTTCATTCAGTTATTCTTTCTAAACGTCAACACATCTGAGGCTGACATATTTGAAGGATGAATCAAAGGCTTATACGTCCAGACAGTTTTTTTATCATAGAAGCCCTACGTGTTTCAGCTTCGTCGAGCCATCCTCAAGGGTTTCTGTTTTTTACAGAAACTACATTGTATAAGAAAATGTCAAAACTGTCGTTTTGCTGTTTTAAGTCTGGATATGCTAATGTTTTGTCTTTTGCTGTTGCCATTGCATGGAGCACTGATGAAAATAGTTTAAATTTCAACTATAGCAATGTTTTATACAGTGCAGTTTGTGCAAAAAGAACAGAACGTTTTAATTCCTGAAAATGACTCGATTAAGCTAAAACGCGTAGGGTTTCTATAACACACAAAAATCCGACTGGAAGTATAAGCGCTTCATTTATCCGTCAACCCTTTTATTTATTAGAAGTTAAAAACCCTTAATGGCAAATGGAAAATTTGCATTTAAGGTTGCAAGATTTTATGTATTATAAATCTGTCATCTAAAGATTTTTATCAATATATCGAGTGGCCCTTACATTTTTGGTTTACTTTGCAAGCCAACTTACATTTCAAGCTTACACTTGCTTACAAAGCAAATTTTAATTTTCTACATGACGAATTTTTTTAACAGTTACAAGGGAATATCTCGAAAATGGTAAAAAAAAATGTGGAATTTTGGTGAAGAATAGGACGACGAGAGAATATACTTAAATATATTTTGACAATTTATCCCCCTCTTTTTTTTGTGACGAGAGGTTACTTTTAAACTTTAAACGGGTTGATGTACTTCTTTTTAGTGAGTTTTTATTTTTTTAAATTTACTAATAGAGAGGTGTCGCTGGTGAGACTTAGCAAAAAATTTTTCAAATGAGCGCGAACTAGGATCGCTAGAACCCATAGCCGGGGTCAGTTTCAAATTTGATATATATATATATATATATATATATATATATATATATATATATATATATATATATATATATATATATATATATATATATATATGTGTGTGTTTTTTTGTTTTTGTTTTTTTAACGTCGGCCTATTTCCGCGACTATGGCCAATCACCGACGCCAGGGAGCAGTTTCACCTCACTATCCTGGAAATTTTACCGAACCCTTGCCTTTCTGTAAGCAGCGAATATTCATTAATTGCTTCAAATTCGAATAACTAAATTTTCTATAAACGTAGAAAGCTGAATGTTTGTACGTAGTAAGGTCCTTTCCAAGGCAATATACACACAAAATTCATCAAAACAGCTTTGTAATTTTATGAGATAACAAATTTTGTCGAAAGAAACTTCAAAATTTCCCGGAAAACCTTGTCCGATTTTCCCGACTAACGAACTCATTCAAACTATTATTAAAGGAAAGATAGTTACCGCGTTTCACCAAGATCGGCTAATAATTTATCCACACGATAACTCAAAAAGTTATTAGCCGATCTTGATGAAACGCGGCAACTATCTTTAACTATATATATATATATATATATATATATATATATATATATATATATATATATATATATATATATATATATATATATATATATATATATATATATATATATATATATATATATATATATATATCCACACGATAACTCAAAAATGATTAGCCGATCTTGATGAAACGCGGCAACTATCTTACCTTTAATAATAGTATATATAATAAATAATAAAATCGGACAAGGTTTTCCGGGAAATTTTGAAGTTTCTTTCGACAAAATTTGTTATCTCATAAAATTACAAAGCTGTTTTGATGAGATTTTGTGTGTATATTGCCTTGGAAAGAACCTTACTACGTACAAAAATTCAGCTTTCTACGTTTATAGAAAATTAGTTATTTGAATTTGAAGCAATTAATGAATATTCGCTGCTATAGCGCACTTTTTGCGTCCCGAACTTTTTATATATTCAAATATACGTAAAAACTAGGTTTTCGTGCAAAAAACTTTTTCATGTGTTCCTTAAGTTACGACTTCATGACTTATGTGGTCGAAATACAAAAAAAGTAACCTATACATTTCAACTTATTTATCTTCTGTCATGCATGAGAAATGTCCCTCATTAACTTCCAATATATATATATATATATATATATATATATATATATATATATATATATATATATATATATATATATATATATATATATATATATATATATATATATAGTGTATGTATCCGAGCGATAACTCAAAAAATACTAAACTGATTTCAGCCAAACTTGAAAAAATCTTGTCTGGCCGAAAACCGAGGTCGAGTTCGTTCGTTGATCAGCCTTTACGCTCAAGTTATTCCGGTGGAAAATCGGGGAAAACTTTTTAAAAATGCTATATTTTTTTAAGTGTCAGAGTAACTAGAATCAGACTTTACATGTGACTCGAAATAGTGTAAGTAAACCTATGTTGTGCATTTTAAGTGATTTGGTATACAATATTTAGAGATTTTTCCAAAGTCATGCGTTGAGACTACTTAGTGGTTAAAGTCCAATGCCTGACAGATAGAGTAGTTAACTGCCACGCGTCGATTGATTCATACAATAGTTATACACTATTCATCAACGGTAACCAAACTAAATTTATACCAGGCATAAAACATACTACCCGAACCAACAATCGTGAAATATCGGCCGCAATTATGGCAATGACAGACGACATGAAATTAAAAATTTACCAAGTGGTTGTTATTTAACTGGAGGGATTGAATCAATTATTAAAAGACACTCTATTTGTAGGTTTATGAACGGCCTCAAATACAGTTTTAGCGCAGCACAGATATATTATGATGTCGTATAATGTAGTAGAAATACAAAAAAATCAAACCCGGTATCTATAAAAATGATTCTAAAATAGTTTCTTTTATCTTTAAACTTAAACGTAAGATGTCATCTAAGACCGAAACAGTCATGGGATGTGTTTCAATGGTAATTCTACTAACTCTGTAATTAATTGTTACGTATACTTTTAATATAATACGCGGGGCGTCCGGGCATGAAGCCGATTTAATGTATCATGTAAACAAAACGCCAGTTGACGTATGCCTGTATAGCTCAGAGGTGTCGCGCTTGACCCTGTAAAATAGTCATAAAAAATGTATACGTGTAAACCTTATTTAAATAAGAAACTTACCTAATAAGAAAACCTTAGTAGTTAAGCCAAACAACATTGTAATAGTTTTATAGCTGGAACATTGTAAAATATTTAATTTTGATCTTGTATATATTTTTGTATTGAAATGTTTATTAGATAATAAAGCTTGTTGATTGATTGATTAATCGACTCATAAGCAGAATGTTACGCGATCAAATCCAGCTCGATGAATGTATGTATTTTATGTTTTATTTTAACATTTGGAAAAACAATGGTGCACAGATTGCGTACTTTTTCAACAAGATCCCATTTTTGTTTAAGGCCTCAATAATTTTGTCACCTTTGAGTCTGAAATTATAATTGTGTTATTGTTTATATTGAAAAAATCGGGTTGATTGGGTTGATTAAAACGAAATCATACTGGCGATTAATAAAGAAAAATAACTGCTACGTTTATAATTTGGCAGAAATGTGAATATGAATTAAGTTTCCTTCTGGAAATCTTCTGTATAACTTTAATGAAATTTGTAATACAAATTTCTTTTAAAAAGACTTACACTATCTACAGATGTAGCGAAACTGAGTTCTTTAGCTTCATAGAAAATTGAGTTTTGGGCATTTTTCTCAAAAGGAGTTAGAACGAAGTTTTTTTTTTGATACAAGAGGGATATCGGTGGTAACACTTTCAAAATAATTCTTGAAAGGCGCGCGTACTAGGACCTCTAAAGTCGAGCTTCAAGGTATGTCTGAGTTTAAAGTATTAACTTTATTAATATGCCGTATAATAATAGTGTACAATTCCTATGAATCGCTACTATAACGCACTTGCTGCGTCCCGAATTGTTATTTTTACGTAGGTTCGAACTCTGTAAAAAAAGTATATTACTCCATTTAACCCATCCACCCCCCACCATCCTTTAAGTAGAGGAAGGGGGGTAAATATTAAAAATATTGTTTCCTCTTCCGGGCTCGCGAATACTTTTCACCAGCTAGTCTCTATACCTTATATACTTCACAAATAAGGACAAACCTCGAATACTGCTCCCAAATCTGGGGTACCGCTTCTACACTCGCTATCCTGGACTCCATTCAGGAGATAGCTATACGTCTCATCAGTGACCCTACCCTCACCCAAAGGCTGCCATCTTTTGCTGACCGACGTGCCGTTGATGACCTCTCTCTCTCTCTCTTTTATACATATCTGCACGGGCACCGCTCAGAGGAGCTTCTTTTCATAGTTCCTCCGCCTGCTGCCCCCAACAGATCTACCAGGGGAACGAAGCGAATGCACCTTTTTACTGTCCAGGTCACCAGACATGGAATATCTTGTTACGCCCGCTATTTTGTTCCGAGGAGTTCCAAGTTGTGAAATTCTTTGCCTACACATGTTTTTCCTTCTCCTCCGAACCTCCAAACCTTCAAGTCCAGACTTAAAAAGTTGCCATTTCCTTCTTGTCAACACCCACAGTACGTATTTATTCTGTAAGCCCTCGTGGTGTGTTGTTCAAATACATAAATATGTTCCTTTGTCTCCCTATTAAGTCACCTAAGTTTCACCAAAAAAAATTAAACCGCTTTCGAGATATCCCGTTGTAACACTTTAAACTCACCCTGTATAAACCTATGAGAGACAAAAATGCTTTCATACCATCCCAACAATACACTATTACGTTAGTTACTGTAATTTTGTTTCAGATATGTTGCCACATAAAGTCGAGCATCGCAATGTATCATACAAAGCACACGGTGATCTAAAACGCTTGAAGCACATACATGTGTTTGTGCTTTGTGTTTCGTTTGTTTAGGATATACATCCATTTCCCTTAATATAACACATGCCCTAATTTCCCTTGAACTTTTAACCGTGACTGCTTTGCGATCGCATGTACGAATAGATAGTTTTTTATTGTATAAAAGCAAAAAGAGAGAAATGCTGGAAATATTTGTTTTTTGTGTAAAGCACATTGCTTGATATGCCCATGTAAATATAAGATTTAAAATTCGTTTTTCATATTTTCGATCTCTTTTTTTTTACTTTTTACTGCGGCGCTGTTTGTGAAAGAAAATTCACATATTTGGTTAAAAAAAGCTTAATAACACAAGTTATTACGTTTGGCTGAGGCAAACAATGTTATCATCATGTGTCTTTCCAGCCACACCACGCAGGCACTCGAGTCGTTAGATTTCTCATTTTTCAAACCAGTTTAGTAATACTACAAGCACTAGACCAGATCCTGGATGTTTACAAATAAATATCGCACGTCTACAAGATATAGTAGTAGTAGTAGTAGGTGGTAGTGGACTTTTCCTATACGTGATAGTAAAGTTTTTTTTCATGTCCGAGGAGGTACCACCGCTTACATTAAGTGAAGTTCCAACGGACGTTTCGGCTTCTGGTATATGAGTCAGTTTCCCTTATAAGCAAAAATGCTGATGGCTCCTCCTTGTACGACAGGTTCGGGAGATAAAATGCCCCTCCATTCGGACCTCCGGAAGAGGGATGTGCAGGGGGTGTTGGCATCAAGATTTAATATATCCTTCCCGAATATATGTGGCATAAATTGTAACCTCCGTCCACCATTTCCTCCAGGCTAATAGGCCCCAAATCCTATTCCTCACCGAAACCCAAATCAGTGTCAAAACAGGCACTAACCACCTTAATTTCCCGGGGTATGAGCCCCTTACTTCCTTTAAATTGCATGAAGGCGTGTGCGCATACGTCCTTAGCAATCTACCCTGCACCAGACTCCCCAATTTAGAAGCTGGAAGAAAAGACATACTTTGGATGAAACTTTCTCTCTCAGGGCTGCAACTAAATTCATCTGTTGCATTTACTGGCAACATTTTGACAACAACTTTGTCCAGCTCTTCGACTACCTATCTGAAAAAACCGACCATCTGATTTTTGAATATCCTTCCTCCAAGGTTACTATTCTTGGTGACTTCAATGTTAATAATAAGGAATGGATAGGATCTTCAAAAACCGATCCACAAAGGAGAGCAGCGGAGGCGTTTGCAGTCAGCAATTCTTTAGCCAATATGGTTTAGCAACCTACCTACTTTCCTCGCATCCAAACACACAGCTCAAATCCCTTCGATCTCCTTCTTACTACAAAACCTGAATGCTACAAGATATCAGTCACCGCCCCCTTGGTCGCTCAGACCACGGCATGGTCACTGCTTCCTGCGTAATGCAACCCGAGGTCACACAGTTATCACACCCACGTATCGTTTGGCACTAAAACTCCGCGAACTGGGACGAAATTTGAGATTACATTTCCTCATTTCCATGGGCGTCGGTCTCCTTCTCTCATCCTGACTCCTCTGGTATCTTACAAAACGTCACCGAAACTATACAAACTGGCATGGAACAATTTATTCCACGTACACAGAAAACCTCTTCAGCCACTCAAAACCCTTGTTCTCTAAATCCTGTGACAAAGCGAGACTTGAAAAGGTCAAACCTCACAAACCGCTTTTACACAATATCAGTCAACATAACCGTTAGGCATATAACGACGCCATAAACCGCTATGTCCGCATTCTTTCTGAGGCAAAAAACTCGTTTAATAACCACATCAAACACAAAGTCCTCTCCCCTGAGCAGTGCATGTGCAGATATTTATAAAAGAGAGAAAGAGAGAGAGAGAGAGAGGTCACCAACGGCACGTCGGTGGGCAAGGGATGGCAGCTTTTGGGTGAGAGTAGGGTCACCGATGAGACCTATCGCCCTCTTCTGAATAGAGTCCAGGATAGCGAGTGTAAAAGCGGCAGCGGCACCCCAGATTTGGGAGCAGTATTCGAGGCTTGGCCTTATTTGTGAAGTATATAAGGTATATAAATTAGCTGCTGAAAAGTATTTGCGAGCACGGAAGGGGAAACCTAATTTCTTAGCAGCCGCTTCTGCAATTGATGTCACATGTTGGTGACATTAAGATTTTGATCCACAGAAATACCAACAGGTGAAAAGGACTCATTACTTTGAATAACTTGGTTGTTTATTTTGATGGATCTAGGGCTGGTGTATCTCTTATGAGATAGAAAGCAAGACTGAGATTTGGTGGAGTTGAGTTGTATAAAATTTCTACTTTCCCAGCCTAATATTTTTTGGAGATCCACAGAGACAGAACCCTCCATGAGTCTGCGATCCACATCTAATTGGGCTAAAGAGACAGGCTTAGAATATTGTATATTTGAGTGAAGGGTTCTGTCGTTCGCGTGACTGTGAACTGGGTTGTATGTGCTAAAGAGGAGGTCATTAATGTGGAGAAGAAAGAAAGTAGGGGCTAAAGCTGAACCTTGAGGGACTCCTGCATTAACTGGATACAGTTTAGAGGAATGGCCATCCACGACAACAGAAATGCTCTAGTTGGAGAGGAAGTTTGCTGTCCAGATACAGAGTTTTGGTGGTAGGTCATAGGTCGAAAGTTTATTAAGCAGCGCTACGTGCCAGACCTGGTCGAATGCTGGATATGTTTAAAGCGACAATCTAGGATTCACCGTGTAGTTCCATAGATTTGTTCCAAGAATGGGTGACAAAGGAAATGAGGTCGGCAGTTGATCTGCGCTGACGGAATCCATACTGTCTGTCGTGGATTAGACTGTGTTTTGAAAAAATTTTAGTAATTCGGTGTTTATATACTTTTCCATCACTTTAGAGACAAGCTGGCTGTTACGCCTTTAGCTCATACAACACAATATAACAACAGACGTTAGAAAGTAGGTTAAGGAAAAGAAAATCTCTGGGTGGCGTCACAAAAGATGCCGGCTGCTCAGCATTGGGTAGGGTTCTTAACCTTATTAACCCAGAGATCTTAGCGCCACACTGTCGAAAGAAGTGAATGAAAATATGACTGGCGATAGTCAAGTAAAATAGAGTGAGAAGACCTTATCTAACTAACCTTGACAGTGAAAGGTTAGCAAGATATCTAACGAAATTACAACTTAACACAATAGGTTGAGAATAATACGCACACATAAAATTTGAAACTTTACATTTATATATTATACAAAAGAGAGACAAAGATTACAATAAGTATGTTTTAAAAGACAGAAAGTAAGACAGGTATATAACAAGCATAATTAGCAAGAATCAATGCGTGGAATATAAATATAGGTATTCAAAACAGCGTGTAACTTTTACAAAAGATTGTATAGCAATCCGTAAACCTTTTACGAAATGCGACGGATAAAAATGGTTAATACATTTTCAACAACTTATACAGTAAAGTTATTTTAATTCAAATAAAATTGGTGAACACGATTGTACTACAAATGTTAATGGCTTATCTAAGATGAATATAACCAATCAAAATGTCTCGAGATTTACGAGGCCTGTAAATTTGTACACTTCACCGCAACCGCCGCTTCAATTGTAACATGTGAGGAAAATGCTCCGAACGTTGGGAATTCCGCAACTTGCGCAAGTATAGGATCAACGTGTAGTTAGTGTAATATACTTGTATGCACCAAATATGCGGTGTTACGTCAATAGCGAGAAACTATTGCGATGTGACGTTGCGCCGAGTGCACTGACAACTATAAGGATGTTTACATTAAAACTAAATAATAGTAACCCAATGCAACCATGCACGCATACTTTAACCAGTGAGTTAAAAACAACAACAACAAAAATGTTAACCAAAAGATTCAGGTTATTACTCTAGAAAAGAAAAAAAATTGCTCAATACTGCTCCCCTGAATCCATATATTTTCTCAAGGGAAAATGTACCCACACACCTACATTGGGAATAAGGGTGTTAAATCATCGACAAATTTTGTACAATAAATATTAAAAGAAAATCAATAATTACTTGCAAAAGAAATCCACTAGGAACTAATCTGTTCCAAATTAATTTAAAGAAAGCTTAAAAGGTTTACTAGCTTTAAACAACTTAATTTTACTATATCCACGAAGTTATGTATTACTATAGGTATAAGAAATTCAACAGGCAATGTCCATGAACATTTCTGGCCCTTTAAAAATATTGCCAAATTAGTTTTAAGCAAATTATCTTACATGAAAATTCTCTACAGGTTACAATCTATAATTTACACCATACAAAAACACCAACGATAACGTGAATATTTTAGCAAATTTTAACTGATATGTACACTGTAAAAAGAAGGAAGTTATAAGTCTGCCAACAATAATGTGCAAATTAAGTTTATGCAAACTGCTGTTACTTTGAAAGTCAGTAGAGGCAATCACTTATGATGAATAAACTCCATACAGCTCCCAATCAGCCCAGAATGTAAATTCAATCAGCAAAATGTAAAATGGAACACACTTACAGTTTTCTATTGACGGGAGAATGACTTCCAGTGCGTAGATTATACATTTACTCTCCGGAATCTAGTTTTAATACTAGGCGCCCTTTAGAAGTTGCACCACCAAACCTCCTTGTTTAATTCGCCATTTTTAGAACACAAGTGACAATCCATTTTTCTAATTAACTTTCACTAGCGGTTTTACCACAACGGCCCATACAATAAAGTCCTCACTAAAAATTCCATACGAAGAAAACCAATGTTAATTTCACGGCGATTCCATACCTAATAAATTCTTCACTGGCGTCTCTTATCTTGCTTTTCTTTTCCAGATTATCAGCGTCCTACCGTTAAGTTATTTTGTATTTTGGGTTGCCTAGGGAGGACCTCTACGAAACTAACCAGTGGTTGCACCGATATATTTAACATAAAATAATTAATAATTTCAAAAAAAAAATAGAGAAGTTGTTGCACAAATTGCAGGCCGTAACATGGCTAAAATCGGACTGCGTCCATTGTAGTATGGAGGGGAGATCCAACGCTACCTGTCTTTCTCAAACATATAGGCCTAATTAAGAATCAAGTTTCAACGGTCACGGAGAAAATGGCGCGAATGTCGGGAAGATCATGACGTACATGCTTGCTTCGCGGAGGAGTCAGGGTTTGGCAAGCAGAGAGTCAACATCACTGCGCATTTTCGAAAAAAAAAACCAAAAAGGGTTTTAAGTCCTCTATTTTACAACTTTCTTATTTTATTTCAACAACACACCACGAGGGCTTACAGCCTAAATACTATCGTACCGTAGGTGTTGACAAGGAGGAAAGAGGCAACTTGTTAATTCTGGACTTGAAGGTTTGGAGATTCGGAGGAGAAGGAAAAACATTGCCGGCAAGGAACTCCACAACTTGGAAGTCCTCGGGACAAAAGAGCGGGCATAACAAGATGTTCTATATATGGTGACCTGTTTAACTGTCGGTGGGTGCTAGAAGTGGTTTGATCTCGATTTAATTAGAAATTAATAGCCCGTTTTGAAGAAAACGTGAGTTAAACATAGAACCTTTGCTTTCCCGGTAGAGTGAAAGTTTCTAACGTGATCTCGAGTGCATAACCTAAGTTTCCGATCTCTGAAGCAAATCAGACTTTAATGTCAGTAAATTCCGCATACCTTCAGGTATATTCTGGCCGCAGAAGTTTCAATTAAATTACCTGCCTGCGATATCATTTCAAGAGCAGTAGGTTTCAACTGCAGGTTTACCTGCCGTTCTCATAGCACATGATACGTAACAATTTGTCTGGTGCACACCTAAGAAAATGTCTTTGACTACCTCCTAACTTTTCTCATGGGAGAAACTAAGAGACTATGGTGGGCACTGATAGCCCATGTGTAACATCCGTAACCAACCAATAAGTGAATTGAGCCCCCTTGAGGTCGAGCACCCCAAGTAAGTCTTTTTGAATTTTCTGTGTGTGATTTTTCAAACATTCATACGTCATTTAGAATTTTTCTCAACTTGCAAATTAAACTTTGACTCAGTTAACACTAAAAAAATTCCGCAGTGATATTGCCGGACTATGACAAATATATTTCGTACTTTTCTTTTACCATTTTGTCAATAATGTAAAATAGTAAAATTTTGTATGTTTTAATTAAGTAACATTCTCTGTTCATTTCTAAATTTTCAAGTGTTTTGAATTGTCATTCGTAATAACTGTATTTTGTATTTGTCTCTTAATATTTGCTAGTAATGTAAAATCAGAAATATCACGGTGTCATTTAAAATTTAAAACGTTTTGTTTATGAACTACCTAACCTTCAAATGTTCTAAATTTTTCATTTATGATTAGTAAACAGCAATTTGATTTTGTGCGGTCTGAGCTTCTCTCAGATTTTGATTTTTCTTTAAAGCAAAAAAAGAACCTAACCTGGCCAGGACAATATCTAGGAATACCACTTAATCTGTTAGGACGATATCTATGAATACCACTTAATCTGTTAAAAATTTGAGAACATCAGTAGATCTGATTGAAAAACAATAACTTTAACATTTAATGCTCCTTTTCGTGTTTGTCACATGCAATATTTACTTTCTTTCTTGTAACATAATATCTTTTTTTATTCTTGTAATATTCAATAGTTAATTTCTTTCTTGTGGCATTTAATATTTGTTTTCTTTTCTGTGACATGCAATGTTTATTTTAATTTACGAGGAGTACTAAATTGATTTGCTCCCACAACAATTTATATCAATAAATTTATGTATTTACATTTTTTTATATCTGTTTAATTAAGCAACAATTTCTCCCTAAAATTTCTCAATCCTGTTCAGCGAAAATTCTTCATATATACCATCTAGATTTCTATAAATTAAGTAAGAATCCCAGTAACATTGTAGATCTCACAAATATAGGACTTTGGGCAGAACAGCATTAAAGCCGGGTAAGTATTTGATTATCTTAACATCTTCAAACCTTGCAAAGTATTATTGATCTTGTAAATAATAAATCTGAAAGATAGGTACGTTTCGGTTAGGGTTTAGTAGGTGATGGTGACCTCACTATCGTCCGGATTTGTATCCACTTGAGATCAATCGCGAGATATCACTCACGAATAAGAACCAAATAAATACTTTCAGTCTTTTATAGGTCCATTACCTCAATTTTCTTTGAACGGTTACCCTGTCACTCTGTGGCAAGGACTTCAATTTTCTTAGGACGGTTACAAGATTTGAAATGACTGCTTCTGCGATTTAGCGTATTTTATTGTGGACTTTAAAATCGTACACAAGGCATACAACTATAAGTTATGAACCACACTGTAAAACTGATAATCAATAAGCAAACACAAATAAAAATTAACAGAATATAATTGTCTCTATCTTACCTGCGTATGTGAATAGAACATGGAGAAGTTAGAGACAATGACCGGTACAGGAAGGGCAATAGTCAGCACACCCGCCAACGCGCACAGTGCCCCTACAAACATACCGGCGTAAGTCTTTGGTGCCATATCTCCATACCCCACTGTCGTCATAGTTACTATCGCCCACCATAAGCCTTCGGGGATGCTCTTGAAACTGTTGTTCGGATTCTCCTGTGGACAATTGTATTGTGTAGGTGAATGTTATACAAAGAATGCGTTAGTTTCAGTTATTAAATTGAGAGGTTTATGTACTCGGTAATTATGAGCAATAGAGTATTTGACCTTTGGAAAAGACTAAATATTTAACAGACAATTTTAAAAAAATTATCTGGAAAAAGAAATTATAATATTTTAACTTCAGCTATGTACATTATTTGTAAAATGATGTATAAAAATTATCGTAGTGCTATTAATAAATATGATAGCACTATCGTACTTGATCTATTTAAGCTGTAATTAAACGTCAATTAACTTTCAGTGAATTTTCGTAGAAAAAATTAACTAATAAGGAGATTTCACTAAATGTTAAAAAAAATTCTTCAAATGAGCGCAATCTACACCGGCACGAAACATACATACATATTATTATTATTATTACCTTCAAAGCTTACAAGACATGTCTACATCTAAAACATAACTATAAACAACACATAAAGACTACGACGATCCAATAAAACCTACAAGTAATAAACCATTACAACACAACTGTCAGATACTTTGACAAACATGGCTAAAAGCGACAGGATAAATATTCATCCACAGAATAAAAGGCGTTTTTTAATAAAAAGTTCTTTATAGTTCTTTTAAAGATCTTAGTCTCTAGTTCCTGGAAAGCCAACGGCAGTTTGTTATACAATTTAACGCCAGTGAACGCACAGGAAGACTGGAACCTTGCCAAGCGATGCCTTGGTGTGATGCATTTGTCCCTATTTCTTGTGTTGTGGCAGTGCAGGTCTGAGTGCCTAACAAATTCACTTTGGTGACTGTGGAGATAACACAGACAGCAAAGAATGTACACGCACGGGATGGTAAGGATTCTGTACTTCACAAACAAATCCCGGCAACTTGTCGTTTAAGACACACCAGCCAACACCCTCATCACTTTTTTCTGCTTTAGGAAGACTCTTGATGCACTTCCCACAGCACTCCAAAGGATGATGCCATACGTCGCCACACTATGAAAATGCGCATGGTATGTTAACAATGCTGCACTCTCTCCGACAACCATTTTTATTCTTCTTACGGAAAATATGGCAGTTGACAGCTTAAGGCAAAGCGCATCAATGTGCGGAATCCACGAAAGCGTGTCATCAAATACAAAACCAAGTAATAAAACAGTAGCATATTCTGGGGACTTTTTGCTGGTAAGAACTAACAACCAAACTGTTTGCCTCAAACCAAGCTTCAGCAACATCCAGGCCGGCCAATGCTTTCTTGTTCAACACGTCCCTTTTTGCAGCTCTTTCTATGAGGGTAGTGTCAACTGCAAAAGCTATTATGTTTTTGCGATGGAATTGGTTCATTAGTCGTTAATATATATATATATATATATATATATATATATATATATATATATATATATATATATATATATATATATATATATATATATATATATATATATATATATATATATATATATATATAGAGAGAGAGAGAGAGAGAGAGAGAGAATAACAGAGGGCCCAATATAGAGTCCTGAGAAACACCTTGTTTTATTAGTCTTAGAGACGATTTTTCTCCATTTAGGTTCTATACTGGAAAGCACTGTTTCCTCCATATCCTCAAATGACGCCAAAATGGTCTCAATTATCTCGATCATTGTAACTGTTGACTTTTCTGCACGAAAGCCATGTTGATTTTCACTCAGAATCGACCTTGATTCTATAAAATTCACCAGCCTCGACTTGAGCAGAGTCTCAAAAAATTTTCCAATCACTGGCAACACTGATATAGGTCTCTAATTTCCACAAACGTTGACATCCCCATTTTTGTACAAAGCAATCACCCTAGCCAACTTAAGCTGATCAGGAAGTATTCCCTCCCTGACCCAAATATTTATTAAGAAGCAAAGTGGGACAGCGATGTACACTATACATTTCTTTAGCAGGTTGACTGAAAATCCATATATGTCTTTTGAATTTTTATCTTTCATATTTGCCACTTTCTGTATAACTTCTTCAGGGGTTGTTTCAAACAAGAACATGGAGCTTGGCGAGCTCGCCACCTTCTCTTTTAGCATTTGTTTACTTTGATCAACTTTTGAGTTTCCAGCGAGACTCCCACCCACGCTCACAAAAAAGCTATTTAGTTCAACCGGCATCAATACATGTATATATACCTAATATGTATTATATATATATATATATATATATATATATATATATATATATATATATATATATATATATATATATATACATATATATACATATATATATATATATATATATATATATATATATATATATATATATATAATATATATATATATATATATATATATATATATATATATATATATATATATATATATATATATATATATATATATATATATATATATATATATATATATATATATGAGACATCGATACTCAAAAATATAGGCCGATTTGATTCAAATTTGGTGAGTATTTTCCTGGCTGAAATAAGTTTGTTAATATTTGAAAATCTGACCATTTTTTCCGGGAAAATAGCGATGGCAACCAAATTAAGCACACCAGCTTATATTATATAAACTGAACTATATATAACGATTTCGATTCTAAGTTAAATTTTAAAAAGTTACAAGCATTTAAAAAAAAAGATGTTACTGCTGATCACAGAAACACACAAGAGCAAAATATCGTTTATGGATAACAAAATCAATTATATATTACAGACAACGGTAAGTTTTTGGGTGCAAAATCAAGAAAAATCAGAAAGATTACTTTGAGAATTCTCTAATTATTTTGATTATTCTAATTATTCTTAAAAAATCAGAGTGACGATTTGATACGTCAAAATTGATATATTTTAGATGAATACGATTCGTGTAGAAAAAATGTCATAGGAAGTGTGTTTTGCAAAGTCTTAGGTTTCAGATTCAACCGTTATTGTTCTTCATGTTACTAAGATATTTGCACAAAATTCGTTTCAAATAGACCCTTTCCGTGATGTTTTGGCAGTAGTTTCTGTTATATAGTTTATGGTTTAATAGGTAATTTTTAGATAATTTTCAAAGAAAAAACGCTTCATTGATGAAACAGTGACTTTATAATTTGTTAAATATTTATATAGAAATATAATGCATGTTTGTGAGGAAAAATTATATCGTTAATTGTTATTGAGTTATTTCAATTGTTTTGTAACTTTTCAAGTTTGCGGTATATTTTAAAAACCCTGATACGTTGTTTTTACTAATAGACAGCAGAAACAGAAACAACAACAGAAAATATGGGTAATTAATAATAAATGTTTAATAGGTAACTGTGAAAGAAATGTTTTTGAATTTTGATGAAAAAAAATGTTTTGAATTTTTTTTAAAAACAATAATTCTCATGTAACATTATTTAGGCCAATCTTTGTAAAAAAAAACTACGTCTTTGTGTGAAAGAAATGGTTTGCAAACTTTCATGCATATTTTCTTTTTATTTTTTTGTCAAAAGCTTTTTGTGGTTAATATCATGGCAAGTGTGTAAACAGCTTGAAGAAATTCGTTGGCCAGGAAAGTCAGGAACATTTAAAGTTTATTTTTAGAAAGTTTATGTACTTTTATGTACTTTTCTTTAAGAAAATTCACTAATAGGGAGGTACTATACATACATACTATATATATATATATATATAGGGCCCCTATATATATGGTATGTATGTATAGTATGTTTTATTGATTCAAATTTTACAGTATGTTCCACAAATAAGCATAAGCTTGTGCTTGCAGTTAACACAATTTCATTTCATGTTCTAAACTAAACTATCAAAATATTTTTATAAAATCCACTTTAAAAATTTTGTTCAACGTATGTTTCTTCCTTCTACATTTCTATCAATAAAACTACTGCAGCTGCCACTAGTATGCCACTACTGTTATAAGAGAACTCATTCCAATATAACACCAAATTTCTTAACTAATATTACAATTCACACTACTAGAATTTTGACATTTTACTTGATATAATATATAATTCGTTGTATATATATATATATATATATATATATATATATATATATATATATATATATATATATATATATATAAAACAACTTGACCAATCAAAACCAAACTTGGCAATCATATTCAACTTGTTAATAGCTTGGATGAGTTCGTTAGACAGTTTTGACACAGTATCAGTGGTCATACCTAATAAATTTAAACTCACTTGGTTCAGTAAATATTGAGTTATAACTAATTAAAAAATAATTAATCTATGGTATGACCTGAAATAACCTATGAATGGATGCCTATAATGTTAGGCAAAGTCAGATAGATAAATCAGGGTTCCGCTGTAATTGCAAACAAAATCTCCAAATTAAATTTTAAAAGGAGAGGCTACAAAAATATGTCACAATAAACAATCGGCGGGGTCGCCATTTGCGACAACTCTCGTCTGAATCTATAGATATGAGAAAAATGTAAACATATATAAAATTTTAATAAAAGTAATAGCCTCGAAATCGACTCTTCTAATACCTTATAATCTTATAATATAAAACAACTACCTATAGTCTAAGGTTAATACAAATAGTAGGTAAATAATAGCCAAACTTTTCATTTTTTCCTAACTTTAACAACTGCCTTTGGCCGTCTATGGTAGTGTATTATGGTTCTAACATGCAATCAAGCAAATAAAATGTGGTGGTGTGCATCAGATTCATGTTATCAATCAATACATGTTGGTACTGTATTACCAAAATGAAAGAAAATTATTTCGAGAAGAAATATACCTACTTTTACCTCAAGCTAATGTAAGTATAATACCTAGATACTTATGTTTTTTTACTCTTAATTTTACGCTTTATGTAATTAATCGAAAATTTGGAGTAAATGAAAATACATAATGTCATAAAGCAGTTTAAATTATATAATCAGATGTTCAGTGTAAATTACTAAAATTTTAAGTTCAAACTTTTGTATGGTTTATATTTATCTCGTTTTCAAAAAGTATGGATACGGTACTAGTAAATAAGTGTTGAAGAAAGTTTACGTGCAGCAAGTGTGTTATGGTAGCGAATTTTCGTAAAAATATTTCAAATGTTGATAACTTATTTCCCATCAAACTAGAATCTTCAGTTTTGATACATAGTGGAACCCATAATATGAAGGTAGCATGGGTACTAAATTTAAAAGATAACGCAATGAGCTTCACAGGCAACCACAGGTTTGTTTTAAAAAACCTTTTTTGTTATTTTGTTTGCAGAAACTAGCTCGATTGAATTGACTAAAACGGATCATCCAAGCGATCAATAAGGAAAAATCCCTGCCACGTTCATAAGTTGGTACATTCCTTTTGTAAATAAAAAATTAAATTTTCGGTAAATTTGCAGGTTAGCGTACGGAGGTCTTTTAGAAAAAAATTTCCAGAAACATGCTTAGAACCTTTTCTGGATGCACATCCCACAAAAATAGTGTCTTGAAAATAGCCCCCAAGAAAGTTACGGGGCCAGGAGTGAATAGGGGTGCTGGGTGCGTAAGAAGATACAAAGGACATGTGAGCGGAAATTGCGAAAAAACGTGCTTAGTTGGATCTCTATAAGCTGCGTTTGTATCATTTTGTAGCTATACTTCCTTGCAATCCTATTTACTTCGTCCAGAACCCCTATTCACCGCAGGTCCTGTAACTTTCTTGTTCACAAGAAATTGTTCTTGTTTATGCATTGAGGGTAACTGTGGGCATTCAGAAGGGGAAGCAGAACCCCTGCGACGACGCAGCGAACCAATATTTTCAATTTATGTTTAAATTGTTACCTCATTTCATTTGTTTAAAATATTTTTCAATAAATGAATTTGAGGTTACCTTATTTGTCAGTCTCACAGAGAACTACAATATCTTATAATTTTAAAAAAAGTATGGATACAGCAACATTAAATAAGTGTTGAAAAGGATCTGGGTCCAGTAAGTACGTTATGGTAAAGAATTTTCGTAAAAATATTTCAAATTTGAGAACTCAATTCCCCATTAAGCTAGAATATTCACTCTTGAACCATAGTAAAACCCAGGTAAGCGCAGCGACGGTAATAAATTTAAAAAAAATAACAAAATGCGTTTCTCGGATTGTTTTAAAAAACCCTTTTTGATGTTTTGTTTGCAAAAACTAGTTGGATTGGGTTGACTAAAACAGAACCACCCAAGCAACTAATAAGGAAATATACCTTCCATATTTACAATTTGACAGGTATATTCCCTTTGTAAAAAATTATTTTTTTTCTGGAAAACTGTTGTAACTTTAATTAAATTTGTAACACAATTTTTTTAAAGAGACTTGTAGTACTTACATATATCTCCCAAATTTTGGTTTTCTAGCTCCATGGAAAATAGACATTTTTTCAAATAATCGCTAGTTGGGACCTCTAAAACCACTCTCCAAGATCCATTTAAATTTAAAGAATTATTATTTAAAAAATATAACTTACTAGTAGTGTACAATTCTTATGAAAATTCACCACTATAATGCAGTTGCTACGTCCTGAGTTTTTCAAACAATAGGTTTATTTTCATGAAATATGGTGCATTTTTTCTGCTGTAAAATTTATACTATTAACCAAATGTGGTGCTTTTCATTAAAAGAAGACATATCTGCCATTAAAAACATTTTTATAAAAATTCACTACTATAACAAACTTGCTGCGTCCAGGTTTTTACTAAGCATACTGATAGGACATGCTAAATTCATGAATTCACGTTACGTACCGCTAATGTAATTTTTCATAATTAATTTCTCTTATTATCGTGTGAAAGAACAGTAGCAAAACTTTCTTTTATTTCATGCCAAATCAAACAGTATCCTCATCATCCAAACCCTACTAGATCCCCTTGGAAACGGATTAAAAAAGTCCAGCTACAACTGAATCGCTACGCTCTGCCGAGATGAAAGAAGACAAATGATAAATGAATTTCTAGATGAACTAAGTTCAGTAAATTAGTGCTGTCTCTCTTTCATGTCTGAAAAATTATTCTTCCCGCCAGTAGCGGAGCAAATAACAAAACTGTAGTGTTCTTGTTATGTCGTGCTAAAGCGTAAAGTCTAAAAAGGGCAATAATGTGGCCCGCTTTTTATATAGCAACTCTGACCTCGCCATTGTTAACTGGTAATACATCAGCTTTGATTTACAGTCTTGTACAAAGAGTCCATTGACAGTGTTTTCAAAATCAAAACACTTTTTTACTTGGGAGTTAGTTTTTATATACCTGAATGAATAATGTAATACTTCGACATGATTGATCATTTCTTTGCTAAATATATAGCCATGGTTTTTTTGCCTATTATTAACTGATAATATGAACCCCTTTTTTTTAAACACGCACGGCTTAAAACTTTAATCTAGGTGAGAAAATTTTTAGTTTTAGTGAATTTTCTTTAAAAAAATTTACTAATGAGGAGATCCCGACTTTTGAATTTTGAAAAAATTTCTTCAAATGACCGCGAACTAGCCCCCTAGAACCCATATCCATGGTCAATTTCAGTTTTTATATGTTTATATACATATATATATATATATATATATATATATATATATATATATATATATATATATATATATATATATATATATATATATATATATATATATATATATATATATATGTATATATATATATATATATATATATATATATATATATATATATATATATATATATATATATATATATATATATATATATGTATGTATGTATCACACCGATAACAAAAAATAATGGTCCGATTATGATCAAATTCGGCAAATACCTTCCTTTTGCAAGTGGGTTGGACAGGTTCGTTAGTCAGGAAAATCGGCCCAGGTTTTCCCGGAAAATTTTGTGTTTTCTTTCGCATAAAAATTATATCTCCGGAAACAATAAAGTGAGGGCAACCAAATTTGGTACGCTAGTTTCTGTCATCAAGAGTATCCTACGTACCAAAATTCAAATTTCTATCTTAAAATGCAAAAAAAGTGAGAGGTAAATTACTTTTTAATTAATTAAATCTGATTCAAGAAAGATAAAAATGTAAAAATTTATTGATCAGAATGTGAGTGAAAAATATTACGAGAAATGACTAACAAGCTCCTAGATTGTTGTAAATCAAAAAAGATTTATGTAAATTGTAAAACCTTAAACAATACGATCTTCCTGCTGGTAAATGCATATAGTGCGTAGCTCAGTCGGTTAGGTGTACAGTGATCGTAATAATCGATTCCCAGAGGACGCGTTCTAATCCTGGTTAGTGACTTCGCTTTTTATCAATTTGTTTTTAGTCTTATTTCACTTTACAGTTATCTAATATGATTGTTGTTATTCCGATGAATTTTTTAGCGAGTTTTTGTGTAAAAAATAATTTGATAAAGAGGAGATGAAAGTTTTAAGACCTATTTCAATTTGAATAGCATATCTGGTTGTTTGTTGTTGCCCTAACTTAGTGAAACGGTTCCACATTTAGTACAGTCGTAGACTTTTCCCGTGGCTTCACAAGTGCTTGTTTTAGGGAATTTTCTTTAAAAAAAATCACTAACGAGGAGATCCCGACTTTTGAATGTACTAAAACTTTCCTCAAATGAGCGCGAACTAGTCCCCCTGAACCATCCAGGGTCAGTTTCAATTATATATATATATATATATATATATATATATATATATATATATATATATATATATATATATATATATATATATATATATAAAGGGTAAATAATTTACCAAAATTTAGGTCTGAAAGTTTTAAGAAAAAAAAGTTAGACACATTTTAAAAAAATGGGGTTTTCCTCAAAACGTAAAAAGCCGCGATTTAAAACGTCAAAGTTCCCTAACATTTAGGCAAAGAACCTGAAAGAAATACGGATTTTGTAAAGAGTGTTCTGCAAACTCTTAAGTTTCAGCTGAAACCATTATTGGCCTTCATTTTAATAAAATATTTCCAGAAAATTCATTTCAAATAGACACTTTCTCTGATGCTTTGGAAGTAGTTTTAGTTAAATTTATGGTATAACAGTCTATAATTTTTAGCTAATTTTCGTAGAAAAAATTCGTTAATGAGGAGACAGCGGCTTTTGAATTCTAAAAAGATTTCTTCAAATGAGCAAAAACTAGGTCCCCTAGAATCCATATGCGGGTTTACTTTCTGTTTACAAATATACAGTGTGATATATTTCTATGGTAAAGCTCAATATAATTGTTATTATGCAAGATACCAGAAAAAATTGTATACGTTACCTATAGGGTGTTTTGAGCTGCATCTTATAAGATTATTTTGACAACCACAGGATGGCCCGTAAGTCGTTGGTGTTACCTACATTTTTTTAACATTTCTTATTGCCTTTTTCCATCGAAATATGATGCATGTTTGAAAAAAAATCGAGACGCAGTAAGTGCGTTTTAGTAGCGAATTTTCATTAGACGCTTCAAAATGCAATAACGCAATTTGTTATTAAGCTAAGGTTCGTCAGCTAAGAAACGGGTTTTCTCGGAAATGTTTTAAGTTTATTTTCGGAAAATTTTTGTAGATTTTCAAAAAAGTTATGTTGGTAAAATATGGTACATTGTTCCTACTATATAGATTATATCGGTGACCAAATTGATTCCGGCCTGCATTAAAGAGACATATTTTTTATTAAAAAGATTTTAAGAAAATTCACTTCCATAACGCGCTTGTTTATAAGAGCAACAAGTCAAGAGATTAATGGAGGTATTGTTCACAGATAGGGTCAATTTATGACACTGATATAATGGTCTTTGACAATGATCCGACACACATTTAATTTTCTTTTTCGCATTTTGACTGATAATGTGCAATTTTACTTAATCCAAAGCACTAATAAGTACATTTAGAGAACCAAAATCACCACAACACATATTTTCAAAGACCTGACGATCGTTTCATTAACAAAGCTAGCATCATCAGAGGATGAAAAATTTTAAACTACTTACAACTAAACATCACCACTTATACTACGCCTTAGACAAAGACCGATACAGAGAGGGGCGAAATCCCAGGTAAATTTTCTGTGTATTGTATGTTAATTGGTGGACAACGTTTTTGAACTTCCGTTGTAACTTTATCTGCCGAGTTTCGGAACATCTTTTAAATAATAATAATAATAATAATAATAATAATAATAATAATAATAATAATAATAATAATAATAATAATAATAATAATAATAATAATAATAATAATAATAATAATAATAATAATATAACATATAGAGGTCGAGTTCTGGGAGAAAGGTTGGAAACGTCAAATGTCGCATGTGTGACAGGATGGAGGAGGGCGTGGACCACATCCTTGCAGGCTGTTCAGTGCTGGCTCCGGGGCCCTACCTGAATCGACACAATAGAGTTGGGAAGATCATACACCTAAAGCTGCGGAATAAATACATGGGCCTTACAAATACAGTTCCATATTACCATTATGATCCGCCAAACATCTCCGGAGATGAAGAAATCCGTCTTTATTGGAACAGGAAAATAAAAACAAATCGACCAATCGCAAACGACGACCCTGATCTCGTTATGATATTCAAAAAAGACAAAAAGACGTTTTTTTGTGGACTTTGCGATATCATTTCCTGCTAACATCCAAAAAACATACACGGATAAAATTAATAAGTATTTACCACTGTGTGATGAGGTTCGCCAGATGTGGCCAATGGATACGATTATGGTGGTCCCCATTGTTGTCGGCCTACAGGCGAAATATCAAAAAGCCTGAAGAAGACCTTGAACAACTGGGCCTAGAATGGGAATTATACCTACCTATTCAGAAATCGGTTGTACTGGATGCTTGCAGTCTCTTCCGGAGAGTAATGGGGGACACACTTCATTAATTTTAATACACACATTCAAGCTGGCCATCTTGTCCTGGACCGATGTGTCATTGCTTTATGCTCACTTCTTTAAAGGAAGTGTGAACAATGAATAATAATAATAGTAGTAATAATAATAATAATAATAATAATAATAATAATAATAATAATAATAATAATAATAATAATAATAATAATAATAATAATAATAATAATAATAATAATAATAATAATAATAATAATAATAATAATAATAATAATAATAATAATAATAATAATAGTAATAATATAAATCATACACCTTCGTGTCTTGCCACTTACTTAGTGTTGGAAGGCTGGCTACCATAGCCGTATTACTTTATAGGTGTTTTTTCGCTACAGTTAGTATGCCGTACTGACGAGCTCTAATCAGAGAGAAACCAGTCTACGGTTTCAATTGTGGTGAGAATGCATGTAGCCTTATAAAATATAAGGTTATAATTTATATAAATTGTCACAAGTGTTAAACTTAATTGTGCTTGCACACTCTACAATTGCTCAACAATACTAAGTAAATAATAAAGATAGATGCAGAAAATAGTTATATACGACATTCTCAAAAGGAATAAGCTTACTTACCATTCATACCTATAGCAAGTTTTTTTTGCCATGAACAGCTTTAGTAGAAGTTGGTAGGAATAGCAAACTTTCATACCCGTACCACTATATTATGTGTAATGTGTATGTTATCAATGTATAAATAATATATTAAACAGTAGTTAACCGAGTATGGAACTATGCGGCACTCCCGAATTTATATTATAGGTCACTAAGTGAAGATTGGAAGTCTGAATTTTTTAGTAAATCGGTTAATTAATTTTCCTTTAAACAAAAGTAGATATACCAAAGAATTAAATTATATCAAGAACGTGGCCGAATATAAGGGATACACTGCTTGCCTGGTGAAAAATATAACCAACAAACAGAAAACAAAGAAAATGTTGGAGGAATCAACAACGTTTAAAAGAGAGAAATCCGAAATATACTTTGTTTGCTTACCATTTGAACCTCGAATCACGAGGGGTCTAGATAACCTTTTGAAACAAGTCAACTTGCAGCTAACATTTTCGACAAAAAATACCTTAAAAAACTTGCTAGGTAACCCAAAAGACAAAGATAGCACGGAGAAAATGTCGGGAATTTATGAAATAAGTTGTAAAGATTGTAATCTTAAGTATGTCAGGCAAACAAAAGAATCGATTGGAGTTAGATTCAAAGAACACTAAGCCCAATTACGTTACGGTACTATAGATAGATCTACTGTCGCCCGACACATTTGGGATAATAATCATGACGTTAACGAAAATAATCTGAAATATCTATTTAACAATAGACTTTTACTTTTAACATAATTTTCGGTAATGATTCTCCTTAAAACAATAAGATCTTTGAGCACACCAATAAATCGGCCCATTATTACAAATGATATTTTACATTACAACATTATCGTAAAAAATTGTTATAATTTAATTAAATAGGTAAATCTAGTAAATTACTAAATGTACTAACAGAACTCAATAAAAAGCAGATTAATGATTTACAAAGACGCCTTTGAAAATTGTTTTATTTTTAAACGTAAGTCAACTGAAAAACAACAGAAGAAATGTTGCTATAAATATTACACTATCGCGACAATTAAGAATACTGTCATTCTTAATTATCTGAACAATTTGAGGTGTATTTAACAGGTTGCTTGAAATTTTGTACTAACTAGTTTGTTTTCTGTTTACTTTAAATATTATTCGACAATATGTTCAGTAATTAAGAATATTTTGACATGTTGGAACGCTATAGTCGTTCTAACCGAAATACTGAGGCAGCTGCAAATTCATATCAAAACAACTACTCAGAAAGACGACAATCAAACACCAAAATATTTCGCAGGATAGTGACCAATGATTGAACGACGGTAACTTCCACGCAAAAAAACTACCAATGCCCAGAAATGAAGAAAGAAATAATGCCGTCTTACAAGTTTCAAACGAAAACCATTCGCAATCTGTTTGGTTTTATGGTAAACAAACTGACGTTCCAAAAAGTACGGTACACCGTATATTAACAAAAAATCATTACCATCCATACAAACCTACAATCGTACAAGACTTAAATGTTGACGATTACCCTAAGCGACTTCAATTCTGCATATGATATCAAGGACAATGTCACCAAGATGACAATTTTCATTTGAAAATAATATGGACTGATGAATCCATATTTACAAATTGTGGTGTGTATAATCGCCATAATAGGCATTATTGGGCAAACGAAAATCCATATCCAAAAGAAGAAAGACGACTGAAAGAAAGGTTTGGTATTAATGTTTGGTGCGGCTTATTAGGTAAAAAACTGTTATTTTTATTTGTAGATAAGACAGTTCAATTTAAAAAAATTCAGGTAACTTCATTATTGGTCCGTTCGTTTTTGAAAATAATTTAACTAGGGAAAGGTATCTTAATCTATTGAGAAATGATATCTTACCAACACTTAGAAGAGTTCATGATAATTTAGACGAGATTTGGTACCAACAAGACGGTTGTCCAGCTCACAATGCTAGGATCGTCAAAGAATTTTTGTACCAAAATTATAATAATCGTGTCATTTGTAACAATGGGCCGGTTCATTGGTGTGCTCAAATTCCTGATATAACACCCATGTATTTTTATTTTTGGGGTACTCTGAAGAATGATGTGTATAAATTCGATCCACCACAAAATATCAATGAATTACGAAACAAAACCACGGAAGCTATAAATCATATTAACCAAAAACCCCCATCAGAGTTTGCGGGCATGTTTCAAAAAAGGTGTATAAAATGCATTGCACAAAACGGTGGCCATATTGAACAATTTCCTATTTAGTGTATTTTTAAGGTTCTATTTTATTTTATTATTTGTTGAGTTTCGTTTCTAATTGTGTTGTTTTGTGGAGTTTAAGTTTTTATTTGTTATTGCCGGGTTTCGTTATTAAACTGTTTCACATAATATTACCTAGCAGTATTACCTAATTAAGTATTGTAAATTAAATCACAATATTTTTTATCGTGAATTATTACAGAAAATTATGTTAAAAGTAGAAGTCTATTGTTAGACTACATGGCCTACTGCTTTTTGAACACTTTTTTTGTCATTTGTTTTATGGTATTAGATTTCATAGCCTACTATCCTCAAAACGGTTTTCCTCAAAATTGTCAGTGCAATTACAGCATTTCTCAAGCATGTTGCGCATTGTTGGAAAGCTCTTTTCACAGGCTATTACATCAGGAAAAAATCCAATAAAACCAAACGTTGATACCTGTTACTCAAAACAAATGACAATCCAAAGTTGAGAATAGCACAAAAAGATTACTCTGTAAAAAGTGTCCTGATAATTTGCAAATCTTAGACATGTCAAATCAACGCCTACTTAGATATTGAAGAAAAAAGAAATCGACATATTTTTTTTTTTTTAAATAACTCGAAAACGAACAGAGTCAGGTCAAAATACAAGTCATATTTGGAACTAGCATGAAATTCTACAAAACATTGCTAATTTAACCGTCGCCCTATATTTAATAACAACAAAGACAGCAATACATTCCCATCCAGTTTGGGACACAGTGTATGTATATAATTTTCGTAAAACTAAGTAGTAGAGTATTTCTAGGAAAATTCGTTACAATCACACACTGCGACTCAGGATTTTTTAGGTGTTGCTTTAGTGGTGCGTTAAATAAGCTGCGCTATTGGATAGAATGCGTGATTTCCAACCAATAACATGCATTTTATAAATGTATTAGCAAACAATCCTAAGAAAATTCAACCTCAGTGTTCTTTTCACGTATAACATGTGTAGACGACTTAACAAAGGCCCGAAATAATTAACACCGTATTATTCACAAACGAATTCACTTTGTAGTTATGTGTACCAAATCAAACCGTAACCAAACATTTGACGAACATTAAAGCTCATATTCTGTAAAACAATGCGGGAAACAAAAACCCCCCGACAATAAACTGCATTACAAAGCGAAGTTAATGTGAAAATTTTGATGGGAATTCCGCCTCATTTATGTTGACTGTTTCACCTCCGCATCTGTTGTTTCTCTTCGACGGTGGTCTTGCGTAATTAAATGCAGTTTAATTAGGGCACTGTAGGTTTTCCTTCCGGCGTTACACGTATCCTTTATGTCTTGGAAACAGCAAGTATCGAAAGAAACAGATAGAGGCGTTTTCAAATTAATTTGTTATATAATCTATGCTATTTATTTTAGGACGAAATAAAAGGGAATTTCTGATGAGGTCCTAAACAGCGGCGTTACCATGGAATTCTTAAGTAAATTTTGACAAAACCTTTTTAAGGGCATATAGGTGAAAGGAAGGCACTTTCAGCCAGTTTATCATTTTTCATATAAACATAGGAAAAAAATAGTATTTGTCGTCTTTATTTTGTAAACAATATCTAAGATCATTTGTGCAGTGTAGCACTTTTAAAGTCAGCTGTTAGCTTCATCCAAGCTGCTTACATAGTTATCTAAAATAAAGTGCTAATTGGCTTAAAGTTACTCACTGATGGGGCACACTAATTTGACACAGTGGGTTGTTTAGCCATAGGAGATAATAAGGAAGAAAAATGTGTATTTTTCAGTAAATGTATTCAAACGCAAAATAAGACTGCAAAATGTTAGCTGCATACTTAGAATCAGAAAAAAATTATCTAACACTGCAGTACAAAAAAATGTATCCTACGATATCTTTTAGTAAATTTTCTTAATGAATAGAGAGGTATCGATAGTAAGATTTTTGGAATTTTCCTTCAAATGAGAGCGAATTAGGGCCCCTGGAACTTAAATCCAAGGTCAGTTAAAAAGTTTATATATATATATATATATATATATATATATATATATATATATATATATATATATATATATATATATATATATATATATATATCTGTGTGTGAGTGAGTGAGTGTGTGTGTGTGTGTATCGAACCGACAACTCAAAAAATACTTCTCACCAATCGAAACCAAATTTTGGCAATTCCCTTCATTTTTCTAATAGCTTGGATAAGTTCGTTAGACTGTTTTAACACTCAAATACTTTTACAAAAAAACGTGAAAAACTGTTTGAAAACGCAATATCTTTTAAATTACTAGAAGTATGAAACTACACGCTAGAAGATACCGTATAAGTGATCCTCTCTGCCAAATTTGAATTTAATCGATTCAGTGAATTTTGAGTTATAATCACATAAAAAATAAATACTTTACAATATAACTTAAAATTACCTCTGAATAGGTACCTATAATGTTAGATAAGGTCAAACAGATATATCAGGGTTACGCTGAAGCCGGAAAAAATGTGCGAATGGTCTGACGACCGCAGCCATGAATGAAGACAACACACACAGGGTTACGCTGCTATTGCAAACAAATGCTCCAAATTAAATTTCAAACTAACAGGCCACAAAAATATGTCACAATAAACAATCAGCGGGGTTGCCATTTGACAAAACTCTCAAGATAAACATCTCAAAATGTCAGAAAAAACATATAGTAATAAATAAAAAATTTAATGAAAGTGATTCAATTTGTTTAAACGTAATCTAGAACTGCGTTTTATAATGCATGTATATTAAGCTTCCCATTCTTCAGGGTATTTAAAAGCCATCTTGCTCGCCTAGTTAAATCTGACAGCACCAAATACCTATTTGTCATTTGTTATTTTGAGAACTGACAGCAGGGGAGTCTAATTAGAGTTTATCTTCTTCTTCCTCTTCTTTGTTTACAGATGTCATAAATAATGAATAAGAAGAAGATAAACTGGAAATCGACTCCGCATTTCTTCTCGTATATGGAAAATTTTAGGTAAATGAAACTACATAATATCACGCAGTAGTTTAAAGTATACATATTAAGAGATGTTCACCATAAATTATTAAAATTTTAATTTAAAAATTTTGTATTGTTTATATTTATTTATTTCATTTTCAAAAAGTATGGATACAGCAATAGTAAATAAGTGTTGAAAAGAGTTTAGGTGCAGCAAGTGCGTTATGGTAGCGAATTTTCGTAAAAATATTCCAAATGGTGATAATTCAATTTCCCATTAAACGTCAGTTTTGATACATACTATAAAACCTATAGAAAAGCAACGTGGGTACTAAATTTTAAAATAACACAATGAGCCTTACAAGCAACGAAAAATTTGTTTTAGAAAACCAGTTTTGTTATTTTGTGTGCAGAAACTGCTTCCATTGAGCTGGCTAAAGCGGATCATCCAAGCGACTAATAAGGTATAATGCCTGCGACGTTTATAATTAGGCAGGTACATTTGCAGATTAGCAACGGGGGCATATTAGAAAAAAAATTCAGAAACATGCCTAGATCTTCTTCTGGGTGCACAAACCACAAGAAATATTTCTTGCAAACAGCTCCCAAGAAAGTTACGGGACCAGGAGTGAATAGTGGTGTTGGGCGGGGAAGAAGATAAAAAGAAAATGTGAACGGAAAGTGCGAAAATCTAGGTTAGTTGCATCTTTATAAGCTGCCTTTATATTATTTTGCATCTATACCTCCTTAAAATTATCTTTATAACGCCCAGAACCCATATATTCACCTCAAGTCCCGTAACTTTCTTGTGGCTTATTCCCAAGAAACTTTTCTTGTTTACATTGTTCTTGTTTATGCATTGAGGGTGATTGAAGCCTTGTAGAAGGGGAGGGAGAAGCCTTGCGACAAAGCAGCGAACCAAGAGTTTCAATTTATGTTTAAATTTTTACCCCATTTCATTTGTATAACATATTTTCCCAAAAATTAAATGAACGTTGCCTGGTTTGTCAGTCTTACATAGGTAGCTATAATTTCAGTGACGTTTTGTGAGATATCAGAGGGGTCAGGATCAGAGAAGCAGACAGACGCCCATGAAAATAAGGAAAAGTAATCCCGAATTTCGTCCCAGTTCGCGGAGTTGTAGTGCCAAACGATAAGTGGGTGTGATGACTGGATGGTCGCGGGTTGCATTGCGCAGGAAGCAGGGACCATGCCGTGGTCTGAGCGACCAAGGGGGGCGGTGACTGATGTCTTATAGTATTCAGGTTTTGTAGTAAGAAGGAGATCCAAGGGATGTGAGCTGTGCATATTTGGATGCGAGGAAAGTAGATTGCTGAACCATATTGGCTAAAGGATTGCTGACTGCAAAGACCTCCGGTGCTCTCCTGGTGGATCGGTTTTTGAAGATCCTAGCCATAATTTCTTATGAACATTGAAGTCACCAAAAATAGTGACCTCAGAGGAAGGATATTTAGAAATCAGATGGCCGGTTTTTTCAGAAAGGTAGTCGAAGAGCTGGACAAGGTTGTTGTCCGAAGGTGACCGGTAAATGCGCAGATGAATTTAGTTGCAACCCTGAGAGAGAGTTTCATCCAAAATATGTCTTTTTTCCAGCTTCTAAATTGGGGAGTCTGGTGCAGGGTGGATTGCTACGGACCTACGCGCACCTAGGCGCACACATATCCATGCAATCTAAAGGAAGTAAGGAGCGCATGCCCCGGGAAATTAAGGTGATTAGTGGCTGTTTTGGCACTGATTTGGGTTTCGGTGAGAAAGAGGAGTTGAGGCCTATTAGTCTGGAGGAAATAGTGGACGGAGTTCAGGTTATAATTTAGGCCACATATATTCTAGAAGGATATGTTAAATCTTGATGCTGGCGCCCCCCGCACAACCCTCTCCCGGAGATCCGAATAGATGGGTATTTTATCTCTGGAATCTTTTGTACAAAGCCATCATCATTTCTGTTTATAAGGGGAACCGACTGATACACTAGAACCGGAAACGTCCGTTGGGACTTCACCCGGCTCTTGATTAAGGGGTGGTACCCACTCGGTCGTCAAAAAAATCCTTTATTATCACGTAAAGGAGAGCTGCAATTCATGACTGCAGTTTCGAACAAATCGATCACGCTCCATGTAGTCCAGATATATCCCCCAGTGACTATTACCTATTTGGAAATTTAAAAAGGCCCTCGGCAGTGCCACTTCAGTGACCACAAAGAGGTGAAAGCTGCAGTTTGGGCACATTTTGAGGTGAAACTGAAAGAATATTTTTTAGAAGTATCGAATTGTTACTGAAAGACGTAATAAGTGTATTGTTAGATGCTTGAGATGTTAGAGTGACTATATTGAAAAATTATATTTAATTGTGAGTACGCCGCTTCTTTCATGGTCAGCTTGGGAAATTTTGACGCTTACCTCGTTCCTAAGATACTACCATTTATTTTTTTGTTTACAGCAAACGTAATCCTCTGCGCTATCACATCTCACGTTACCAATTATATATTCTATCATTTCTATAATAGAGAAAGTTGTAAGGGCGGTTATAATTATTGTACTACGGAATTTCCTACTCACATTTTCACGTTATCCCAATTATAGTAGCTCACGTTTCTAAATAATAGACAATTTAGGTGTCTGATACTTCACGGCAATATTTAGTTACGATGTTTGCAAACAGAGTTTTATTGCTACAATATTGCCGGAATAATTTCATCTCTCACTGAAAGCAAATACTTGCTAACCGTGACTTTATGCATTGTTGCTGCCATAAACATCTTTATGGGTCATTACAGAAAGCTTAATTTGTATTCTTGGGAGTGATAGTATGGCAGCTGTTCTCTATAAGGGTCACTTGACTTCTTGTTGTTGAATGTGTTGTTTAGAAAAAAAGGAATACACATTTATCTTCCAACTATGCCAGTAATCGAGATACTTAAGCTGTTTCACAAGAAAAATGTTAACGAAACATATAAAAAAGGTTAGGACGCAGCAAGTACGTTATAGTACCCAGTGAATTTTCTGAAAAACGTTTTTAATAGCAAATATGCCTTCCTTCAGCGAAAGCTCAGATTTGGTTACGAATTTAACTTATATAGTACTCACAATGTACTTAGCTCTTTCGATAACAACTTGGAAAGTTCACCAGTCTGGGAACAGGTACCAGAGGCTATTGCACTCATCTTGTTCCCCGGCTTATGAACTTATGAGAAAATAAATGCAAGGTACAATTGGATTGGATCAGGTGTTCGTTCCGCTGCAATTTTTATCTATTAAATTGACTTAATAATTAAATAAACGCAACTTTTGACTGCAGTTCCAAGCCGAGTTGTCAAGAAAGTATTTACCCATCCTTGGCAGTCTTGTCTTCGAAAATGTATATATTTTTTTATATTTCAACAACACACCACGAGGGCTTACAGCCTAAATACTATGGTACCGTGAGTGTCGACAAGGAGGAAAGTGTCAACTTGCTAATTCTGGACTTGGAGGTTCGGAGGAGAAAGAAAAACATGTGCCGGCAAGGAATTCCACAACTTGGAAGTCCTCGGGACAAAAGAGCGGGCATGACAAGATGTTCTGTGTCTGGTGACCTGGATAGTAAAAGGGTGCATTCGCTCTGTTCCCCTGGTAGATCTGTTGGGGGCAGCAGGTTGAGGAACTATGAAACAAGTCTCAGTGCCCGTGCAGATATCTATAAAAGAGAGAAAGGTCACCAACGGCAAGTCGATTGGCAAGGGATAGCAGCCTTTGGGTGAAGGTAGGGTCACCGATGAGACCTAAAGCTCCCTTCTGAATGGAGTCCAGGATAGCGAGTGTAGAAGCGGCAAGGCACAATTGAGATTTCGGTCCACAGAAATGCCAACAAGTGAAAAGGACTCATTACTTTGAATGACTTGGTTGTTCATTGTGATGGGTCTAGGGCAGGTGTATCTCTTATGAGATAGAAGGCAAGACTGAGATTTGTTGGAGTTTAATTATACAAGATTTCTACTTCCCCAATCCAATATTTTGTGGAGATCCGCAGAGACAGAACCCTCCATGAGTCTGCGATCCTCATCTAATTGGGCTAGAGACAGGCTTAGAATATTGTATATCTGAGTGGAGGGCGCTGTCGCCCGCGTAACAGTGAATTGAATTGGATGTGCTAGAGAGGAGGTCACTGATGTGGAGAAGAATCAAAGTAGGGGCTAAAGCTGAACCTTGAGGGACTTCTGCATTAACTGAATACAGTTTAGAAGAATTGCCATCCACGACAACAGAAATGCTCCGGTTGGAGAGGAAATTTGCTACCCAGGTTCAGAGTTTTGGTGGTAGGCCATAGGTCGGAGCGACACTCTGGGATTCACCGTGTAGTTCCACAGACTTGTTCCAAGAATGGGTGACAAAGGAAGGGAGGTCGGCAATTGATCTGCGCTGACGGAATCCATACTGCCTGTCGTGGATTAGACTGTGTTTTTCAAGAAATTTTAGTAATTCGATGTTTATATACTTTTCCATCACTTTAGAGACGACTGAAAGGAGATAAATAGTCCTGTAGTTGCTAGGAAGCGCTTTGGATCATTTCTTGGGGACGGGTTGTACTCAAGCAGTTTTCCAGTTACTAGGGAACATGCCTCTATTGCAAAATGTCTGAAACAGACGAGTCAGGACAGAAGCAACTTCTGCTGCGCATTTTTCGTATTAAGAGAAGAGAGCATCTTTCGCACCTTTCTAGTTTTGAAAATTATATCCGTCATTTTATGCGCGACATTGGGGACTGTTGGTGGTTGAACATTTGGAATTGGGTTAAGAGTAGAATTGCCAACAAACAACGAGGCAAAATGCTCAGCCTTGTCCAGGGCGGTAGAAACAATTTCATACCCTAAAACAAGAGGTCGAAACGTGCTCTTGCAGAAATTATTCCCAATAGATTTAGCAAGAGTCCAGAAGAGTTTGCTGCCGGTGAAGCTTGAGAGGACTTTGTTTTTTTGATGTGGTTATTAAACGAGTTTCTTACCTCAGAAAGTATGCGGACATAGCGGTTTCTTGCGTCGTTAAATGCTTGACGGTTTTCTTGACTGGGATTGTGTAAGAAGCGTTTTGTGAGCTTTGACTTTTTCAAGTCTTGCCTTGTCACAGGATTTAGAGAACCAGGGCTTTTGAGTGGCTGAAGAGGTTTTCTGTGTACGTGGAATAAATAATTTCATGCCAGCTTGGATAATTTTGGTGACGCTTTGTGAGGTATCAGAGAGGTCAGGATAAGAGAAGCAGACAGATGCCCATGGAAATGAGAAAAAGTAATCCCGCATTTCTTCCCAGTTCGCGGGGTTGTAGTGCCAAACGTTACTTGGGTGTGATGATTGTGTGACCTCGGGTTGCATTGTACAGGAAGCAGTGACCACGCCGTGGTCTGAGCGACCAAGGGGGTGGTGACTGATGTGTTATAGCATTCAGTTTTTTTAGTAAGATGGAGATCCAAGCGATTTAAGCTGTGTGTTGGGATACGAGGAAAGTAAGTAGATTGCTGAAACAATTTTGGCTAGAAAATTGCTGACTGCAAAGGCCTCCGCTGCTTTCCCTTGTGTATCGATTTTTGAAGATCCTAGCCATTCCTTATTATGGACATTGAAGTCATCAAGAATAGTGACCTCGGAGGAAAGATATTCAGAAATCAGATGCTCAGTTTTTTCAGAAAGGTAGTCGAAGAGCTGGACAAAGTTGTTGTCAGAAGATGACCGGTAAATGCAACAGATGAATTTAGTTGCAGCCCTGAGAGAAAGTTTCATCCAAAGTATGTCTTTTCTTCCAGCTTCTAAATCGGGGAGTCTGGTGCAGGATAGATTGCTACGGACGTATGTGCACACACGTCCATGCAATCTAAAGGAAGTAAGGAAGTGAGGAGTTGTTTTGGCACTGATTTAAGTTTCGGTGAGGAAAAGGAGTTGGGGCCTATTAACCTGGAGAAAATGGTGGACGGAGTTCAGGTTAGAATTTATACAACATATATTCAAGAAGGATATGTTAAATATTGATGCCGGTGCCCCCTGCACACCCCTCTCCCGACGATCCGAATGGAGGGGTATTTTATCTCCGGAATCTTTTTTACAAGAAGAAGCCATCATTTTTGTTTATAAGGGAAACCGACTCATACATCAGAACTGGAAACATCTGTTGGGACTTCACCCCTTGATGTAAGGGGTGGTACCTCCTCGGGCGTAAAAAAAATCCTTTACTATCACGTAAAGGAAAAGTCCACTACCACCTACCTACTCCGATTAGTCGCTTCTTACGACAGGCAGGAGTTACCTTGGGCCGATTCTTTTAGTTAGTCACCGGACCCACAGGGGACAAACAACTTTCTGCACGAAAAACCTTAAAAATTATTTGTTTATACGAAAATTCGTCACAAAATATTTTAACAAAAATTCACTAAAAACTTTAAATAAAAATTCGGACGAAGATATTTTCTGCGAAAATAGGTATTTACAAAAATCAGACACGGACGAGATCACGGATTGTTCCACTCATCGAGGAACTGCCCGTGTCCGCTTATATTATTAATATTATTATACCGTACAAGGCACACTTACCTGTAGCTTTTCAGCATAATATACAAGACTTGCAAATACCACGATACCAAGTACCAAGAAGAACACCAAGAGTGCAAGCTCCTTGGCTGATGCTTTGAATGTATGTATTAAGATCTTCAAACCTGGAGAGTGTCTAGTCAGTTTGAATAGCCTCAATATCCTAATTATACTAAAGAAATCTAGAAGCTCGTATTCTCTTTCGAAAATAAGTATCATATCTATGTAGAAACTCAACGTGGCAGCAAAGTCTATGATATTGACTGGCGATTTGATGAATTCTATGAGATTCGGAGAAACCTGAAAATAAAAACTGTCATTAATTATGGTAGTTTCTTTGTTTGTGCAATAAACCTATTGTTTAAGGGAAGCGGAGGTTAATTATAGAAATAAAATCTTCGAACGAAGCACATATGTATGACATAGATAACGGTATATTGGTAACTATATTAAAGCACAAAACTTAATAATAATAATAATAACGATATAACAAATTGAATTAAAGAACTTACGTAGGTACGGACATATTGACTATTAATGTTAACAGTGTTTTGTTGTGTATCAATGAACAATATTTATAGTAATTCTATCTAGTTTCTAACCTTTCTAACTGCTGATTTCATCAGTTTTCGATACCTTATACGTTTGCTAATTTGCGTTTGTTTATTTGTTGACATAACAAATGCAATAGCATCAATGCCAATGTTATGCAACAACATTGACCTTTAATCATTACAATGTTTATTCCTTAGTTTAGATTGATTTCTTAATACTAATTTTACTTATGATTTTATTGAGCTGAATAGTTATGTTTTTTATACGTTTTCTACTGCCCTTCTGTAATTGCCATGGTTCTCTGAACACCTATATTTTAGGTAGATAAAAGCAATCTGCATCTAATACTTAGTTTTCTCAATTCTGTATCTAAGCTAACGATACAGTCGCTCTGTCTAGTAATAAATTAACGTTTGATTATTTATTGCTAGACGAAACGACTGTATAAATATAAAATGTTCGGGACGCAGCAATTGCATTATAGTAGTGAATTTTCATAAGAATAATATATAATATAGTAAGGATTTAGCATTATATTAAAAGTTATAAGAAACATGCTTTATTTAATTAAGAATAGTAAAGAATAAGGTAAGGAAGGACAAGCAAAAGCATGATCCATAACATAAATTTTTATACAGTAATTTGGATACAAAACAATTGATAAACAGGAAATATACTCAACAAAAAATACACTAGAAAGTTTAACATTAAAAAATGCTGTGGTTCATGCATTTTGGGTGATTGTATGCATGCAGAACGGGAATAAGAACCTCCAGGACGAAGAGGGTTTCTGCCCCTCACCAAAAGCACTGGGGGTTTTCCTTCCCTTTGTGGATGCAAACAACTACCTTCCAAGCATAAAGCACAAGAAACATTTCTTGGGAGCAACCCCAAAACAGGTATGTGACCTGGGGCGAATATGGGTGTTGTGCGGGGTATACAGGGTTTAAAGGAGGTATTGCTGCAAAATGTGAAAACGCATCTTTTCAGTCCAATTTTTTTTTAAATCATTTTCCACTCATATTTCCTCCCCTCCCAGAACCCCTATTCATTCTTGGTCACTCCACTTTCTTGGGGATTGTTCGCAAATAAATTTGTTTTGTAGCTTGTGTATCCAAGAAGGGTTCTAAGCATGTTGGTGAAAAAAATTGTCTAAAAACCTTATGTGCAGTAAACTGCAAATTTACGGAAATTACACTCCAAAATTTTGTTAACGGGGGATAATTAATAGGAAAATTGGCATTTCTAGGCTGACGAAAATTTTCGTATCACAACGGAGGTGGAATGTTTTCTGTCTGCTGTTGGTGTCAAATTACGGCGCATTCAACTAGAGCCGTAGATGCCAAATTAGCGGTACTCTTTGAAGATCGTTGGTGGAGAAATAGAGGCCCGTCAATGCGGCTCGCCTAACCTTCGGAAATTATGCGTTTATATGGTTATTTATGGTGGTTCTGTCAAATAGTCAGTGTAGACGAATCCGATTTTAAATTACGAAGACTTGGGAAGAAGGATAGTTGGAGCTTTTGATCATCTGGAACCGTTCGAAATTTGGAGAGCTATGCAGTCTTTTCAGAAGCGTATTGTCTCCAAAACGGCTGGATTCAGAAATGCGAGCGTGGCATCGTTGCACGCAGCTTTCGATTCTGCATCGACTGTATGTGTCTGAGCCCTATCGTTACATTTAAGAAAAGCTGCCGACAATAGGCATGGATGCAAAATGATGAAAATGTTTTGTATCCTCCTACTATGTCGAAAATCATAACTACTGGACAATTGATAGTCCCTTTATTAATCTTATTTTTAAAGGGGTAGACATTGATCCAATCCAATCCATAGCAGGTGGTAGTGGAATTTCCTTTTATGTAACAGTAAAGGATTTTTTCACGCCCGAGGAGGTACCACCCCATACATCAAGGAGCCGGTGAAGTCCCAGCGGACGTTTCCGGCTCTGGTGTATGAGTCGGTTTCCCTTATAAGCAAAAATGATGATGGCTCCTCCTTGTATAAAATATTCCGGAGGCAAAATACCCCTCCATTCGGATCTCCGGGAGAGGGGTGTACAGGGGGCGCCAACATCAAGATTTAACATATCCTTTTCGAATATATGTGGCCTAAATTCTAACCTGAACTCCGTCCACCATTTCCTCCAGGCTAACAGGCCCCAACTCCTCTTCCTCACCGAAACCCAAATCAGTGCCAAAACAGCCACTAATCACCTTAATTTCCCGGGGTATGAGCTCCTTACTGCCTTTAGATTGCATGGAGGCGTGTGCGCATACGTCCGTAGCAATCTACCCTGCACCAGACTTCCCAATTTAGAAGCTGGAAGAAAAGACATACTATGGATAAAACTCTCTCTCAGGGCTGCAACTAAATTCATCTGTTGCATTTACCGGTCACCTTCTGACAACAACTTTGTCCAGCTCTTTGACTACCTTTCTGAAAAAACCGACTATCTGATTTCTGAATATCCTTCCTCCGAGGTCACTATTCTTGGCGACTTCAATGTCCATAATAAGGAATGGCTAGGATCTTCAAAAACCGATCCACAAGGGAGAGCAGCGGAGGCCTTTGCAGTCAGCAATTCTTTGGCCAATATGGTTCAGCAACCTACTTACTTTCCTCGTATCCCAACACACAGCTCAAATCCCTTGGATCTCCTTCTTACTACAAATCCTGAATGCTATAAGATATCAGTCACCGCCCCCCTTGGTCGCTCAGACCACGGCATGGTCACTGCTTCCTGTGCAATGCAACCCGAGGTCACACAGTCATCACACCCACGTATCGTTTGGCACTACAACTCCGCAAACTGGGACGAAATGCGGGATTACTTTTCCTCATTTCCATGGGCGTCTGTCTGCTTCTCTCATCCTGACCCCTCTGATATCTCAGAAAACGTCACCGAAATTATCCAAGCTGGCATGGAATTATTTATTCCACGTACACAGAAAACCTCTTTAGCCACTCAAAAGCCCTGGTTCTCTAAATCCTGTGACAAGGCCAGACTTGAAAAGGTCAAAGCTCACAAAACGCTTCTACACAATCCCAGTCAAGAAAATCGTCAAGCATTCAACGACGCAAGAAACCGCTATGTCTGCATTCTTTCTGAGGCAAAAAACTCGTTTAATAACCACATCAAAAACAAAGTCCTCTCAAGCTCCAACGGCGGCAAACCCTTCTGGACTCTTGCTAAGTCTATTGGGAATAATTTCTGCAAGAGCACGTTCCCACCTCTCGTCTCCGGTGATGAAATTGTTTCTACCGCCCTGGGCAAGGCTGAACTTTTTGCTTCGTTGTTCGCCGGAAATTCTACTCTCAACCCACCTCCAAATGTTCAACCACCAACAGTCCCCAACGTCGCGCATAAAATGACTGATATCATTTTCAAAACTAAAAAGGTACGAAAGATGCTCTCTTCTCTTAATACCAGGAAAGCCTCTGGCCTTGACGAGATCCCAGCAATTGTTCTCAAAAAATGCGCACCAGAACTTGCTCCTGTCCTGACTCGTCTGTTTCAGATATCTTACAATAAAGGCATATTCCCTAGTAACTGGAAAACTGCTCGAGTACAACCCATCCCCAAGAAAGGATCCAAAGCGCTTCCTAGCAACTACAGGCCTATTTCTCTCCTTTCAGTCATCTCTAAAGTGATGGAAAAGTATATAAACACCGAACTACTAAAATTCCTTGAAAAACACAGTCTAATCCACGACAGGCAGTATGGATTCCGTCAGCGCAGATCGACTGCCGACCTCCTTTCCTTTGTCACCAATTCTTGGAACAAGTCTATGGAACAACACGGTGAATCCCAGATTGTTGCTCTAGACATATCCAAAGCATTCGACCAGGTCTGGCACGCAGCGCTGCTTAATAAACTTCCGGCCTATGGCCTACCACCAAAACTTTGTACCTGGACAGCAAATTTCCTCTCCAACAGGAGCATATCTGTTGTTGTGGATGGCCATTCCTCTAAACTGTATCCAATTAATGCAGGAGTTCCTCAAGGTTCAGCTTTAGCCCCTACTTTGTTTCTTCTCCACATCAATGACCTCCTCTCTAGCACATCCAACCCAGTTCACAGTTACGCGGACGACAGCACCCTCCACTCAAACATACAATATTCTAAGCCTGTCTCTTTAGCCCAATTAGATGAGGAGAAATCTTGTACAATTCAACCCCACCAAAACTAAGTCTTGCTTTCTTTCTCACAAGAGATACAGCAGCCCTAGACCCATCACAATGAACAACCAAGTTATTCAAAGTAATGAGTCCTTTTCTCTTGTTGGCATTTCTGTGGATCGAAATCTTAATTGGCACCAACATGTTACATCAATTGCAGAAGCGGCTGCTAAGAAATTGGGTTTCCTCTTCCGGGCTCGCAAATACTTTTCACCAACTAATCTCTATACCTTATACACTTCACAAATAAGGCCAAACCTCGAATACTGCTCCCACATCTGGGGTGCAGCAGCCGCTTCTACACTCGTTATCCTGGACTCCATTCAAAAGAGAGCTATACGTCTCATCGGTGACCCTACCCTCACCCAAAGGCTTCCATCCCTTGCCCACCGACGTGCCGTTGGTGACCTCTCTCTCTTTTATAGATATCTGCACGGGCACTGCTCAGTGGAGCTTTCCTCCATAATTCCCCCACCTGCTGCCCCCAGCAGATCTACCAGGGGAACAGAGCGAATGCACCCTTTTACTGTCCAGGTCACCAGACATAGAACATCTTGTTATGCCCGCTCTTTTGTCCCGAGGACTTCCAAGTTGTGGAATTCCTTGCCGGCACATGTTTTTCCTTCTCCTCCGAACCTCCAAACCTTCAAGTCCAGAATTAACAAGTTGCCTCTTTCCTCCTTGTCAACACCCACGGTACGATAGTATTTAGGCTGTAAGCCCTCGTGGTGTGTTGTTGACATAAAAAAAAAAAAAAAAATCAATGTTGGCCATGGATTACTATGAAGGCGATATGTAATTGTTTTTCTGTCGCAGTGTTTGAACTCATCGCATGGTAGTTTGTCAGATGGAGTTGGAATTTTTTTGGTATCTCTCTTAATAAAGAAATAACAGGGGTGAGACACCTAAAAAAATAACAAACGTTTTGAAATTTTGTGACACTATGTCTCCGAAAAGGCTCGACTCAGAAATTCGAGGGTAGCACTGTTGTACGCAGGTTTCGATTCTGCATCGACTGTATGTGTCTGAGGCCTATCGTTCCATTTAAGAAAATTAATATTAGCCATGGATTACTATGAAGGCGATGTGCAATTGTTTTTCTGTCGAAATGTTTGAACTAACCGCATGGTAGTTTGTCAGATGGCGTTGGATTTTTTTTGATATCTCTCTTAATAAAAAAGTGACAGTGGTGAGACACTTAAAAAAATCACAAACGTTTTGAGATTTTGTGACACTATGTCTCCGAAACGGCTCGACTCAGAAATGCGAGCGTGGCACTGCTGTGCGCATCTTTCGATTCTGCATCAACTGTATGTATCTGAGGCCTATCGTTCCTTTTAAGAAAATCAATATTAGCCATGGATTACTATGAAGGCAATTTGCAATTGTTTTTTTTTGTCGCAATGTTTGAATTCATCGCATTGTAGTTTATCAGATAGCGTTGGCATTTGTTTGATATCTCTGATAATAAAGAAATTACAGGGGTAAGACACTTAAAAAAATCACCCAGTACATACATTGTCTCAGCGAAAACGGTGCACACATTGAGCATTTTTATTAAAATAATTATCTTTTAATATATAAACTGGTTGTTATTTTGTTGTTACTATTTGTTATTGTAATACTATCTTTGTATAAAAATTCAATCAAATCGATTGTTTCCAAAGCCAACGCTAACCTTGCGAAAAAGTTTATATTTCTTAAAAAAATTTCAATAGCTCAGACGAGTAAAGATAGGCATGCAGACCGGTAATAAAAGTGGACCTTAAGTTTAACTATACATTGATTTATTGCGTCAGAAATGGTAGGTGCTATTTGAAAAAATAAAAAAAAAACATTTTTGGATTGTCAAAATTGAAACATCGCAGTAGGCGCATGAAACATAGCGAATGTGTCAAAAATGATGCAAAATGTTGAACTATACGTGGAGATAGGTATAAGTTATGTCACATGAAAGTTGTTCAGAATGGACGGCGCCATCAAAAAATTTTGGATATACAGGTGTGCCATTAAAAATAAAAAAAGTTGATATAATTCTCGACAAAACGAGAAACGTGGCAACAATAACAATATCAAATATGAATTACGCATGGGGAAAATCATAGTCGGGCAAAATTTAAGTGTAATTGTACGAGCGGTTCAAGAGATATCTAGGTGTTTCCATAGTTTTGCACCTCACTGTGTCTGTATAATTCGTAGCAACACCTCAAAACTAAACACTAATTGAACCGACCGCTGTCAGGCATCGCAAATATTCATTATACAGATATAATTATAATCAAACTGCCACCAAAGCAGCTTTAATCCTTTAGTTTGCAAATTTGGAATTGATTGTAAAGGGTCAGTTAAACAACAGTTGTTTTGTGATTGATGATGGTAGTCTATTTCAACCGATTCCACTGGGGCATGTTTAACAATTAAATGCTTAACCCTTGTTACGCCATCGTCATGCCGGAGGTTAACGTCCTAATGGTCATTTGATGAGCTAGACCTTGTAGGGTTTGTACTTGTATACTATATTATTATAAATCTAAAACATTTATGCAAACAAATTGTTTAGTTATCAGTTTGCGAAACGATTGTTTTTAGGCTATAAAATTGGGTGTGCCAATTTAAATTTCTCACCTGGAAAATGTCGGAATTTAAAAAAAAAGCCGAGACACGTCGGCTTTTATTTTAACGGGGACACGAGATAGCGTACATTATGTGTCTTGAAGCCCAACCCTTAGACCTAAGTGTAAAGTATCCTTAAATTTTAAATGGCACCCTATGTTGAGTGACTTCTCATTTTAAAGCTTTCTTAATTTTGCTCACGACAACATACAAGTTTTTAAATTTCGGGCATGATATGGAAATAAAATGATCAATTAAAGAATAAGACAAAATATCAATGAATGAAACAATGTTATTTAATTAAATGTCACAATTCTTTTACCTCTATTTCCATACAATATCATAATCTTTGCTTCATTTTCGAACGAGCATTTGTAAGGATTTGGGCGTTATCTGACGAAATTATTCTTCAACAGTTTGTCGAAGAAGCTACTCAAGTAAGTTTGGTCGTGTTGATAAATTTTCGACTTCGTCATAGAAAGAAGCTAAGGGTGTAAAATCATACGATCTGGAAGGCCACTCAATTGAATCCTTACGTCTTATCCAGTGACTAGGAAAGCTGTAATTAAGAAAATCACACACAGCTGTGGCATAATGTGGTGGAGCACCATCCTGCTTAAATCACACATCATCTTTTTTCAAAGTATTGTCATTTTTGAATACTTCCACAATCGTCGGGTAGACATGCGCTTCTAGTATATCTAGATACATGTTTCCATCCAGATTTTGCGGTAGGGAAAAAGGCCCTCTAAGGTGGTCTCCCAGAGTATTTTCTTCTTTTTTTTGTAATCCCGATATTTTCCAGGTAAGAATTTTTAATTGGCACACCTGTATGTAAATTAAAAACTAGTAAAACATTTTGCAAAGTATCTAGCGATGTTTTTTCACACCGTGCATATTTATTAACTAACCGCGGATCATTTCTAACGTCCGCAGTTTGATTTCGTCTTAAGCTATACACGAATCAAAAAATGTCCTCCACGGCAGTCGTATCAAATTTCTAAGTTTTTTTTCCATTTTTTTTTTCATTAGCATAGGAATCGACTTGTTTGGTTGTTTGTAAAAAAACACAAATATTTTGACCTTCCAGAGACAAATATATATTCAGAATGACTCGTGGAGTTTAAGAGTCTAGATTTTTATTTAAAATTTTATTTAAAACTAGTAACAGCGTCGCCCGTTTCGTTGTCATTAATATCGAAGGGTCTCCAAAACGCCGTATTATACAGTAAATTACGAAAACACTAATTAAACAAACAACCTTTCCAAGTTAACAGTAGAATACAAGTCTTGATAATACGCTACCAAATTTCACCGACACTCTCTTGTAGAACGCAATTGAATATAAAATAATTCCAGAAATTTTTGCCTGAAGAGGATAAGAGGGGTGTGTGTGTGTGTGTGTGTGTGTGTGTGTGTGTGTGTGTGTGTGGTAGTTTAGGGATGGCCTTGGAAGCAAAGTCTGTTAGCCACAAACTGTTGTACGAGACAGGCAGAAATCAATGAAATGGGTCGACCAAAGCAAATGTAAACAACAAATTTATTTTATTTATTAATTGTTATCATTTATAATAATACATAATCATCACCCTTAAGGGGTTAATGTGACAAAGTTGAGTTTTATGTCAAAACAAGTCCCCCGTCAATATTAAAATTGACGTATTTCAGCGTTTCTTAAAAAAAATTCTCTCTACGCAAATCGGTCTGTTTCGTTTTAAATCCGCCAGCCTATATATATATATATATATATATATATATATATATATATATATATATATATATATATAGAGAGAGAGAGAGAGAGAGAGAGAATATTTTTTTAAGATACGCTGAAACACGTTAATTTTAATATTGAGGAGGTCATTTTTTTGACATAAAACCCAACTTTGTCACATCAACCCTATAAGGGTGATGATAACAACCCTTATATTTTAAATAGGGAACATGGACGGAGTGTTACATAATTTAAAAGCTCTTTCTTTTCAGAATTCAACACACTAATTTTTTTGGAAATTTATTAACTCGTTTAAAAATTATTCACAGTTGGAGTTGCAAGAATGTATTTTATTCATTGTGATAAGAATTTTACTAATTAGTCCATTTTTCGTTAAAAAAAAAAATTAAAAACAAAACCAAACGTTCAAAAATGTTTATTCAGTTAAGTGAGTGTTCAAATTGTTGACCACCAGCTTCCATACAAAAGTATAAATTTTGTTCAAAACGATCATTGACATTCTGGAGCATTTGTGGAGTTATTAGACGGCATTCTTCAACAATGCGTCGTCGTAATTCTTCCAGGGACTCCGGTTCTGTTTCTAAAATTCTACTCTTTAAATGGCCCCATAGAAAGAGGTCTAAAGGAGTTAAATTCGGTGATCTAGAGGGGAACTCAATAGCACCTCTACGCCCAATCTATTGCTTTGGAAACTCTCTGTTCAAAAACTCCCCAACACGTTGTGAAAACTGCGGAGGAGCCTTGGAGGATCTTGTTGAAACACTAATTGATTTTCTTGATAGATATCATCATTTTTAACAATGTCAATTAGTAGAGGGTAAACAATATTTTCTAGTACCTCCAAATACGTTTCGCCACTCAAATTGCCATCAAGAAAAATTGGTCCGATTAAACCGTCTCCGAAAATGCCAGTCCAGACATTCAATTTATGTGGAGTTTGAGTGTGGACTTCGTGAAAATTTCTTGGATTATTATCTGCCCAATAACGACAATTATGACGATTGATTGTAGAGTTTAAACGTACACTCGCCTGAAAAACAGATATTGAACAGAAAGTTTCCGTTATCAGCAATTCGTGCTGTCATAACTTCACAAAACTCCAGCCGCCGATCAAAATCATCTTCATTCAGTTGTTGTACAAGATGAATTTTATACGCGTGAAATTTATGCTGCTTCAATATTCGCTGAATAGTTCTTCTTTTGATGTTTGAAACAGTGGCCAATTTTCTCGTGCTCAAAGTTGGGTCTACAGCAATTTGTCCTAAAAGTAGTCTCATTTCTAACCGGAAATTCACGTTTAGGATTCCGTTTTTTGTTGGCTACTGAACCACATTGTCGAAACTTTGCAACTAACTCCAAAATATATTTTCTGATACAGTACTATCAAATATCAAACCGACCAATAAATTGAAATAATAAACCGCATTTCTCTCATTCCGATAAGAAAGGTTCTGATAGTCAATTTTTTGTTTAAAAAGCAACAAAACATTGACTATCAGCACATTTCTTATCGGAATGAGTGAAATGCGTTTTTGCATCTTCAACTGTGAATAATTTTTAAACGAGTTGAAAAAACTTCCAAAAATTTAGTGTGCTGAATTCAGAAAAAAAAGAGCTTTCAAATGATGCAACACTCGACCCATATTCCCTATTTAAAATATTGTTATCACCACCCTTAAGGGGTTGATGTGACAAAGTTGAGTTTTATTTCAAAACATGTCCCCCTGAATATTAAAATTGACGTATTTCAGCGTTTCTTAAAAAAAATTCTCTGGACACAAATCAGTCGGTTAGGTTTTCAATGCGCCACCCTGTATAATACACATTTACAGAGACTTTAGGTTCAAAAAAAAAATAACTAATTTTATTGTAAGTAACTACACTGTATTGTAGTATAAAGTCGAATCATCTCATATCTCATATACATCATAAAATTTTGAGCCGACACAGTATACATATCGCTGAGTGAGATTTTTACGCATTTAGGTGCAACCAGTTAGGAAATGGACTGCTGTCTTGTCAAATATTTGTCACTTGTATGATTATGAGATTCTCTGTTAATGCGTGTACTCAATCACACATACCACATGCAATTCCAATAGATTCATTTTCGTTATACAGTAAGTTTGTGTGTTAATCACGTCTTGTTTTTTGTTTATGTTTTTATTCAATGTTTTTTTTTCAACAACGCAACACGAGGGCTCACAGCCTAAATACTATCGTACCGTGGGTGTCGACACGGAGGAAAGAGGCAACTTGTTACTTCTGGATTTGAAGGCTTGGAGATTCGGAGGAGAAGGAAAAACATGCGCCGGCAAGGAATTTTACAACTTGGAAGTCCTCGGGACAAAGGAGCGGGCATAACAAGATGTTCCATGTGGTAGTGTTTGTGTGTGTGTGTGTAATATAAACGTATTATGTGTGTGCATAATATGGAGCATTTTTATGTGTGTGGGAGCGTTCTATATGTGCGGAAATAAGATACCTATTAAAGAAAGAAGAACGGGGATAAATTATTGTGTTGGTATAATAAATTGAGATAAGTTTAACCTTTAACCTCACTATCCTGGAAATTTTGCCGAACGCCTGCCTTTCTGTAAGGAGGGTAGCGACATTTAACGTGCCCAACATCGCATGGACACGGGACCGACGGCTTAATGGGACAAGATGGGATAGCAGAACATATTTTGTTTCTATTGTAATGTTTTATTGTTTTTAATATTTCAGAACACATAAGCGTTATTAAACTTAGCTGCTCTGATTCTTTTGTATTTTTATCATTAGAAAATATGTTATAGTGTTTGTAGGTATAGTGTTTGTAAATTGATAAATATTGAGAATAAGTTAAAATTATATTATAATGACTTCCGTAATTTAGAGATACTTACTAATTGAAACGAAAAACAAATCACTTCTGAAATATACACCACATAAACGGGCACTGAAATTAAAGTCTAATTTTCATTTTCAGGTGGGAAACTCAATTTGCTTGGAAAACCGTCACGAATTCCATTTCGTTTAACTTCCTGAAAAATCCGGGCGGTCTCGTTGATATTACAGATACACCTCTTCCTTCAGGCAGATATCAGAAAAAATGTCCGTTATTACGTTTTGCCTTCTGAAGTTGCTTTCAGAAATCAGGTTTTTTGTACAATGATATTGTAAAGAATAATCCAGAAAACATAAATGAATGCGGCAGATAATTTGAAGACATTTGCTTAGAAACGAGTATACTGGGGATTATTTAAAAGTACATTTAGTACAGCCAATAGAGAATTTGTTTCTGCATTAAACTACAGGAGTTAATTTTTTTTGATAGATAGATTCAGAATGACGTACTGAATGTAAAAACACAAAATCCTTACAAATTAGGAGGGCGGAAGTGCTGCCATTTTGAGAAAAACCATTTCGGCCTATATCTCCGCAACCGTGCACTTTAGGCCAAAAATGGTAATGACCTTTATTGTAGATAATTACATTTATCATAATTTTTGTAAAATATATTTTTTTGTATCACTCACTGTTTACAACTTATAGGACTATTAGCATCCATTTATTGTCTTTTTTACCTATATCTTTGTTAATAATTGTTTAAAAAATAAAATGCTTATATCTTAACTTTTTAACCGCCAAATTTTCTAGAACTTTTACTTAAAACTTTTTTTTCTCAAATTAATATTAGTGAATTTTCTTTAAAAAAAATTCACTGAGACCCCGACTTTTGAATTTTGAATTTTTTTTCAAATGTGCGTTAATTATGCCCCCTAGAACACGTATACGGGGTCAGTCTCAATTTTTATATGTTTATATATATATATATATATATATATATATATATATATATATATATATATATATATATATATATAGGGTGGTCCTCCGGGAGGTCCCACGATCTATTGCGGGAATTTTTTTTGTGTGTTTTCTTTCGAAAAAAATCATATCTCTGAAAATAACAAAGTAAGTGCAACCAAATTTGGTACGCTGATTTATATCATAATAGGTAAAATACCTACCAAAATTTAGTTTTGTAGGTTAAAAGATGAAAAAGTTATAGGCATTAAAAAAAATAAAATTGGGGTTATCCCCAAAACGTGAAAGTCGCAATTTAAAACGTCAAAATTGGCAACATGTACGCAAAGAACCTGAAACTAATATAAGTTACGGAAAGAAAATGTCTCAAGACGAATGTTTTACAAAGCCTGAAGTCTTAGCTTCAACCGTCATTGTCCTTCATTTTACTAACATATTTCCAGAAAAAATTGTCCACTGAAAAGTGCAACATTTAACGCGTTATAACTTTGAAAATATTGATTTTAGAAAAAAAACGTTTTAAGTAAAAGTTGTATGAAATTTGTTTATTGAAAAGTTAAGTTATAATCATTTTATGTCTTAAACAATTATTAACCAATATGTAGGTAAAAAAGTCCATAAATGAATGCTAATAGTCGTATAAGTTGTAAACGGTGAGTGATAAAAAAAATATTTAACAAAAAAGATGAGAAATGCAATTATCTACAATAATGGTCATTACCATTTTTGGCCTTAAGCTTCCGGCTCGAAGGACCATGTTCAGGAAGCGGAGGATATTTTAAGGAATAAACTTGTCGAACGAGGCGGATGTAGACATAAGTAACGGTGTAATAATAACTTTAATGAACTCACTAAACTTAACCATGCCTACGAACTAACTAACTGGATGAATTTTAAACCCGAACTGTTTACATCTTGAATCTTAATTGAAGAGTGTTATTATGTTTAAATAATTAAATCATAAGTGTCGCGTCTTTACATCTTAAGCAATCTAAATTAACTGTCTCTTAATGTTTACCAACAAATACTACTTATAGTTTTTTAATCAGTTTACAACCTTTCTAAATTGCCGACTTCAGTAGTCCTGCGTTCTTTGTACGCTGCAAATTTACCTTTTTTTTACTATTTACATAACAATGTAATCGTTTGAATGCCAATGTTATGGATACAATTATGACCTACAATTATATGCAATATTTACATTACTTAGTGTAGATAATTTTCCTAAAACTAATTTTCCTTACTATTTTACTGTTCTTACTAATTATATTTCCACGCCTACTACGTCCCTTCTGCAACCCTTAACAGCACGGTTACGGAGATATAGGCCGAAACGTTTTTTCTCAAAATGGCGGCACTTCCGCCCTCACAATTTGTAAGGATTTTATGCTTTTACATTCAGTACGTCATTCTGAACCTATCTATATAAAAAAACTCCTGTAGTTTAGTGCATTATGGACAAAAGTAACAGGCTCCTCTATTGCCTGTACTAATTGACAAACTTCGGAAAGTGATTTCTCGCATTGTTTTAAGATGAAAATCTTATAAACAATGGTCCCATGCGGCTTTTTTACGGCAATGAAAGATCTGGAAATGTAAAAACCGTAGACGCAGCAAGTGCATTATTGTAGCAAATTTTCATAAATATGTTTCAACTTTCGTAAAATAACAAATTTTCAAAAATACAAATTTCTTTCACTTTTTTGGGAAAAGCCAGTTGCACATTGTCACTTTGGAGGTTTTTGGTAAAAAACATAAAATATCCAACATTCATTTTTGTACTTGTTGGTCTTTGTGGGTCAAAAAAGATTAATTCATAAACCGGGAAAATCAATGAGACCTATTATTTCGGCTATAAATTCTTTAACGGGCGCTTCTCGATCTCCTCCACTTGATTTCATAAAATAATATTGTCAATAACTCCAACATGGTAACACCAAGCGGCTGGCGTTTTGGGAGATAAAAGCTGTCCGTGACTTTTTTATTTAAAGAAGATAATCTCTTAATCAGCCCTAAATGGCCTGTGCAATTTGTTATTGGAATAAAATACTGTTGAGCTTGGGAATCTTTTATTTAAAACCCCAATTTTACTATACCTACTACAGTACCATATACCCTGCGACCTCTTAACGTCGCCCTCCTACGACTTTATAATATTACTTAAAATTTATGGGGGGTTGGTTTACTATATCCAGAAATGAAATTCAGTCATTTAATTTTAAAACTAATTTAATATAATTTAAATGAATTCAACACACAAGATTTACTCAAAAAAATTGAGCAACAATTGTTTAAAATATGACTTTACTTAATTGCGCCTCTGAGAACGAAGCATTAAGTCTTGCGCAGAGGGCGCCTCAAAAGAGAATGGCTTAATTTACCCTTCCAGTAAATTGTAAGGCTTTACTTATTTTCAAATTGGGGCGAAAATAAATAATTACAATGTTAGCCTACGTTTAAATTAAAATCTCTACACGAGTCCCTTTTAGTTTACCCTTTCAGGGGTTAATTGTCTTATCTACGATATTTCTCAATCCCAACTTATTTTTACTTCCTCTACTAAAATTATTCTATTTATCCCTTGAACATAAATCTACTCCCCCATGAATTAGGTACAATTATTTTTAAAAAATTCTAATGATTTCTTGTTTTGTTTTGGGTTAATTATGCTTATTATGGTAATTCTCAGATACAGCTACCATATATGCCTGTTTATCTTGATAAGAAAAGAGAATTATATCTAGGACTTACCATCGTTAAAATATTTCAGTAGAAAAGATAAACAATACCGACCTTGCAAGGGCACTCCGGTACCCTATCACTTGTAGGTTTGAATAAATATTGAGCGATAACGATTAATTAATACGAAAAAAACCTCCCTGTTTAAACCTCTAACTAAACGCCGACTCTTCCCTATAAATCTGATGACTCTAGATCTTCAGCCTCGGATCACTGCGCACCACAGCTTCTTCTCGCGACCTGCGTTCCACTAACTGTCCTCCGCGTTTTTTCCTACCAAGAAACCCGCATTTTCCCCGTACCTATATGTTTTCTTCTGACTTGACAGAGTTAAATTCCGAACTTCAACCTCGCGTGTCAGCACTTCGGTATCGGTTTATTCCAAGTACTGTCGTAAGACCTTACCTCGGTCATTCGACTTTGATTATTCGCTACGGCGTCGGTATGGACTATATTTCCATCTTCCCTTGGCCGAAGAAGTCACATCCACTGAAGACATGGATGAAAAGGAAAAGCTGTAGTTTTGATGTGGACTTTCAAGAGGTGATGCTGGAATAGATGACATCTGCCGCTTTGCTTCTTCCACATTTCTTGAGCAACATCTTACATTGGTGTGAGATTCCAGTTAGGATGATCAATAAGTCGATGTCCTCACCAGCGACTGACGTTGCATCGTAAGCCCTGAAGGAGAAAAAAAAAGAAGAAGCAGGAGTGACAGCTGTACTGTTACTGAGGGTGTCAGCATTTTTCTCTGCCTGGAGTAATCAGATGTCATGGTTTCCCATTTTTGTTTTCAGCAGCCTGTTGAAACGAATTCTGTTTTTGTCGTTTGACAGCACTTTCTCTTGAGAAACCTGAGCCATGTTTTTTTCATCAAATATTATTTCCGAAGATGGGTGTGACATGGCTCTTGAACAGAAGCATGCTCTTTCTGGCGACACGAGATGGTCGCATGTCTGCATGTTGCAGTTAACATCGAAGTATCTTTCAGCTTCATTGCAGATATTCTGTAAATGCACCACGCCCAATATCCACCGGGAGTGTACAATCTAAGCCATCCCACGTGCTTGGGCGACCCCTTCATAGTTTTCGCTTTCGAAAAAATCCATAAATTCTGAAAAGCTGTATTTCAGGAACTGTTGGGTCTACAGAGATTCTTCTAGTGTAAAATTGTAGAAAATTTAGTCTACTTTGAAAGCATGTGGAATACTTTTTATCAAAAAATTAGTCCTTCAGGGTAAATATTGGCGAAAACTAAAGAAATTTTGCGAAAAGTTTGCTGTTTTTGTATGTTTGACAATGTGAGGCGCTCGAGGTCGAAAATTTGGATTATTTCTTAGCGCAACATCATAAATAAATTAGGAAAACATCGGAGCCAAATTAAGCGCACAGTATCGCCGCATTTCAGACTTCTCGTGTAAAATGAATACAAAATATTGATTTGTTTATGAGTCAATTTCTAATAAGGATCCACCATTCAAATTTAGCGTAAAAATTACAAAGAAATATAATGATTTGCTTAGAAGATAAAAATAAGAAGCGTCATGTACAAGACTAAAATTTTGCTACCATAACGCACTTGCTGCGTTAAGACTTTCCAATACATAATCTACTTCAGAAAATACATTTCGTTGGTGCAGCTTGCACGTAAGATAAGGTGCATTTGCAATTTAACTGGCAGCATTTTCTTGACATCAAACAGTCTGAGCTTGCAGCTCGCCGTCTCAAACATACCAGAAAAGGAGTTTTAGCGTAAACAGACGCCGTTGTTTATGAACACGTAACTGATTGCAGCTATGTGACGCATCATCTGCACTTGAAGGCCTTGCTACATCGTGCAACTCATCACTGACGAATAGGGTTATAATGACGGGTCTACTTACGTCGACTTGAAGTTTCTGCAAAACGGCTTCTATGGGGGATTGTTGGGTTACAAGCGTAATATACAGGTGTTTACAATGTTGTGATTTTATTTTTAATGTTAACACGCCATAAGAAAAGTCTTATAAAAAGAGAGATATGACTCAGTGATGATTGGAACCTCTGATAACGCTAAATTGGTTAGTGACACGGAGGTCGGGTTTTTTAATTGTTTTGTGATCATTTGGGTTCTCCAAGTGGAGATAATGGTTATTTGTTCTAATTTTAGGATAAGTACAATTTCAAAAACCCAGTTCATCACAATGCAGTTTTTTAACCCGACAATCATTTCGCTAACAAACTTAGCGTCATCAAGGGGATTATAAACTAAGTAAATAAAGACTAGAACTAATATTTATATGTTAGTTGTCAAGCAGTTGCAAACAGCGTCCTCTAGGAAGGTATACACACAGGCCTCCCACTGTTGAGTCTTAAATCTCTGTGATTACTGCCGACCTGCCTTTCTTATGCTGTGCGTCGCTATCAAATATTCCTTCTAAGAAGGACGCGCTGGTTATTAAGATAACAGTTATAACAATGGACTACATAGAACCGGACCTACTCTATTTATCGAAACATTTTTGTTCAAATTTCTAACGATATATATACTTTCGTAAGCATCAAGCTGATGGGACTGCCTGGCATTTTTTACTAACTTGAGATTTTCTTTATCTACATGATGATTATTATCGCAAATATGCTGAGCAATACATGACTTCAATAGTGCCATATCGCAATTGCGCTAAATGTTCTTTAAATCTAGTTTCAATAGTTCTTTTAGTTTGCCCAACATATTTAAGTTCAAAATCCTTACAACCTATTTCCTAGATTCTCGACACATTTGTCGTTTTGTCTTTATCCTTTGGGTTACCTAGCAAATTTTTAAATGTATTTTTTGTAGAAAATGTTAGCGACACATTGGCCTTCTTAAAAATGCTATTTAAACATCTCGTAATTCGCGGTTCAAATAGTAAACAGATAACGGTTTTGTCTGGTTTATCTTTTCTGAAAGTCGTAGATTCCGCTAACATTTTCTTTGCTTTATGTTTATTGACTAGTTTCTCTACTAAGCAGACAGAGTAACCATTATATTTAACTACATTTTTAATATATTCAAGTTCTCTACTGTATCTTTCTTTATTTAAGCGAAACTGTATTAATCTATGAACTAGAAAATTCAAACTATCTATTTTTTGTGGAAAACTATACTGTGAGTCAATCGAAATGTAA